>RJWH01001184.1:0-438971 GCA_004363575.1 Solenodon paradoxus
TCATCCCATGATTCCATGTTGACCTAATTTGTCATGACAGGAACATGGTTCTGGTTTCCGAACATTCCAACTGTAGCCATCACTAAATGTTAGTGGGAATTTTTTGCCCCCTTAACAAATTGAACCAGATTGCTTTTCTCAAGATCATTTAAGATAGATATTTGTGACTGGGGCAAGAGTGTGATGGAAATTTGAAGAATGGATCTTTTATTTTACAAAATAATGAGCCATAATGTAAATGTATATCGTTAAAGAGTGATGGATTTTTACTGCTAAAGTAGATTTGAGGAGGAAAAATTTAGAAAGCATGTTTCCTAGATGTGTGGTCTTGAGCCCATCTTTTAGTTCCCTCAGTTCTAAAATGGAGATAATAAAAGTAACATCTCTGTACAGATGTAATAATAATGCCAATTTTTCAGGGTTCCTCAGGTGATTAGATGAGTTGCACTGTAAGTAAACATTTAGAATAATTCTGATTCAAAATTCTTATTTCTAATTATTATAAAGTAAAGTTTAACATTTTTTAAATAAAGGTGTGCATTCTATGCTCATAAGAATAAGCCATTTAAATTTTTTGATGGTCACGAAAACAGCAATATTTGGATTGCATTTTATTCTATTTCTCTAACAACTTTTGTTTATAAGTATTTGATCATAGATATATAATCTATATGTATGTTCCAGCCTTCACCAGCCCATAGATACAAGTGTTCTTTCATCAAAATTAATAGTGGACCCTTGGTAGCGCCTGGTTCTGGCATTTTTGACCAGGATGTCTGATCAGGATATAGCATCTGGGAACCTCAAATGTCAGGAAAAATTTGCTTGTGTCCTACTACTTGAGCTTCCTTGTCAAGAAGCCTCATGTGTCCCTTCATTCCTGTCTTCATTCTGGAGCCCTTGGCATCTGTCTACTTGGAGGACCTAAAGAGCTGTGTTGGAGAACATAGATATGAGTGATAATGCTTGCTCCCCAGTTGTCAGTCACCTTTTATCACCTGAACCCAGAGTACCTCCATACTTGATCTAGTGTTCTTCAAATCCTCTCACATAGAAAAGTATTTCCTGAAATATATTAGAGATATTGAATCGATACGTACTTTAATTCCCTTTTTTGACTCATGTTTTTTACACCATTTAAAATGAAACATTCAAGTGTAAATCACATGCTTTTGTGTTTGTTTGTTTTTGCCCAAGGAGGGAGAACTTGGATGTTGCCTGGAATAGGAGTGTTTATTGCCTACTGAAAATTACTGAAATAATATTGGCTTATAACATTATATACGTTTCAGGTATATGGCATGATACTTTGTTATCTCTGTACTCTACCTCATGGTTAGCACCAGAAGTCTAGTGTCCATCTACCACCATACAATTGGCCCTTTACCCCTTTCTGCTAAACCCTTTCCCTCCAGTAACCAGCAATCTGTTCTCTGAATCTGAGTTTGTTTAGATTTATTTGCTTTGTTTCTTTGTCTTCCACATATAAGTGAATCATACAGTATTTGTCTTTGCACCACTAGTTCATCTGAGATCTTAGCGAGACTGACTTTGTGGAGGAATCTCTAAGTAACACTTTTTTTTACCATGTCAAGAACTGGGCTATGTGACTAGAGTAGCAAGTCTTGAATTTTTGGTCTCAAGACAGTTTCACTCTTAAAGAATTATTGATGACCTCAAAGAACTTTTGATAGTGAGTTATTGGCATTTACTTATTAGAATTTAAAAGAGAAATTTAAAAAATACTTAAACATCCATTTTGCTTTATCAAATATATCCATAAATAATATTTGTATTTGAAAATTTATATTTTTCAAAGCCAGACAAAAATAGTAAGAAGAATGATACTGCTTGACATTTTTGCAAATATCAGGCAATCTCATATCTGTATTCAGTCTTTTTATAAAATTATATATCATGTAGCTTCTGGAAAGCCTCATATATATTTGTAAAGGAGCGAGAGTGAAATAGGCAAATAACATGCTAGTATTAGTAGTATTTTCATCTTGTAGATCTGAAAGGGGATCTCCTCAACTATAGCCATGGGGGAGATCTCAATAAAATGGAGACAAAAGCTGCCTTTGTCAACCTTGGGGATTGTGGGAAGATTAAGAGAAGGCTGAGCAGGCATATAATCTCATTTCCTTTTTCTTGAGACCCAAGCCCTTCCTCTGTGACTTTGGGAGTTGTCTGTGAGACAACTGTCTCTGAGACAGCTCACAAAAAAAATATGGTAGTAGCGATGGAGCAGAACTGGTGCTGAATCATGATTGTGGGGCAGAAATCCTGGAAGCAGGACTAAGTGGCATCTTGGCAGCTGCAGAAACCCAGCAGGAATGACTGCAGATCCTGATCAAATGATGAGAGAAATTAGCACAGGTATTAGTGTGGTGGGAGCTACCAGCCCATGGAGATACACAACTGGAGGACAGTGAAGAAATCTACGTGGGCTTCCCCTTCTTCCTTCTGCCCTGAGGCCCCTTAGACTCCGTTTTTTCACAAGCCCGGTTGCCACCTTGGGTGCAGTGGTGGGTAGTGGAAGGAATCAGACAGGTTGAAAGTTTATGTAAACAATACTGTTATCTTTTAGAGAGGATAGAATTGAAATGTTGGTGGAAAACTTATTTTATTTTATATAGATGTTGATTTATGATGATGCATGCAGTTTTAACCTATGCAGTGGTTGAAATGTACTCTAAATAAAACTGAAAAGTTCAAATTGATAGACTGACAGATAGTAATGACTTATATGACTAAATATAGTTATTTTTTGTTTCCCTGGTACTTAGGATGTTGAGATCTTATAAGTGAACTCAGATAGGCATAAAAAAATTAAAGACACTATATTTCTTTGCATATTTAACTGAAGCATGCTTAAATTAGTAATTTAACCACAGCTCAAAAGAAGTCAGGAAGTCAAGAAAAGAAAAATGTACAACTATTTCTCTGTCTCCATTTCCAGTTTTTCAACTCCTTAAGCACTAAACAAAACCTAATGCAAAAACCTTTTGTATATAGAAACTGAAAAGGGCAGAAATCTGTCAATTCAGTTAATTTTTTTTTGAGTTTATAACTCAAACACTTCACTGCATCTATATGTGAAGGTATAATCCTGAAATTGCATTCTATGCAAAAAACTTTAAATTGTGTATGTTAAGGCTCTAAGGTCAAAGTGTTCCTCCTCATGAAATCAAGAGTTTAGGTTTTCTTCCCTAGTTGTTTTTCTGCTCATATATTTTCTGCTTAAAATAATGTGCCCAGTCTGTATGCTGATGTGATGTGCTGGATTTCTGCTTTTAGTCTCTGTAGACCTACTTTCCATCCTATTTGCCGACCCCCATTCTGTCCTGAGAAGGGTTTATTTGGAACAAATAAGTGGGTTTCCCTCTCTGGTTCATTTTTTTTCTAGTGGGTTATCACCAGTAGGGTGACCAGCTGTGTATCAGAGGGAGAGGAAACGGTGAGGTTGGGGTCTTTATTCCCCTGGCTGCTGACGGCACAGCTGCCAAGGTCTGGATGCATGACTTTACTTTTTTATCAGGTCAAAAACTCTGTCAGATGGCCCTCTCCTCACAATCTCCCTTTTCTCTTGGTTCCTTTAGGTCTTGGGATAATGGCTACTCACTATTACTAGTCCCAAATGTTAGATTCACCCTGTGACTTCCTTCCATACGCCCAGTTTTGTAAATAGTTTATTAAAGGTTCCTCCAGTACCCAGTGAGCCATCAATTCCTACCAGGATGCTGTCTGGTATATGTGGGTATCTTCAGTTAATCTGTTCAGTTTTCCTCGAAGTAACATAAGCACCTCTATCTTCCTTATAAATGTTGCCTCTAGAATCAAGAATCTGAAATGATTTATAAGTTAAGTGTATTGTTTGATTCTTGAATCTACAGCTTGTATATTCAACTTCTTAAAACCGAGTATGGGGAGAATCCTTTCAGATAATATTTTGGGAGCTTGTGTTTGTTCAGTTTCTTCCCTCCTTTCCTTCTTACCTTCCTTTATTCTCAAACATGAGTTTTGATTAGGTAAACTCCATCCCAATAATTAGCAATAGTAAAAGGATTTCGTGATAGTTTTATATCATAGTATATATATGTGTATATATATATATATATATATATATATATTTGAACTAAGAGCTTTTAAGATAGTTCTTTCTTATTTGGGATAGTGGGAATTCAGTGACTCCAATTTCAAAGGTGGAAAGATTATGAAAATAGCTCTTGAGTTAAATTTGGGTAAAACTGGTAGTGTAGAACAGTAATTGATAATAATAAAATTTTGGCTAGGAACATTATAAGTTTACGGTCAGTTAAAGACTGCGAAATTCACCCAGGAGAATTCGGAGTCTAAATTGGCTTACAGCAGAGAAAGCATCAAATCAAGTTCATCATTCCTTAAATAAAGAGCAAGCATTAGATCTCAGGCTAATATTATAACTGAGACTTTGTAAAAGCTATCGTGAATATTACATGAAGATGGCTGTCAAGATAACTGTGTATTCAATAGCACATCAAGGATTTTCCTATTGACAGGATAAAACACTGGGACCAAAGCAGCTGCTAGTGTGATAATGCTGCTTTACATGTGCTTGGAGTGGTTCTGCCAAATGTACTCTCATTTGCATTTTATTACATAAGGGAATTCTTGTTTCTCTGAAGGAGTACAGCAAAATAATGTTCAAAATATGGAATCTTAATTTGTATTTTCTGTGTGTAAATACTGGATATGCAAAATATGGATCTCATCTGTGGAGACTATTTCACTACAAATAATTTAGTCAATCACCAAATTCCTGAAGGATTGCCTTATTGTGGTTATTGAGACGTGTGTGTTAAACCCTAGGCTTCACGTCACATCTCAGTATCAATCCCAAGGGTTTGCTTTCATGAAATTTTCATCTGAACTTACTGCTGAATTTAAGAGACACCTCTGAATCATCTTCCACTTTCTTCAAACTTTTTTCATCTTCTGCTTATCAAAATCCTATCAATCCTTCGAAGCAAACACAAGCAACAACTTCTCAGGAAGTGCTACCAGATTCCCAGCAGTAACATACGAATCTCTCCTTTATGTTGTTTTTAAGCAGGAAATATCATTTGTACCTTTACTTAATTCTCATTTCCTTCTACTTTATAGTATAGCAAATCCTCATTTAACATCAATGATAAGTTCTTAGAAATGGTGACTTTAAGCAAATTGATGTCTGATGAAAGTAGACCCTTGAATAACATATTTTGTCAAATCATCAGCCTGGATTTGTCTTTTTTCTTATCAATGTTATAACAAAATAACATTATTCAAGGCACTATTGTATTTTATTAAATGTAAACATCCTCAAGGCAGTTTCCTACTTTAAAAAAGCCAGAACCAGTAGTTTCTTGTGCTTACGCAAGATTTTTGAATGAATGAATTCACTTTAGTAGCCAATTCTTTTTTTAATAACATACTCCTAAGTACTGTGCTCAATGATAAAAGTCCTAGACAATTTACTGGTAGATCGTAAGTGCCTACCTTGCCACAAATGGAATAAAAAGAAAGGTGCTTTTCTCCTAAACTAACCTTAAAAGAGAAAATGCTTTGGGACATATAGAAAGAGGAATTACCCTTTGTAATGGAAAAATTTTCAAAGAAGGTTGGAGGACTTTTGAAGTCCATAGACTATTCATTCATTCAGAAGAAGATTCTTTGGAGGACTTTTGAAGTCCATAGACTATTCATTCATTCAGAAGAAGATTCTTTGAATTACATTTATTTTCAACAGGTTTGAGAAACTTGAAACTTGCTAATGATAATACAGATGAGAAAATACTGAGTAGCAACAGTTTCCTTGTTTGAAACCACTCTTCGGTGCAGGGTTTTCACGCACAGCATGCAAATGCGTGTCATGTTCATAAATCCAGTCACAAATGATGGTTTTATGACCAAACTGTATTTCTTCCAAACAAAGTGGCGGTAATATTTTTAAAAATCTGCAAGCCCTTTGAGAGTCTTCAAAAAGAATTTCATCATCTTTTCTCATTGAAGTGAAGATATTTATAACTAAAAGGATGCTGTATTGCCACTATGGGGAAGAATTGCATTCCCCACCTAAAATATAGCTACCGATAGTGTACATGTTTTGCATTTAGTATTCAAAATATATGGGGAACAAGATCTAAGTAGATGCAGTAGGATCTAGAAATTAGCCTAAGTCAGCTCTGGAGACCAGATTTAGGGAGGACTATAAATCATCCTGGGAACAGAACGTTACTGTTCAGAATACTCTAACATGTACTACGGATCAGAAAGCATTTTCTAGTTGTTGTTCTCTAAGCTGTAAGAGATTTTCTCTGTGGTTTCATAGAGACAAAGTGCTCAGGTTCGAATGCTGTTTTAGGACTTTTCTGTAAACAGTATGTCTCAGAGTTCAAAGTACCTTGAGCAGCTCTTTCTATTTTCATAAAGGTTAAACCTACAGATGGAAGGATAGTATTTTCCAAGAGTCATGTCCCTAACTTTTGCTTCCTGGAGAAGAAAAACTTTTAAAAATAGATTTTTTCTTTTTTCAGCCTTGTGAAAAGCTGTAGTGCACATTCACAGCCAACTTTGAGAAACATTTAGGTCATACTTATGATGAGCTCATAGTGATTTCACACTCTCTTAGAGACATCTTCATTGATTTATAGACTAGTAGCAACTCTGTCTTCACCAGTGGCCTGCGATTTAGATGAGCTCTGTTGTACATATGGAAGTGGCATGAAACCTCCTCTCTGGACCACTGCACCTGCAAAATAATAATGAAGATCATGGGTTGGGAGAAAGGCCCTAAATATAGCTTTCCAGGGTGATCTTTCTCAACCTAATATCAAGAGTAAAGGTATGTCAGGTTCTGATATTAATGTTTTGTTCCAAAATACAGAAATATATAAGTAAATGGATAGCCTTTTGTATTTAAAAGATGAACCTTTCTTACATAGATTCTATGTCCTTCTATGTTATGCATCCTTAAATCTGTAAACAGTGCACTGGTGTAAACTTCATAGGCAATACAGATATTTGAACATCTGAACCTACTTACCATCTTCTGGGCCACTTGTTTTCTGTGTTTAATTGCCTAATTGGTGAGAGTCTTCCATAATTAATGTGGGCTAGGCATGGTCTCATGCTGTGGCTGCTCTCATGAACTAGTCCACCTTCTTGTCCTCAGAAGAGTTACATGGATTGGAGGAGAGAGGAAATAAGCAAAAGAAACAAAGACCTGATACAATTGTAGAGAGTAGTAGGTGGCAGATAAATAGGAAATGGGAAGAGTTCATTTTTGCCGGTTGGTCATGAGAGTTTTCTCTGATAATATATAGCATCATGTTGTGGTCGTATATTTTATTTGAGTCTCTTTAGTTCAGGACTTGCAGGGAATAGCTTTTCAATGCTGAAAGGATTTTCTTGGTCCATTACATGTGCCTGCTTTGGTTCTGTCCTGAAGTGCCATTAAGAGTGCTCTATGTCAACTCCACACATACGGCAATTCTACATCAGTGCTTAGGGTTATAGTGATGAGGTAGGTAGCACAGATCTTCAATGCACACACTAATGTTCTCTTTTCACCATTGATTCCATTTGTGAAATATAAATCTCTGAGTAATGACTCCTAGGATTGGTTAGAAATAGGGTTTCAAGGTCCTTGGTAAGAAATATGCCTTTCAAGGGTTCTTGGAAAGATGGAGAATTTCTTCTTCAATTAATTCTTTTATAAGGTGGTAGGACAAAATGATCACAATTCCAGGAGGCAGAAATGATCCAAAGGGGTTTTCAAAAATATCCCTTTTGTTTGCTATCCCAAATGATGCTAAGTAGTAATTGAATAAGATTCATGGTGTTTTCTCAGTTTTTGTTGCTAAAGTCTCTTTCTTCTCTACCCCGTTTTTCTCTGTTTGAAGCTCTTCAGTGGACATGACTTGATGACTCTTTCTAAAGGGATAATCATCTACAGCTTGCATGGAGGATACGTACTATATCTAATTACAACTAAGAGGAGATGTCCTTAATCTTTAAATGAAATATTGTTAGTGTATTAAAAACAGTTTATTTAGCATGTGCTAATATCCAGGGAGAAAATAAGACATAAGAACTTGGTGGACTATCTCATGTTTCCTTTACTTTTTCTTATGTAACTTATTGTATAGTATCTTTTACCATGAGATGGTTGTGGTACCAAGTTCAAAGGTCATTAGGGAAACTTTATAGAGAGCTCATTCTTTTTCTAGATGAAAGTATCCAAACTCTTTGGGCTGCAAAACAAGACTCTACATGAGTGTCGAGGATTAGGAAATGGTGAGTGGACTTGCTACTGATTTGCTTGAGCTTCTGTGATCTTCAGGGATGCAGTTGACAATTGTTCTGAACTTTTGAGTCTTGTCTGTGAGCCTAATATGTCAAAAGATGTCAGTGTTTGAATTCCCAAAAGTAAAATGGCTAACATCAACTTTCAGCTGCCTCCCAGACTCTATTTAAAACTCTTGGTAGACCAAGTTTTAGAGTGAAGTCTTGTGTTTATTCTTAGTAGTCTTGGTGTCATCATAACGCTGGCTATTGGCATGCATATTGCTTTCTCTTGTACTGATTTATTTGCCTCATTGAAGAAAATTATGCTGGTGGATGCCACCCTTACTCCATTAGCATCTTTAGAGACAGAAAAAGATAAAAAGAAATATCAGAGGAATTAAACAGTGGGTACCAAACACTTGAATATTACCATAAGATTTAGGTCTCATGCACTTTAAAGATATGCATTGTTCTTTATTGTACTTCACCAGTTTAGATAATATTTTATTGAAAAGATTCTTAGACATTTGACAACTGAGATACTTGGACCTTTCTGACAAATAAGTTAGAATGTGAAATATACTCCTATACAATAGCTATGCAGTATTGCTAATTTGTTCTTTTCTTTTACAAGTAGAATGCTGAGAGCTTAGAATTTTGAAGGACTAACTACAAAATGCCTTTTTAAGATACAGTTTTAAAATAAACATTGTATGGTTTAGAAATCTATCAGCAATGAAAGCGTAATAATTTTGTTTGTTATTCTATGACAAAGAGATTAAAAATGATGAACATTCAGTTTCAGAAATGGAAAGGGTTTTTTTTTCATTATTTCATAACAGGAAATTGTTATAACATGAAACGTATGAGATTTAAGTATGAAGTGCCTAATTTTTAAATTAATTTTTAAATATCATTAGACTGACTTAAAGATATATATATTTATATATACATAAACATACATTTTTTGAAATTTTCAATTTGCAGAAAAGGTGCAAGAATTGTACAAAAGCTTCTATAGATTTGTCACACATATTTATCAATTTTTCACATTTGCTTTATCATCCTTTATGCATGTGTGTATTTCTAAACTTGGAGTACATCTTGGAGACATCATGCCATTTTATCCCTAAATAGTTCATAGGAATAAGAACCAGTATTATGTCACCACAGCACAATTACTGAGATGAGAAAATTAAGGTCGATACAATTCTGTTTTCTACTCTACAGTTATTTATTGTAATTTCACCAACATATGGGGCCATTTTTTCCTCTGATCTAGCATTGACTTCATGATCATGTATTATATTTAGTTTTAGCTCTTTCCATTTTTATTACTTTTTAAATGGGAGCGGTTGATTTTTAATTTTGATATAATTTAAGCTTACAGAAAATAAAAAAATACAAAGAGCTTCTAAATATCCTAGACACTTTTTTACTGAATGCGGAGGTCAGATAAAATGAGCTAGAACTATATGAGGCAAAAATCAGAAGCATATAGTACTCTGAAAGAATTAATATTTATTATAACATTCTACATGATTGTCTTTGTCTTCTTTCATGAAATATTTTGAACCATGAAAGTGATTTTAAGATATTGACAAGAGCCTAGGGCTCATTTTGGGCAGTGAAGCCACAGGAAAGTATGGAGACCCTGCCTTCTTTCAGCCTGTGGTTCTAAATTAATTTAGAGGCTGCAGCAAAGCACATTAGAATGCAGTGTAGAGAAGTCCTTTGGACATTTTTGGTATATTAAAACTTCTTCGTTGTTAATAAATAAATTCAGGAAGTTAGAGGACACAGAGTCTCAGTGTAAAGTAGCTAAGCAAAGATTCAGCCCTTTTGGGTCTAGTCCCAGCCTCAATTAAACTCCAGGAATCTTAGTTTAAGCAGCCTTCTTGAAGGTCATTTTCTACTGCTGACAATGAATTGGAGTCTGAATACTGAAGATTCAGCAGATACTGTATTTGGTATGTGCTAATTTACTGGAACTATATGATCTGATCTCATCAAGAAACTTCTGGATTTGTCACTAGGCTGATTCTGATAAGCTCATCCCCTTTAGCAAGGCAAAGAAGGAAGTCTTTATGTAAGCAGAGACTCAGTTCTCTGAAACGAAGTGTTGGACTTCGGAGATGCAATTTCCACTTTATCCAACCTGCTGAATCAGATCTAGTAGAGCAGTGACTGCCACATAGTAGATGCTGAAGTCATCCTAGCTGAAATCATACTCTGATCTTAAACCACCTTTGAATCTGTTTCCACTTTTTTTAGAAGGCAGAACATAATCTGTGAATTGGGTAAAATAATTTCCCTAATTGTTTCCCTGGCTGCTTATCTATTTTACATTTTCATAGTTTGTGAAGTTGAAGAGACAAAGTCAAAGTAGATGAAACCCCAGCCTGCCAATTATTTTTGTGAGCAACCTGCATTCATGATTTAGTGGAACTTGAAGTTTAAGCAGTTCTTCAAAAAATGTCTTGGGTTTTTAGGTGCATTGATTTTTTTGCAATTTCTGCTGTATCTGTAATAAGAATATACCTGGTGGTACTTATTACTTTAATTCTGTTAAAATGTTTTATGATCTGTGTCAGTTTCATTTGCTGAAATTTATTATGAATTTTTACAATATTTACTTTGTCTACTTTTTCTAGACTTTTTTATCTTTTACTTTACATAATGAGACTATAAAGATTTAGGTCAACCACTTTGTGAGATAAAAAAAAATCATGCAAAAAGAAAATAGTTGTCTGCAAAGCTAAGAGTGGATCTTCTACTCCTTACATTCCTAAAGCACCTCCAAGTTCTTAGTCCATACTGGTTAATGAATACATATATAAATCAACAAGTGCCAGCCATATCCCACGAGAATGACAGGTCACTAGTGTAATTAATGAGATCTCATGATTGACTTACTCTATTATTCCCATAGAAAGTGGAAGGAAAAAAAAATGGCCCTATGGAACAGTGACAACTTTTTATTGGGAGCCCTTCTCACACTTAAGAGCCAAAGAAAGGTTTCCATCTAATTCTCGATGGTGAAGAAGACAGACTATAGTCACCCAGAGTAATGAGGCTTATTAAAATGGCAGGTGCTATTTCAATATGGTAAATATGAAAGTGCACCTGGCCTCATGTCAGGAATCCTAAAAAAAACCCCTACCAAAAGTTGCACACCATTTACAATTTTAGTAGCAATCAAGATAGATATACCAGTATATAGACTGTATAACAATGACAAGACCACAGAGTTAAAGCTATCTCTGAAGTTTAATCACCCACAGTTTATCATTTTAATCCAAGAACATGTATTTGAACAATCTTTTGAGGAGCCATTGTACAGATGGATTTTTAAGAAGTCTTGTAATAACTGTCCGATGCCAGGGACTATAGCAAAGTTTCTGTCAGCTATTATGAGAATTCTCAAGGTATCTTCAAAGAATTTTTTATTACATGACTAATGTGTAGTTACTACCTGTCACCATGCTCGTTGTAGGATAGAAAATGGAGCTAGTAGTTTGCAAAAAAATGAATCCAACTGTGAGAATACACGTATTAAAATGGAAATTGTATGAGAGAACAGAACGTTCTGGAGAGCACATTTGTTTCAGAACCAGAGTCTTGGATGTCTCTGAAGCACTGACATCAGTGAAACAACTGCCCAGCAACACCACTGTCATCACCATCCAGAAAGATCAGTCACCCCAGTGGCACCCTGAGGTGTTGAATGTGTGCGAGGTTGTTGACCGAGAAGCTTCTGATTAAGGTGCAAGGAGCCTGGACTGCAGTTCTTGCCTGAATGAATTGCCACATTCTCAACTGTGTTCTGCTCAGAGAGCATTAAAAATACAGATAGAGAGATAAACAGTCAGCAGACATGGGTGATTTACTAATTGTCTAGATCAGATTCACTTGACTTCTTTGTGCAGTAACAATTTAAAATGTGGAAAGATGGCCTGACTTTTTCCTTGGGTGGGTATCAGAAAAGACTAGTTCCCAGAAGTGAGTAAATACCTCCTGTCAGGGGTGACTATGATTTGGAAAAACTCCGTTTCCCCCCATCCCTCCGTGGATAAATATATCATTGAGGAAAAAATGATTTGGGAAAATGGATGTTATACTAGTTTTTTTCAGAATGATCTTTGTCCATTAGACAATTTAAATTTTATTTTCTGTTGGCAGGCTGTTCAAGGAAACAATTTTAGGAAATCACATGAGACTTAAATAACCTTTAGTGATAAATGAAAAAAAAAAAGATAAAATTATAAAATAATATAAAGAAATGGAAGAAAGATTTCACTTTCATAAAAATCTGTTCCCAATTTTTATGCGGCTAATCTACCTACGAACGTATGAGCACCTTGTGGGAGAGAGTGGAGGAAGGATTCCTCAGTGTTCTCATGTTTTGTGGTCAGATGGTTTTTAAACCTGAAATTTGAAATAAAACCTCCACTTATAATTTAAGTTGCTTCTAAAAAGAATTTTAGAAATGGGCAAACATTATGCACAATAAAAAGAGAAGCAATGTGATTATACTCAATATAAAGATATAATTGTAATATGAACCAAGAAAGACTTTCTTGTATATATAGAAGGGAAAACAAACATATGTTTTCATTGTGGTGCAGCATGTATAGGCTTCTGAAATAGCAATATTTACAGATGAAATTTTAAGTAAAATATTTCCTATCGTCAAAATTATTTAATATTTTTCAATATAATAATGTGAGACTTTTTTCCTTGCTCTGTAGTTTGTAACCTAAGATAGACTTTATTTGAACACACAAGAGAATTCATAAGTAGGTTCAATATATGAAATAGTAAAATGTGTAATAAGTGACTGAAATGTACCTTGTTGGCACAGGGTAATAATACAAAGAGGAACTCTCCTCTGCGATAAAGGCAGACTTCATGGAAGAAGCTAGACTCAACAATCTCTGCCAAGAAGTACAAATGCCTTACATCATAAATTAAATTTACCAACTGGATGTTCTTGCGTTTATATGTTTTGAGATTTGTCTCATTATAATTGATTTAACATTGATCTTTTCTATTTCCTTACTTAACAAAACAAGAATGGGTTCTCTATCACAGCCCCCACTCTTTATCCCTTTAGTTTTATTTCCCCATGTTGTGCCTCAGTATGTTTTCACCCATTTTTCATGCTCACTCAAGTGCAAAGATAATAATTACAATAACGACACCACTCCTAGAAATGGAATTGACTAACACTTAAATTACAAGACATTTCTCCATAGTCTGTTTCACTTATCCTCAAAAAATGTGTTGAGAGGGTTAGTGTTGGTGCCCTTTTAGATAGATAGGTAGATACATAGATAAGTAGATAGATAAATAGATAGATAGATAGATAGATAGATAGATGTAGGTCTACGAAATGAAATAACCTTGGTGAAGGTCATATGATCAGTCAGTCAGGACAGGCCTGTTGAAACTCCTTCCCAAAGAAAGGGTGAGAAGCAATTGTGGACTGGATTGGATCTGGAGTGAATACTGAGTCTTTCCCTTGCCATCATCCTTTGAGCTGTACGTATAATAAAATTCTTGACTGCAATGACTAGTGAATTGCTGTTTATTCAGGCCATGGAACTGAGAGAGTTTAGCAGGGCTAGAACCCCTCCATGTAGTTTATTACTTTATCTTATATCTAGTTACTCAGAGCAGTTATAAAGTTTAATGTTGAGGGTGCTTCAAAATGCATAGTTTGTATTCATTGATTTGTAAAGCTATATCACATTTATTGACTTATAGATGTTTTGTCCAATGAATGAATCTTTTCATAGATATTCCTGAATTTCAAAAATACATAGACTTACCCTAAAGCATTCTGAACTCATAAATTGGTCGGACTTTAGATCTGACCTCAACACACATGAAAATTACTCTGTCTTATGTGGAGGGTTTAGGATACTTATGGGACACAAGTATACCCAGGTAAAATGAAATGGAGGGTAATGAAACCCTGATTTTCATCTAGGCAGACTGTTAATCAGGCTATCTGTATTTAGTAGGTTCTTCCTACTCCAAAAATACCTGGAATCTTATATACTTTCTCTTACTATTTTAATTTGTCCATACATCATGTGATTTTTATACATATATATGTATATGTCCATATATAAATATATACATACATATACATACACACTTTTTTAAATTAAAAGTTTCTTAAAATTCCATGCTTCACCTTTATAATACTTATGTTTTAGTTCCCTCTTTTTCATAGTGAAATATTATTTACATGGGTTGGGCAAATAGGGTAAAAAGGGGTAAATATTTAAGGTGAAGGACAGAACCGAACTGTTAGTGGTAACCTTAATGTAGTATATATAGATATGATTTACAGTATGCACAACTTAAATCTATATGTTATAGTGCACCATTACTTGAACAAAAAATTTTAAAATATGTAATTCACAAATTCATGCCCATTTTTACCTCTTTGGTATAGAAATAGTAATAATAGTCTTGAATAATTGAATGTCTTCATTATGAGCTATCATTGACCATAGTCTTATTTTATATTAACTTCTCAGATTTTAGTTGATCATTTTCTCCTCCAACAAATTGTTAGAAAATATAAATATTTTACATAATTTTAAGTGAACTCTCAATTTGGGATTTTTAACATATTAGAATAGAATATTCTTTCACCTATTACAGTGAAATTATTTCATGGTATCTCATTTTAGAAGTAATTTCTCATAGGATAGAGTAAACTGTAAAGTAAGCACTGTTATCTGCATTCACTTAAAGAAGAATTACTTGGTATGAACAAAGCAATTAAGCAATAAAATATGACAGCCATTGCATTTGGGGGAATTATTAGACATCTCCCATGTCTTGAGAGGTTCGGGCCAAAGGCTGAGTGGCTTCAACCACCCAAGAAGTGTAATAAACCCTCAAGAAATGCACCACCTGTCATATCTTATTGCTATTATGAAATGGAAATCACAAAACCAAAACAGGGGGAAAAGGTTAGATCTGTGCCCTTGCTGAGGATTACTTACTTGCTATGACATCACTGACAGTTCTATCTGTGTCCAGAGAATTCTAAAGCCATTGCATAATTATTGCACAAACAACACAACTCATTTGAAAGTGCTGCTTCAGCATTCTACAATGCCAACTTTGTCATATACCAGTCCCCCAATGTCCTCTTTTCGCAGAAATCATATTGGTGTTCTTAATCCCAAGCTTTCTTTTCTCACTGATCATCCAGTTTCAGGGGCAGGGGAGGGTAAACCAGAGGAAGTTGAGATTGTTATGTAGAAATAATCTTGCCCTCTAGAGGATTGGAGGCATTTGGTGCCTTGTATGCCTTGCAACACCCCAAGGTCATTATCTCATGATAATCACATATCTTGGAGTTGCCTTATTGCTTAAGTGTAACACTAAATTTTAATTACAATGAAATAGAGCTCTTCTGGTAGTTTACACAACATCTTGTGTTCTCATTGCCAGATGGAAATAATGCAGAGCTTTTACTGTAATCGCATGTGGTGGTCCTGGGCTCCAGTGCAATAAACACGTTGTGTTGGTTTGTTGAGAAAAGCATTTTGCTTCATGGAACTATCTACTTTCTTTTGGAATATTTCTAGTCAACAGTTTACAAAAAGATTTCTGCTTTGTTTAAAAATATTGAGGCACAGTAACACTCTCCCTATCCTATTTGACAGTAATGGATAAATTTAATTGTATGGATCAAAATCAGAGTATTGCCCACAGGTCAGTGGGACAGATTGTTATACTTGTAAGGTTTTAACTTCATGGCTTCTCTTTAGTGATTGGTGCCATTTTGAAAGTCAATACAACTGAATGCATATCTTTTAATAGTAGTATATAGTCTCATGGATTTACCACATTTTCCCAAGTGATTTTCCATTGCTTAGTTCTAGCATTTAAGCAGCCCTTAGGGCTTCCCTATCTTTCTAACTTCTTTTACATAACAATGTATTCAAGGCATTTGTTAAAGAATGATTAGGAAGACTTTATTCAAGCCTGGAAGTGGGGTTGGTTGCATCACGATAGGTGTAGGTACCCCTGCCCTGGAATCTTGCAGTGTGAGAGAGAGATTGGACACAATTCTGAACACAGCAAGGGAAACTGGGAATTTATAGAAAAGGAGCAAAGTAAGAGTCAGTAGATGGAAGCAGCAGAGAGAAAACTAAGAGGAAACAGCAGGGAGGAGGTGGGGAGGTGGTTCTGGCTAATTGACAGGATTCTGGCTAACCTGACAGGATTCTGGTGGAGGCAGGTCAGGGTGATCAAACATCATCTGAGGAACCTGATTGGATATCAGGGGTTATCAGACTTGGGAGACGGGAGAGTCTGGCTAAACTGTCTTAGCAGGATTCTAGCTAAAACGAGGCAATGTATAGAGAAACGAGGAAGTCCGTATATTGAGGTCTTGTAGAAAAAAGGAGCTCAGAGGAGCGTAATTAGAGTTTGGTCAAGGAACAACTCTATCAATTGCTTCATAGTCAGAATTTGATTGTCAGAGATGCATAGTAATTAGAAAGACTGAATCAAGCCTGAGTACTTTGGAGTAGCTGGGGAGGTTGTGACAGAATCATCCTTAAAGAACTATGATAAATATATGTCCATCTTTCTGTGGTAGAAGACCTTTTCCCTGACCCCAATGCAAAAGTTAGTCTGCCAGGAATTTTCCATAGTACTTTGGAGGCTGTAGCTATGCCCTGTTCTACGGAGACTGCAGCTATTTTCTGCCGTTGTGACGAAGGACAAAAAAGCATCGCCTCCCTACTGTGCAACCATACATAACTGATAAGTTGCTAGTAGAAGCCACATGTAGCCAAGAAGATGAATCATTACCTCAGAGTATAACAGGAGCTCCCCCCACCCTCCCCACCCTACCCCGCACCGTTGCTCAGCTTTGGGTAACAATACCCATGGACCAGCACTGATATTTGCAATAAAGTGCCTTTTTCTCTACCTTTGAGTGCCCGACTGTCAGTCTTCTCACCATCTGGAGGCTCTACCATAGCATTTCTACTATATACATACACACACACATATATATATACGTATATATTATGCATATATATACACATATATGGTTAAATATATAGGAACAATTTTCAGAATATTTTTGTATTTTTATTGATTTGTGACACCAATTCTGAGTAAAACAACATGGCTGCTGTTAAAATGTGAATTTCAAATAGGACTTCTAGCCTTCAGTCCCTTCTTCCATGTTGCTTCTCTGAGTCATTCTTTTATTAAAATTCTGGGCTTCTACTTCACGGGCTCCGTAAAGTACAAAATTGCTCTCTCCTTTGATCACACTGTTCCTATCACTCATGTCCCTTCTTATTCTTCCAACACGCCAGGATTACCTTCCTTAGAGCCCAGCCTGGAATGCTCTTCCCTCAAACTGCATCTCCTTCAAGTGTTGGCAAAACTGCATCTCCTTCAAATCTTGGCTTACATGTCACCCTCTGGGGAAGGGACTGATCGCTCTACTTAAACATGTAACCTGCTACAGTTTCACTCCTAGCTCTCCTGTCTCTTGTTCTAATCTTTCTTTCATAGCATTTATCATCTTCTAAACTACCGTATAATGTAGTTATTTATTATGGTTAAGATGCAATTTTTGTCTCCTGCTGATAAAATGTAAGTAAACTCTTTGAATGCAGGAGTCTTCTTGTTTTACTCTGTCAGTTGAGACACAATCAGTCTGTGATGCAATCAAGAAATTGTTGAACTACAGTCCCAAGTTGTGTTCTAGTGGGGTCTTGGCAGTGGGAATTTTAAAAAGTCATGTAGAGAAGTGGTCTGAGCTTAGGCCATTTTGTCTGAAACTCTGGAGTGGTTCTTAAGTCTATTTAGTTATGACTACTTGACAAGTGTCTAGAAGGAGTCTTGCGTGGGGTCTGTTGTGACCATCAGCGGATGGTCTCCTGTCTCTTTAATTGTTGCCAGTTGCTGAGTCTGACTGCCTCAGTAATTCACTTAGAAGTCTTGTCATGACAGACAAGATGGAATCTGATTCAAATTAGGTCTCACAGGTTACTGATGAGTCTCAAGTCTCTAGGACAGTGCCTGGTACATAGTAAGTGCTCAATAGAAATCTTTTGAATGAATGAATGTATAAGTAATAGATGTAGAAGTGGAATATCCCAGATCTTTTGGCTCTCTGTAGGACTTCAAAGTAGCATCTAGGCTCACCTTTTCCCTCCTAAGGCTGGTCTTAAACATGTATGGAAAAAGGTAAATACAATCGCAACTTTTACTTCAAAATACAAAGCATTCTGGCAAGCAGAGTTACAGAGCTTGGACTGGTAAAGTTATTTATAAAGAGGTTCAATCATTATGCTCTTAATATTTGGTTGTCACAAAATACTTTAAAAATATTCAGTATCATATCCGCAATATTGTTTTATATTCTATTGTTTAAATATGTATTATCTTATCCACTTTCCTAAAGGCTGATTTTTCTCATATCTTCCTGTAGAATTAGAAGCATACTACCACAAATCTATAAATGCATGTTTTTATTTGTGATATTATTGCAAGTGTCTCAGTAAGTTTATAATAATTCCATTACATGCTATTCTATAACTGATGGATATTACAGTATTAAATTATTCACTTTAGAAGTTTAAGACAGGCTTAGCCACCCACATATTTATTAAGCTGCAATATTACCATTTCCAATTATTAAAACCATTTTATTCTTACATTTAGGTATGAATAAAATATTAACAAAAAGTAATTACTTCTGAAAACAGTGATTTAAAAAATTAATTTAATGGGTTAAAACAAATGAAAAAGACTGTACGACTTTGTCTTATCATCCAATTTCATATATTTGAAAGTAGAATTCAATAATTTTATCATTGCTGTGATCTTAACCAAACTGTCTTGGACTGTTTAGTATTTCACATTTCTATTCTCTAGTACATATGAGTTGACTGAAACTCTAGTTTAATATATCAGTATTATGTGCTAAATGTTTTTTTTTAATTTTATTTTTGTTGTTTTCTATAACCCAGTAATATTTGCCATAAGGAAAATTTCTTTCCAAGATATGGGGTCTGGTTTTAGAATATACAATATACATATATATTATATCTGCATAAAAATATATATTTGTGTGTATGTGTGTGCGTGTGTGTGTATACATATATGTATATATTCCTTCTGCACTTTTGAATTCCCCTCCTTAATTACTTTGTTATTTTAGTGTTGCTTTGGAGTTAGATTTCATCTTATCACATGTCATCAAAAATTGCTTAAAATTATTAAAATCCAGATAATTCCCAGACCTATAAGACCTGATGTGGTTTGGACATTTCTCCCATTTCTTTTTTGTTCACGTCATCTTAGTCATTAAGTCCTCAGTTACATGGCCCTTTCTTTAAGTTTCCAAGGTTTGAACTTTCCAGAACTAAGCACTTGCTGCTGCCTCAGCATGAAACACCTTTCTTCTGGCCTTCAGACAACCATTCAACTCCTTCTTCTACATCTTAGCTTAAATATCATTTCTTCAGAGAAACCTGCCCTAACTAGCTTGTTTCATTATACCTGGTTTATTTGATGCCTAGCATATTACTGAGTCTAATTGTTTTATATTAAATTTTATAATTTTGTTGTTTCTCTCCCATCAGAATGTAAGCTCCTTAATGGCATGGCTCTCATCTGTCTTGTTCTCCATGCTTCTCCAGCAACTCATACAAATCAGAAATTCAGTGCTTGTTCAGTGAATGAATGAATGCATGACTAACTAGATTAAAAGCTGGGATATACCTACTAAATATATGCCTACTGTTGTGAAATTTTCTTATAACTTATCGATACTATTTTTCTCAAGGATCATTGTTTTGATTAAAAGACAGATGAGAACAGTGTAGCTTTGCAATAAATATCAATGGAAATAAGGGCTTAAGATTCCGTAGGATTTTTGTTAGTACTGTGTAATGCCTTCCTTGCCAATGTCCTTAAGCCACATTCTTCTTTATCATCCCCTCATCCCACATAGTAGAGATAAAATTAACTGCTCTATATTAATTTCACTGATAATCATAGTTCAGTTTATATAAGGTTTTGCTAATATAGTTAAGGCCAATGGAAGAATTTTTAGGATAATTTTAGAAATTGTCTTTTAGCCATTCCTTCAATCAGTAAGTACACAATAGGCTGTGTGTAAATAGATTCTTAAGACACTAACTGCATTGAGAAATCATTCACATTCTTGCCCTGCTTGAAACGTTCTAATATTTTCTTTAAAGTTGTCATTTATGTTTAGGCAACGAGAACCCAAATTGCTATGCTCTCTGACACCATAAAATTTGATCAACTTTTTATTTGTTCTAATTGGTCATATGAAATAAGACTAGGCATGTAGGATGCCTCAAATTTATTGTTTCATCCTGGGGAGTTCAATGTCAACTAAACTTGATTCTCTTTCTGAGCATGACCAAGTGAAAACATAAAGAAAGCATTCACATCATTTAGTAATTGTCTGGAAACAGGAAGCAAACTATTATCTATAGCACAGGGCAATCCCATTGTGGAAATTTCACCCTGACTATAACCTCTTATCTTGTTCTGCTCTTACATGCGGGTCATATTATGCACTGCTTTGTGCTAGTTTGACAAGAACTAATGTGGATGCTTAAATATTTTAAAGGCTGAACGCTTCAGAATGATAAAATACAGAGCTGATCAACCCTTCCTGTTGCGTTTGTGGTTAATGAAAAAGTAATTTAATACTTTTTTTTGATCTATTAGTAGTTTCAACAACAAACATTAAAGTCCCTTTAAGGAAAAATCTTCAAATAAGGCCATGCAATGACACTTTTTAAGTACAGTTGTTTTTTATTCAGCCATAAAATCTATCTTTCATAAAGAAACCCACTTACATGTCTTACTTCAGTGAAGGTTATTTGTAGACTGAAGGTCTTTTCTTGTCAAGATATGATGAATACCATGTGTGAAGACAGAAGAGCATCAGACCTGTATTAGCTGGAAAACCCACTGATCTGTGAATAACCTAAAAAAGAAAACCTGAAGATTAGCAACGTCGCTTTTAAGAATGATCCATCAAATTCAACAAGCAGATTCACAGAGATGAATCATCTGGTTCCTTTTATACCTACTATACAGTAAAGGTTATTTCCTTTCCCTAGAAATACAAGTTTGAAAATAAAGGAACAGGAGACTGAACACCCCTTGATATAAGTCAATAATCTGAAAGTGTTTCTGATTTTTTAAATGTAAATCCTTACTATGATAAACAAAAGGACATAGTTAATTTTTCAGTATTGAATACATTATTTGGGGGAATCAGTCAAATTCTTTTGTGAAAGTGTGTTAGAAAGAGTCCAAATTCTCAGGATACCTGCTCAAATTTTTCACATCAACCTTTAATTATATAGCAAGTGAAAATATTGGTTGAAATTATTTTTACAAGTTTCTTTCATAGTTTGCATAGTGAAGTAGCATTTAGATAATAAAAATAATTAAATAAGTTAACTCTTTTGGATGTTTGGCTGGTTGATTAAAAGGATAAATGACTTAAAGGACAGAAAATGTTACATGCATGAATAGTTTTGTTAAAAGTAAATTCTTCCTTTTCAAATGTTTTAAATTTCAAAATAGTCTTAAAAGCATAGGCTTAAATGCATTTTTCATAGTTTTTCTGTTTTAATGTAACTTGTTTGTAGTGCTTTCCTTGCATTGCCTTCTTTCACACTGAACTTCATGAATAGAATTATTTAAAACCAGAGATTACTAAAAGAGAATCACTGTCAGGATCTTTCAAATTACTTTCATCTAAGAATTTTTGATAAATAAACAAATTCTAATATAATTTAAAAGAAATTGATTTTTATCTAGATATGTTGATATTAAATAACAAAAAGAAATAATTACATTATAATAGAGTCACAGAAACTGTTTTGTATGCCTCGTGTCCTAAAAAAGGTTTCTGGTAAAATACTTTGGTAATTAAAGTGAATCACTGGTTGATTTTTATTTTAATGTTAGCAATAATTTAGATTTCAATTTTAATTTCTTTAAAACGTATGCATCTAATTTGGAGAGGGGAATGCTCACTGATGATTTAGTTTCCAAAATAGCCAATATAATGAAAAATATTTTTATAGTGATTGAATGACAAATTTTCTCCATGTTTAGGCAATTAATAACCATTTGTGCTTTTATAGTAAACATTGTCATGTTATATATATCATTCTGTTATGTAAATTAAGAAAATAGATGCACCATTCCTTATAGAGTGAGATATAGTTTCATGAATGAGAAGTTTGCTATTTGAAAAATTTTTGTGTGTGAAATCACTCGAAGACATTTGAAGACTTCATCTCTCATTACTTTAACCTGGGAGTAATGAAGAAATGAGAAAAGGGTTAAACATCTTTATCTAAGGACCAAGGTTGATTTTGTTTTAAACCAAACTTGAGGGCATGTTTTTTAGAATTACATTGTTGCCTAAAAGTCAGATATTAACTATTTTGGAAAACAGATTAAACTCTAAACTTTCAAAAATTCTGTTTTTATGAGTTTCTAAAATTGAGAATGGCAGCTTCGGTATAAAGAGAGTGAGAAATGAAAACTCCTCTGATTATTAGAAGTTTAAACACTGCAAGAGGCCTTGAAGCTTTCTTCCCACCTACTAGAACAGCCATAAATCATGGATGAACACGGGAAAAAGACCCGTCAGTGATGTTTAGATATAGGGCTGCAGCAAAGTGAAAAACATGGAGTTTTAGAATTTAGCACCTAAGGCCCAGCTAAATATTATTGATTTTAACTTGAACTGAAATAGTCACCCGTTCAATTTAATAATCTTTTCTGTGGGTGATGAAAACAAACTTTAGCTAAGTAAAACATGGCTTTAAAGAGATGTGGCATTTATGATAGTCAAAGAGTAAAACAATTTAATTAAGCGATAATGTTCACAATGCTGGAGCCACAAACAGCATATGCAGTTGATTAAATACAGGAGGGAGTTCAGGGTGAAACTCTCCTTTTGGAAATAGTTCAGATCCTCCCTATCCTCTCTTCTGTTGGTCCAAGTAAGATGTGACTGTCGGAGGACCTTAGATAGTTGCTTTTTCTCTTATTTCTTCCCTTCTGCTGTAGTTTGTGGCCATGTTCAGCTATGGCTGCACCTGAGAGCTTTAGATTAGAAAAAGACCTTTTTTTTTTTTTTTTCATTCAAAATTGGGAATGTATACTTTTGTGCATTTTTATTCCTCTTTACAAAGTCTACTCTCTTTCTTATGGCATCTCTGCCTTGTCAGTGACCACTGAAGAATTATTTTTTTATTCCTTACATTACATTCATGGTGCTCCAAAATTGGAGGTCAATTTCCAAATGACAGTTGCTTTCTGAAAACAACTTGAATCTGTAATGGTGATAGCTTGGAAGTGTACTGGTAACTGAATTCAATTCCAGAAAGAAATCTAGACTGTGGTCAATTCTAGACGATAAGAAAACCAACCAGATGCATTTAGCGTAAAAGTACTATGCCCTGATGTCATTGCAAAAGGTTATAGTGATTTGAAGAAAGTCTTTTTTGTTTTTGAGATTTTTACTTTTGCTTTTAGAAGTTTGAAAATAGTGTGTTGCTGTAGAATGTGTATTTCATGACTTAATTTTTTTATTCAATAATATACATGTGTTGGTATGCATATCTTTGTGTAATTTCAGAAAAATACATTGGGAACAATGGCAGGCTATGCACCCAAATTTTAATAGATATCAGCTAGTGTTTATTTTTTTCTCAAAGTCTAGAATTTTAATTTTATAGAGATACACATATAAAATTGGTTGTCTCTCATGTAATTGATCCCTGCTTCAGATTAAATTAACCAGATTGAAAGAGAAGAAGCCATTTTTAGGATATTTACTTAAGTTAGTTATTATGACCAGAAACCTAGAGGGAGAAAAATGATAATTGATTCCATCACCTGATAATATCGATAAATCAGATACAACTGGTAATAGGCACTATAAATATTAAAAAATATGATATATCATCCTTATGTAATGTATTTTTATGGGGAATAAGTCAAATTTCTATGAAATTTCATGTCAACTTAAAAATGTATAAATAATATCAATATTTTATAGCAAATTACATAAATATAATGTTAATTTAGCATCATGTCTTTAATGTCTTATAGTATTGGCAACATTTCTTGTTTATAACTTCAATTATCACTTATTAATTTTACAGGTTTAGAGGTATTTTGGTTGCTTCCTTTGATAAACATACAGACTATATTCTTATAGCATTGAAGTATCTTTTGTTATACAGTAAATATTTAAATGTGCATCCAGTATAATTTTTTGAAACTTAAGTCAAGGCTCTTTTCATGAGTTTTCTGACATGATCATTATTATAAACCACATGCAGAATATGATTTGAGATGAAAATGATTGGAGAATAAATAATCTTTTACCCTTTGGCAGGTTTTCATTTAAATTTTAATAATGTAAGTGATTCAGCTATGGATAATATTTGTGTTTTTCAATACATATTTTTAAATGATAAAATGGATATTTTATTATAAAATAAGTAAAATAGCAAAAACAAAATGAAAGATCCACACAAAGAAAAACATTTTGGATTTTGCCACAGCAGCCATACTAAATTATATGCAATTAGAATATGTTTTTATAAAAATATACTTCCATAAAATTAAAAGCAAAAAACATTAGTATTTTTTATATTTTAGAAACTTACTGTATTTTTGCTATTTAAACTAAATATCAAAAGTATTTAATCGGAGATGAAAAGTTTCAATTTAATAGTCTAAAAATAATTTAGAAATTATTATTTTTTTCAAATAGATTAATTCCTAATGTTGTATTCAGTAACTATCTAATAGCCAATCTAAGTAATTAGCATTACATTTAGTTTACCTACATATTTGCAAATTTATGGATAAGATAAATTATTAATATGGTAAAATATTTTCAACTGCCAATGTCAATTATTGCATATACCATGCTAATTCATTAATTCATTAACTTAAATATCAAGTATCTGATGGGCACTTACTTCTAGGAAGCAAAACAAGATGCAAGGGTCTATTGTATTCATGCTTCTTTGAAAGAATTTAAATTAGTTAATATGCCCCCTCAGTAGCCTGAATGCTTCTGCTGCAGCTTGAAGGATAACACAGGCTTAGGACACTGTACCTCAGTTGTCTTGTTTTGAGCAAATAGAAGCAAGAGACACAAAGAAGCATTTCTGTGGGAACTGAGCTGTGTTAAGTACAGAGCAGATGTGTGAGACTGTGTTTTTCTAAATCGATGCTAAGTGATCAAACCTAATGACAGATGTGATGCTGTATTTTAGAATACATTCAACTGCGCATGTGTGCTTGTGATATATATGGCTCCACTAAGCATGAGTTCCCTCCAAGGCAGTGGTGCCTCTTACCTGGGTTCGACAGAGGAATTATCTACTGCCTATCTCAAATATGTAAATATTTACTGAGCACCTGCTACATCCAAAGCACTGAATTACTGAGAAAATGTAATGTATTTAAAATTGCGCTCCTGTTGAACAGATTTTTAACATCTCGGGGATGGTGTGAGGTCAGAAGTGAGCGCTCACGTTGCACCTGTGTGAGACAGACTGGAAAAGGGCCATGTGAAGAGCCAAAGATTAATTCCAGTTGGGGATCTTATGTAGTAAGCTGCATTGGAAATGAATTTTGAAAAACTGTTAGGATTTAAATAGATAAGGACAAGGCTGCATTCTAGGGACAGGCAACAGTTTTTGAAATTGGATAAAGGAGGTAAACGTAGTCTGTGGATTTAGGGGTTAGTGAATGGAACTACAAGTTAGGCTGAAGAATTTGTATGTTTTTCTGTATGTTATGATGGAGTATAAAAGGTTTTTGAGCAAAGACATGGTATAATTACTTGACCAGTTACAGTATACATTTAATTGAAATGTTCCTGTTTGTTTAAATAAGCTTGTCAAAGCACAGAATATGGATGGATTTTGATGAAATTAAATATTTAGTGGTCACAACTCCCCATCTAACGCTATACTGACTTAAGTATAAGCATTTCCCAGAACAAAAGATGGATTATAAAAGCCAGGTATTGTATTCCTTAATTGCTGTGGAAGCTAGTCTCCAGTTACTGCTCCAAGCTTTAGCTGATGTAAGAGTGTTTCAGCAAAAGTTAAATTTAATAGAATGCATTAATTCTCCCCCATAACAACCCAAACCTAGCACAAATTTTAAAATGCATTTACAGACTGTTCAAAGGGCAGATATTTATAAGGATATGACAAACCACCTTGCTATATTTTAGCTAGAATATAGGAATATATGATGCTGTATTATAAAATAATTGACTTCATATCTCTTTTAAAAAACTAAATTGTATGTACACTAATGGAGTAACCAATTTTATGGAGCAAATTTCAAAAATGTTGATTATTGTTAATTGAGTCTTATTTAGGATTTAATTCTTAACAAGCTTTGTATTTGGAATGAAGAACAGAAAATAGAATTTCGCAAAGAATTATTCTTTTCTTCTAGGAGAGACATTAAATATTAGGTGAAAACTATTAGGTGAGAAACAGGAACAGAAAAATAATCATGAAAATGTAAATAGCAAAATTTAAGACACTAGACAAACTTAGGTAAAAGAATATGAGTTATATTTTTGTCTGTTTCTCACTGAGAGAAAACTGGTTGTTCTCATTATATGTTCAAGAAATATCTAAAAAGTCACCCAATATTCACTCCTCCAATTTACCTTAAGTGTTGCAGATTAGTTTAACTTGTTTATTTATCAGAGAAACTGCCATTCAGAATATTCACCAGTTCAATTTCAATCTGGAGACAAGGAATGGCCTCAACTGAAAATGAGAGACTTTGGGATTAAGCAGTTTGGGACTCTATGGAAGTATCCACCCCCAAATCCAAATCCAGCAGTCTCACTTTGCTTTACATTGAAAATAAGAGCATTTTTTTTCATGTGGAGAGAGAGAAAATTCTCATATTAGTGTGGGTCTAACCAGGAATTTACTCTTACATGTGGATTGAGGAGGAAGGATACAGCAGAGACCTCTGTGATCTATCTTGCTGGAAAAAACGGGTAGAAATATATGGCAATAATAAATAGTATTTTACAATAAATAATCGTACTTTAATGTAATTTTTGTCTGCTTTCCTTATCCAATATTTGCCATTCTAAGATGAACTCTTGCTGCTCTGATCTTATTTTTCTTAAAAAAGATTACCTTTCTTAATTGCTTGTTGCTGGGACGTTTAAGAGTATATAGAGTGTGTAAAACCATATTGCATTAAAAACCAGGAAATAATAAATGAGATCCAGATCTCAGAAAATCAGAGAACTAATTAGGACTTTATCTAATCCCATGAAGAAAAAACATCTTCTTTTGATTATTCTTATTAAATTAATTTTTTTTCTTTAAAGAAGTTATCATTTTAACGCATTCATGTACATGGAAATAGGGAAATTATAAGTAAAGTAATGAGCACATTGATACCTTGATTTCTCAAATTTCTGTCTAAATAAAAATTCAAAATGATTTTATTAATATTCTAGGTAAAATAATTTCATCATATAAGGAAAGGGTGTATGACTATGGGAATAAAATGCTTCATCTTGTATATATATGTTAACAAAAAGTATGCAAAGTCTATTTTGTGTGAGAAAACAATAGCTACATAAAGGATTAAATGAGTAGTTAATATCAAAGTCCCATTTATAACAATAACTATCTGATCAATCAATTAACCCTAAATATAATTCAGTTGACATAATCACTGACTGTGTAACAAATGATATAAGAACCTATTTGCCAATTCTTTTTGGGGTCTAGTAATACATAACTGTATGGACATGTCATTTTATATATAAGAAATTCTGGACAATGTGATGAACTGAGCTTAAATAAGCTTGAAAAAGACCAAGGGCTAATACCACTTTCTGCTGCTTTATTATCAGAGATCTAAGTGCAATTGAAAACACTCACCTTGCTGCCTTGGAGGCATAGTGACGGATTATGTAGCCATCACTGGAACATTAAACCAAAGGATGAGAGGCCAACATATCCCTTAGGAAAGAAAGATTTGTTAGAAAAGTATTAATGGTTTAGCATAAAACTTCAAAGTAAGCTGGCTACACTCCCTGTGAGATCCTCTTGTTTTCCTAGTGGCGTCACCACATATCTTTGTATTGATTGAGAAGGTTCTATGAAGTTTGAATGTAGAAGATCTCCCCCCTTACATCATTGATTTTCCACAACTTTTTCCGCAACAAAAATACCATAAAACAGTAAATTCAAGTGGAAGATCACAGACACAGCAGTAGGAAAGAATAGCTTTTCAAACAGTTTATATAACAAAGTTTAAACATTCATTCATTGACTGACTGATTATGTAGAGACAGACCAATCAGTCAGCAACCAACTGGTCAGTGACATGGTGGAAACCTCTGCATGTCCATGATCTCTTCCTCTGAGTTTTCATTTATTTACCTAATGCACAAACTTTACAGGTCTTTTTTTTTTTAACAAATCATTCTTTAATATTGCTTCTGAGGAATTAGAGCTCTTCTGCTCTATAACATTTGTTTGGTATGTTGCCTATTTTATTGACTGACTTTATTTTTTGTAGTATAGCCTTTTATTTTCTCTTTCTATACTGTAAATTTCATAAGGGTTGAAAATAAATCTTCTACCTAACAACAAGAAGAATATTGAATAATTATATTGCTTTGGATTTTGGGTTATGTTCTATCATTTTATGACTTTGTGACAGAACCCTGAGAGAGTATATCCTTTACTGAAAAAAAAAAAAAATACATGCTGCTTCTAATAATTATAGAGAAGTACTTTTGTACTTTCTTACAGAAGTATTTCTATTAGTTAGCAAGTGTATCAGGAATTTATGATAGAAATTCATCTTTTAATCTTTTCTTTCCTCCCTCCATTTCCTTCCTTTTCCCTTCCTATTTTCCTTGTCCCACCTTTATTTTATGCTCATTTTCGTTAGAAAGAGAAGTCAAAGTTGTACTTTCTTTGCAATATTTTGAAATATAAGTTCTTGAAGTAATATAACTGGAGGGATATTCTAAATGAATAATTCTGTAAAATATAAACTAGAGAACTAGCTTCGTTTCTATTTTTAATTTCTCTGTTGGAGACTTCCTGAGAGTCACAGGAAGTAGGAGGAAAATTCTTGCGTCCCTCTGGGGTTTGTCTCAGACTAGCAAAGATGTTTACATGACAGGATTGGTAGAGAAAAAATAGCAAATTTGATGACACATGCATGTACAATTTACATAGCTGTAAATTCTAATGTAAATGAGACAGACTTATATACTGTGCTGAAGAGTAAGAAACGGGATCTGAGTGTCTCCTCGCATGAGGAGATAGCTTCATATGACAAATATTGCCTCTAGATATCTACCCTGTTTTAAGATAGATTTCTCTGATAAAAAAGTTGTTTCTGGAAAAGACTCTATATCTAAGTAAAAGGAACAACGTCTCTCAAGACTCACAGGGACTCCACTGACCTTTAGCTCCATGCACTAAGGTGATATGTATGGGAAACACCTTTCTGGACATCTTGGCGAAGGTCTATCTGGACATTTATGGACAGGCTGATCCTACAAGTCTTCTAAAAAGTTAATCTAAGATGGTCTGAATGGTAAAAGGCTTAAAGTGATTCTATTGTGTCAAATAGAAGCTGAGCCTTTTCTCCAAGGATAAAATGTTAAATTTTTTTTCAAGACTGAAATTAGTTGAAATTCTCCTCTTCCTCTATAATTAAGTAATAATATGTGACAAAGCATGAATTATTGCACAATAATTCATACCTTTTTACTTTGCTAAGAATGAGGCCATAAGATGAGTGCTTGTTTAAATGCACAAGTTGTGAGTTATTATATCATAATTCACACCTTGAAGTACCATATTGTGATTATAAAATGGCCCTGTGCAAATATTATTAATTTTTAAAGTTCAAAAATAAATTAAGAAATAGCCCACGAGGTTCAAAAGAACCTCTTTAATGTGAATTCATTAAAAATGGAATGAAAAATAAATTAGTACATATTGAACCAGAATTATATATAACCTTTCTTGATTAACTATTTTTATTGGCATACCATTACGAAACATCCACTCTAATTTGTAGCTGTTGTATAGATTTTTTTCTTTAACATTCCAATAAGTAATGTATTATTACTTGATTTCTTCTCTCAAGGACTTAAATGGTGACTGTAAGTCAGTCTTTGCCATTACCTTTAGTACTGTTTTCTTCATCAGTGTGCACATACAAATCATGAATGGCAACGCTCTTGAGCATTTGAGCACTGACCTCCAGCCTTTGAAGTTCAGTTTTTTATGGGTTTATAGTATAACACATTTTACTGGTCCCCTTCTGCCATCCTCTTGCCATGTCTTTCACCAGTTTCTCCTCACTTTTCTCTCCATTGACTGTGGGTGGTCTCCTAGATTCTCACATTTTATTTTCTTCTCTGCTTAGTCCTATACCACCAAGATAGTGCCTGTTTTAGTGATCACCTTTTTGTGGATAACTCCCTAATATAGCTCAACTTTTATAATTTCACTCAGACCCTAAATTGGAAGTGTTTCCTGTTCTTATTCCATACCTTGAAATCCAACACATATAAAATTTACCAGTATCATCTCCTCTCTCACTGGTTTTTCTTCTCATGTCAATGCCACCATTGTTTTTAAGTCTTTGAGGTTAAAAGTCTTTCATTCATTGTTTGCCTATTTAAAAAAAATCCAAAAGTTAAAAATAGAACTACTGCATGACCCATTATTTCCATTTCTAAGTACATATCTGAAGAATATGAAAATACTCTTTCAAAAAGCTATCTACCCCCAAGTTTACTGCAGTATCACTGACAATATCCAAGACATGGAAACAATACTTCTAGTGTGTTTCAACTATTGAACTCCTACCTTGAATGTCCTTAAGAATTTACACTGTAGTAAAATAACTGTCCAAATAAATAAATTTAGCATGAGGAATGTGATACATACCTAAAGAGGCAAATAATCACATTTGACTATTTCTACCTGTGACTATCATGAAAAGCTCTGTGGAGGAATGATTCTCATGATGGTCTGGAAGGGTGAGTGGCCTTTCCAAGAGCACACGGGTCTCTCTAGGACCATCAAAATCCGGAGCAAAGACCTATAGGGGAGAAAGCAGATAGTCCTTACTGCGTTTCAGTGTTAAAATGATTTTTTATTTCATGAAAGCATGAAGTGGTAGATTTTATCCTATTATTTCATGATGTTTTTACTTGGCAGAATAAAATTTGACTAAACTATCATTCCTCTAAACCTTTTACATGACACAAATAAATTCGAATACAGGAAATCACTGCTCCTTATACCAAGTTACCTAGTCCTTATCTCATATGTTTATTACCTATTCAATTTATCTCAGATATTTCAGACTCATCTTCAAACGCCACTTAATATGATACAAACTTTAATTTTAGAAATTCATTATTCCATTCTTAAATTTTAGCTGCTTTCATCCAGTCTATTCTTTTTCTCTTCTATGCTATAGTTTGCTGTCAAATTAAGTTTCCTAAAATCTCAATTTTTTCTATGTTTCCTCTGATCATAAAATCATAATATCTTGATAAAAACTCAGTGCTTAAATAGCAGGTTGCTTCAATATCTACCTTATCCCATCTTTTAGCCATATTTAATTATATTTCCTGTGACTTTCCAAATACAACATTCAGTGCTGCTGGCCTTCTAGTCCTTTGTACCCATGCCCTCCTGCTTTTGTGTTTTATATTTCCTCAGGTCACCATTGTACATCTTCTACACTTCCTTAAATTCCAAGTGAAGTTGAACTTTATAAAATGATCTTTAATTATTGCAACTCCCATTTTTCTCTTCCATATTAATTTTCAAACTTCTGTCATACCTAATATAAAGACTTCTTATATCATTCAGTAGCACTTGTTTAAAAATAACCACTATGTTTAAAGCACTGTTGGGAGTACAGAAAAGAAGTAAAAAAGGGAAAGGCAAAAGATCATGGAGTATTTTTCATTTTCAGACATGGCTTAGCATTTCCACACACCTATGTTCTGGTCTTTAAGAAGCTTTTCGTCTCTATATAAAGAGTCTATGTGCAAATTTGTGATGTAATGGAAAGTGTGGTCAATGCTGGATACAGGTCAACAAGTAACGTCATGGAGAAAGGACACCTTGATGGGCAGTGATGTGACTAAGAAGGGCCATAACAGTGCCACAAATGTCTAGGAGGAAGGGTAGATTTTGGAATGTGCAGAAATAGGTGTTAGGACAATTCAGGCACAAGGACCATTGTATATAATTGTAGTCAGGTAGAAAATGTTGAATATATCTAGAGAAGACTAACTATTCCATTTGATTATATCAAAGTTTAATCTGTTATTCATCTCTAATTACTTCATTAAATTGTTTCCTTACAGTCATATTAAAAGCCTCTAGAAACATGATAAATCACTTTAAATAAATGTCCTAAAGAATGTAGCACAGACTGAGATTGTAATATTCACTCAATAAACCCATGCTCTGTTAGTTTAATTTTATTAAGCACAAAGTTTTTCCTAATACTGTTTTGGCTATATGGATATCTTAGATTCTTCAGGTCTTTATTTAAGGTCCCTATTCCATTTGATATTTCAGGTGTTTTCTGAAGTCGGGCATAATTTTAGATCTACTTCTACAGAGTGTTTGAATAATTCAATGAATGGGCAATAATTAGAATTTCATGATTCAGAGGACAGCAGCTTTTACATTGCATAAATCTCTAATACTCTTATTTTTTAGATTTTGATACTGTATGACTACACAATATTTCAAATTTATTCTTCTTTGGGAAATGATTTTCTAGTGTCTGGTTTATGCCAACCTGAGCATAGAGAACTTCTAGGATGACTAATACTGGAAAGCAAATTCAGGCTGAAAAAAAATAGTGTGTTCACTAAGAATGTGCATTGAGAACTTAGGAAGCATGAGATAAAGTCATCCATTATATAGCAATGTTTTCTTGTGTCTAGTACAGTCCTGTTCAAAACACAGGTGTTGAAAATCAACTGGTGCTGGCTACTATAATGCATAAGATATACCATGTCCTCAAGCAATGCAGTCTTAAAAGAACCTACCAATCTAATGTAGGCATGAATCTCTCAACGAAGATTTCGGACTGTCCTCACTGGGTTCAGTTCTACTTCTTATTGTAGACCTGAATCTTTATGACATAAAAAAAAGATTTGATAGTATGTATGCAAGGATAAAGAAGAAATCCATTATAACTTTTGACATATTTTTGTGGGGTTTAATGTAGAAGAGGCAACCAACAGCACCTTACCACAATCAGCTGACATTCATCTCTCTGGTTAGATTCCTATAATCTATAACTTCCCACATATATGCCTAAATTTGTGTACATGCATTAGCTAATGCATTATAAAACTTTGGCCAGAAAGTAGGTGACAAAGTCAGTCGATGATAAGAAAAAAAATGCAAACAAAAACCAACCCTGCTTCTTGGAACCATATTTATGGTTTAGTGAAATGTATCTAACTAGTCCCTTTTTATTTCAGCCACTAAAAGTGGGTCCTTGTGGAATTACTTTTCCTGCCTTTAAACTTTTTCTAGATAAGATGATGGAGGAAGGGCAAGGGAAAATCAAAAAACAAACTTAATAACACCATACCTTCCAAGCAGCTTGATTTATAATGAGTTTGTGGGAACATTCTGAACCTATTTCATCTTGAATTACAGTCCACCTTTACAAGGGGCTGCTAAAGAAGCTCATGAACATACCACTGCACTCCCTCAATCCTCTTTCTGCTCAGCTACTAAAATTTAAAATGCGATACAAACAAAATGCATCTATAAATTTATATAGTAACTACACAAACAAATGCAAACTCATTCTTAGTAACCATAAAATTACCTTCTGTTATCTATCACTTTGTGAATTATAGTTTCATCGCTTGGAATAGCCAAGAGCACAGAATTACACTGCTTCTCTTCTTACCCCTGTGTCACTGCTGTTCTCTGTGCTCCAGAAGCAATCAATAGTCATGGATAAACAAATGATTAAGGGCCAAGATGAACTACTGTAAATAGAGATCACATCTATTTTTACACTGAATATAATTTAGAAGAGTCAGTGTCTGCTTTTGAGTTCTTAGGTTGAATTGTAATCTAATCAATGTCCTTTATTTTTCTCTGATTTTAATTCTTAAAATTTTTAGAAAGAAAAAGTTCGTGAGCAGGTACAGCATAAGCGATGAGATCAAGGTACGACTGAATGACTTTTTTATGTAGAGTATAAATTGGATACACATAACTATATAATGAAACATGGAGATTTTAGCTCCAAGCTGACTAGAATTTTAAAACATCTTCTGACGATACTAGTTCAAGAGCCAGTGTCACTAGTTTGGTGGATGTGAGATTTACAAAGTTATATAAAATTAGTAATTGCATAATAATGTAGTTCAAGTTAAATAAAGATGAAGGCATAATTTTTGTCTTTAATTCCTCATAAATATAAATAAATTGATTTACCCATAAGTTATGGGCTATGCAATATTTAATTTTCATTTTTTTGGCTGAAGAAAATAAATCTGAGAGTGGAAACATTCCCAATGTATTTTCTTCATTAAAAATTTTGATTTATAAGACTAAGCTCTTCTGATTTTATATTTTTGCTTTATTAATTCACTGCTGCTTAGTAACATCAAGTTATAAAGTAATCTGTATGGCTCATGATAATTCTACTTATCTTTTATTTGAAGTTTGAGAAATTTTGCTATGCTCTATAAAATATTATGATGTTTTATTACATTGAAATGGTAACATTTTACACTGTTCATTTTCTGATTATTTGTTATTTAGTCAAGCTGGTAGTTCTATATGAAGAGATCTTGGAAATGCAATATAAGTGTAGAAATTAGAATATTAATATAAACTGAAAAAAACAAGGAAATCACTCAGGAAGTAGATTTAGAAGACACAGAGAGGAAAGTTATTAGAGAAAAGATGGTATATATATATATATATATATATATATATATATATATATGTATATATATATATAAAATCAATGTAAGTGGACCAACATCAGACTAATATCACCATTGAATATATAATTAAAGACCTTTCCTTAAATAGAAGAACCAATGCCCAGCATTTTGTATGAAAACAAAAACCAAATAGACCTATTGTGAAGTTTTCACAATACCAAGAATAATATTTAACAACTTCTTAAGAGAAACAATTCATCTATAAAGCAGCAAATAAGAGGTTAGTACTGACTGTACATCTGTACATAGGAAATTAAATAGCAAAACCTTTAAGGACATGAGAAATAATGGTTTTAATCTAAAATTACCTACATAGCTAATAGCTCTATAAAATTCGAAGCTAGAAGAAACATATTTTCATGTATAGAAGGCTTGCAGATTTATCTCAGTTTTTTAAGAAGCTATTGGAGGGTCGACTCCATGAATTTAATCCAGGGAAGAAGATATAGAATCCAGGAGCCTTGGGAAAGGTTAGCTCAACATATCAATGGCATGAACATAGGGGTGCAAATATATTTTTCTGATTATAGATTTTGTATCCTCTGGGTATATGCCTGCAATGGGATTGGTGGATAAAATGGTATATCTTCAGTACTTTTTGAAGAATATCCATGTTTTCTTCCAAAGAGGTTGCACCAATTTACATTTCCACCAACAGTATAGGAGGGTTCTTTTTCTCCACACCCTTTCTAACATCTGTTGTTTCCAGTGTTTTAGCGCATTCTCCCTGGTAGAAGGTGGTATCTCACTCTGGTTTTCATTTGAATTTCTCTAGTGATGAGTGCTGTAGAATAATTTCAATATCCTAAAATGAATATAGCATTGTGAACAAAAGAAATAATAAATATTACTTTTTTTTTTTTTTTTGGTAAAGGTATCACTGGTGTGATAAAATTGGAGAGCAGTGAGTCCAGAAGGGGCACAGAACAGGGAAGAGAGTTTTGTCTGAAAGGGGATATGCCAGAGATTTAATATTATCTTTGGGAATTTGGAATGGTTTAAGGAAGCAGTAAAGGCAGTCAATACAAGAAAAAAATCGCAAGCAGAAGCACCACACACACACAAATAATCAAAACAAAACAGACCTCAACAAAACGAAGCAAAATAATAAATATGTACACAAAAGGAAATGCAATTAAAGTTCATTAGTTGTTATGCACCACATAATATTTATGTAGTCATAACCATATATTGATATTTTGTGTATATAAACATTATGCTGACGGATATAATTATGCTTTACAGTGCAGAACATAAATACCAGTACTCTTAAAAAGGAAAAGCACATCTGGTTGAATTTGTGAGTTGAAAGAAAGAAAGGAAAGTTACAAAAAAGATCTGATATCCTTATCTTTCACTGAAGGAACTTGGCCAACTGATTCGAGAAGTAATTTTTTTGTATATTATTTAAAATTATAAATGTTACCAGTAGAAGTACTAAAAATAAAAATTAGTGATATAAAGGAAAGGAGAAGGAATGGCATAAGGGTGTTAAATACCCATCAATTTTAGAGTAAACAAATATTCTTTATGAATTTTCACTCAAGACTTCTTTGTTGGCTGAAGGAAGAAACGAACTAAGAACAATGACTTGACAGTAAAATTTCTAGTCTGCAGATGATTTGGTATCCCAGATTCCTAGCCCCCACCAAGAATTGACTGTTTTGTGCCCAGCACTGCTAAAGCAGTAGAGATAAATGATTTAAGAGATACCACAACAAAATATGAGAAGACATGTTAAATAGTTGTAATCAGAATTACAAGTAGCGTGATAACTGCTTGTCTACATTGATGTGGGGCTACAATGGAGTGCAAAACTGGGCCTTGGGAATAATCAGTTAAGTTTGCAAATAACTGATGACCTTTGAGCAGAAACTTTAAGGTAATTCATGTAAATGAACTATAAAACTTTGGCGTGATTGGTGAAGGTGGAGTTCGAGGAGGGTCTCCCATATATAAGAAACAGCGTGTGAGATTATGATCTGGAGTGCTTATAAATTGAATTGGCTACCAATAGTGAGTAATGAAAAATAGGATGCAAAGAGAAATTATTGTGCAGTATAAATCAGGAGTAGTAACTCATCATGTTTTGAACAGGTTTGCATTGTATAGTAACAAGCTCGGTACTCTATGCTAAGTGTAACTAGGTGTTCCTGAAGAAGTTTAATATATAGAGTAACATGGTCCATCATGTTCTGATAGCAAACTCTGGTGATAGTATTGGGAACAGTCTGGGGTCTGTCATGGTATGGAAGTCATTTTAGAAGTGATTTGTAAGTGTTCACCAAAGGAATGTGCTTTCATGGAGGATTTCACCACAAATTTTGGAAATTCAAAGTATGGATGAAAATAATTTTAGAAGAATGGACAAGATAGGATCAAGAATAACAGAAAAAGTATATCAAAGGATATTTACAACAGCACAGAAAAGAGATTTGTCATCAGCAGGCCCATTGATGAGACCAAGTAAATAAATGTCATATAATAGTAAGCCAAGTGATTTCCATTAGACAAAAGTTTTCCCATAATTTAGCGTCTCACAGAATGAAGGACTTAAGTATAAAAACTTCAGAGAAAGTTTATTGGATCTAGTCAATAATAGTATGCAGATGGTGAAATGGAAGTAGGAAAGGAAAAACATTTTATTTTAATTCTTAATGTAGTAGTCTCAGAACTTTTTCTTTTTTTAAGAAATGGAGAAAAATACTTTAAATTCAGAGTAGTAATATATATAGGTTGAATACATTTTTGTCACTTAAGATTTTTCAAGTCAAATTCTCAAGATAAGGAATAATACATATCATTTCAAACTGTTCAAAAATGTTTTCATATCCATTTTTTAAAGGATGAGCCATTTTATTCTATCATTCTATCACAGAGATTTGCATAGCAAACCATTTGCTAATACCACATTTTTAGTAACTTAGATTCACAGTCATTAAAAACCCTATTCAGCAGCTCTGCCAAGGAAATTGATAATACTACTTCTACAATTGATTTTTTTGACCCAAGGCATCTTAATTTCCTAAAAAAATATAAAGCCAGCTATTAGACTACACGTAAATTAAAAAATAAATGCATAAATAAATTAATTTTTAAATAAAGTATTTTCTTTTTATGTTTACTATTGTTATGAAAATGCTTATTTCCTAAGGGAATAGAGTTTAAATGAACACTCTGGAATCCATTTCCTAAGCCAATCAATAATGACCTCATTTGTATGAAAAAGAGACTACCTGTACATTTCAACATAAAATTTATAGCAGCCATATAAGGGATAAGAATTTCTAACATTTTGAGAATGCAAGTACAGATCTATGTTGAAATACTTAATTCAGCTATTGACGAGTTTTCATATTTATATACAAATGTGTATTTTCATTAAATAAACTTCAAATCAATCGGACGTCTAGGGTTCCTAACATTCGTGATAGACAATGATCTGTTCCAAAAGTCTTGTGATACAAGTGTTCTGAGTTCCAATAACTGTTGTCTCATCTGTAAAATGGAGTAAAAATTTGCTGACATGGTAAAAATGAAAGTAATTTTAACTGACCCATCAAAAACTAGCAGAAATGGTTTGGCATAATAGCAAGTCATTTGATAGGGTTTCTAAATACTTTATTTGCAGATGGAAGTTATTTGGTTTGGCCAATGGCATATTGCAAGCATTTCCTTTTTGAATATTTGTTTCTTTTATCAATATGATATATATAATATCCTTCTTGTCATCCAGCAGTATTCATTTATACAAGTCAAGGCAACTTTCAAAGTGGAGATGACAATCAGAAGTTAGGCAGAAAGGACACTCCCAGTTCTTTTTGGATGGTGTGCCCTTACACGCATCTCTGGTTTGTCTGCATAGTAACTGCACGGTTATTCACATGTATTATCTACACAATAATGCTTCATTTACATAGCTTTTGATATGCATGCTACATCTGCCAACATTTCACAGTTAAAATAATATTGGAATTAAATATGAACAGAGGAAAAGAAAATTTAATAGTGGAGACAGAAAAAAGATGCTCTCATGTGTGATTAGAAAATGATGGGGATTTGATGAAGTGGAAAGATGTGGAAAGCTGTTCTGGATGCCAACTACTTGTATAGGATCAGGCATTAATGATAGTGACATGTGATGGCTGTGTGCAGCAGAAGAGACTCCGTTGCGATTATGATAAGTGTACCAAGTAGGAAAGTCAGACTCCATTGATGAACTTAAAGAAACAGTTGATGATACAAGCAAGGAGGAAAAGTCATTTGTTCATTCAAAATGAAGATGAACTATCTAAATTTTGCTGCTCACTTTTTAGAGTGGAAGAGTTAAAATACAAAGCAAAATGAGGTGTGCCCTGGTGGAGCAGCGGTTCTAGTCCCATGCCCAGGGGAACAACCAGTGTGAACAACTAAATAAAAAATAGAGTGCTTCTTCCTCCTCTCTCTTCCTGCCTGCCTACTTTACTACTATCTTCATTCCTGCTGCATCTTTTCTTTAAAAAAAAAAATTGAAAGAAAAATATTCATTTTTGCTTTACGCCATTTTGTAATAAACAAAACTCCTTGCCGAAGATTTATCTTCAAATCATTTGGATAACAGGAAATGGTAAGGCAATTCCAAGTTTCTGGTTAGTCCTACTTATATTTTCTTTGGAAGTCTCACATTGGAGGAATAAATATAAATATATATGAAACTAAGTTAAATAATCCACTGATTTAGATTTCTTAAGGATTTGCTATATGGTAGTAAGTGATTAAGATAACAATTGATAGAGTAGGATTAGAGATTAAAGAAAGCTTTGTATTTAGAATGAGTCAGACAAAGGATGGTTGTAATTTGTGCATTTCAAGGTTAAGGGATATGGCTTGAATTGTAATGGCAAGTTTAGTAAAATGATGAAAGTGGGATATAAGATTCTGTTATTACTAAAAAATCATATGTGAGGAGCACATACATATATGACTCTGTCCTCCATACTTCCAGGAATGGAAATCTGATAGTCTTTTTGAATGTGAATTTGGATTTTCTTTGCTGAAGGTTTCAAAGGCAGCAGGATATTTCATGGGATTTACTTGACTTTTTGTTTATAGTATCACTTTTTAAATTAAGAAATAAAGCATTTAGGCTTTATGAAAGTTAAATAATTTTAAAAAGCTTAAGAAAATAAGTGTCAAACAATTAGATGAATTGTAAATTTGACTATTTTACTAATTCAAAAGAATGTTTTCATGCAAAAGATTGTATAAAGCAATCACATTATATTCCAGATGGAACCAATTTATGATTATAATTTAAATTTATGATGCTTTTCTTTCAACTCAGTGCTTTGCAAATCATTTCTATTGTATAAACTGGTTGGGACAGGTATTATATGATTTTGCCCAAATATTTAAGAAGTAAAATGAAGAAATTCATATAAAATTTGTCTAGCAACCTAATATTAATAATCTAATGTATGAAGAAGTGGGGATGCTAAAGCAAAAATCAAGCAATGCTAGTAAAAAAATATGGCAGGCATTTTAGGAAGAATATCTCACAGCCCAAAACACTTATTTTTAGAAAGCAGTAGAAAATTAAATGTCTAACTTCTTCCTGTAACACTCTTGCTTAAAGATCATAATGTTTTATTATTAAAATGCTTTCTGTGCATGTGTTTCTTTAATACAAGTCTCTTCTTTCCTCTAGTTCTCCCAGCACACACATATCAAATACATACATTCATAGAAAATATTTTTCATTGTAAGATTAAGGTAGCAAAGTTGAAACCCAAAAGAAATTAAGTTTTAAAAATATGACCTTGTTTCCATTGTTTCTTAGAGACATTTTTATTTGGTAGGTAAGATCAATTTGGACTTTTAAAAAATCTACATCTTAGAAGAACTGAACAAATCAAGGTGAATTATTTTAGGGTGGGACAAATAGCTGTTTTCTGTCAGTAAGACTGAGCAAATGTTATTGGTTTGAACTGGAGGATTGAACCCTGAGCAGTGCAAGAATTCCCTTTTCATTAGGAGAGCTAAAGTACTGCCTGGAAATCCCTTGGTCCTGAATTCTATCTGATGGCCCTGCTTGTCTGTTGCTCTGGCTGGGCAATCCAATTCGGTTGTGCAAGTTGCCTTTTATAGACTTGGATGGTTGGATAGATTGCTTGGCCATCAATCTCTCAGCTCTGCTTTGAGGAAAATGCTCTGCTAACAGGAAAAAAGTTTTGCTGAGGGATAAGAATGATAAGAAAAAGAGAGTTCCTTATGAGAGTGGAGGAGTGGTGGCCAGGGCATGACTAGCCAAGGTGCGGTGGAGCCAACATGTTTCCTTCACTTGTATCCACCCTTGAGTACACCTTTCATTTTCCTAAACAGTTTCTGAAGTAAATTGTCTTGCTATATTAGGAATGCTGCTTGTCCTGAAAGGCACTCTGTGTTGTTGACTGTCCCAGAGAACACTGTGCTTTGAGATACTTTAGGCCTTTTTCTTTCCGCGTATGTTCCAGAAGCTGAGCCTGTTTGCTATGTTTCCTTTTCCTGGCATCTTAGCAATGAAAGGCCAAGTCTGATCAGAAGAGAGAGAAATAAATAGGCTTTAAAATATACATATTTATTTATTGAAGTAACTTTGATTTAGAAAATAATGTACACCCATATGTACAGGTTCATCCTTCATCAAATATAAGGCAACACACCCTGCCCACCACCAAATTGTCAGAAGTCTTTCACCACTGTCCACTGGCTCCCACCATCACTTGTACCCAACCCCCACCCGCTTCTTGCTGGCAGCCTCAGTTCCGGGGTCAATATCCCAAGGTTGGTTTTGTTTTCTCTGTCCCTTTATTGACTCAAGTAGCCTTTGGGAATACCTCCCTTTCTCCTCCTGCTCTGCTTCCTCCAAATTGGAGGATGACAATCCTCATGTACAGATTTAAGACATAAAGATGATTTCAAAGTGAGAATTTCAGAAAAGGGAAAGAGGGACATATCTCTCCTATTTCTTATAGGCTCATTAAAATACAAATTACAAGGATTGGAGGTCATATGATTTTTCTTTATTTCTTGGCTTATATATGAGTGAATGTTACTTCTTTCAAAGTCAAGTTCATACAAGGCTCATGAGATGTACTTAAGTGAGTGATGTGCTTGATTAAGTAAGAAACCTGGAGGTGCAGTAGGTCTGTTTGTGTCTGACAGAGAGAGAGCGCGCGCTTTGAGATCAGGGGAAGGAGTCTGAATTAGAGCTTAGTAAATGCAATCTCCTTTGGAAATTAACCAATATTTATAACTGTGAACAAAAGGAGAAGAAAGACTGGCCAGTGAAAGAAAGGACATTCAGGACCACCACCATGGTTAAGAGCGAGGCCTCAGGAACTCAATGGGCAGGATATAAATGGCAACTTTGCCACTTCCTGATTGAGATTATGGGCAAGTTACTTAACCTCCCTATGCTTCAGTTTCCTCATCTGTACAACAGGAGTGATGCTGAAAGTCATGCATAGCTCAAAAAGATGTGAGATGTAAAACACTTTTTATGGAATATGCTTACAACCAAGAAAAAAATCACAAAGCAATTATTATTGAACATGAGGTTTTATTAACCAGAGGACGTTAGGTTTGTAATGGAACAATCTTATCTGTAGGAATTTGTTTATGAAAGGTAAGATGTGCAAAGTCAACTTGAGGTATAAATTAAGTGTCAGTGTATTGCTTTTATATCTTTAATTATGCTCCTTTTCTACCAATGGCTGAAGTATCATACTATTATTTTTCTTATTAATGCAAGGGATGCTCTAATACAGGAAAGCTTGTCAGAGAAATGTTGGTCACTTTCCTGCTTATAGGAAAAGTCTAAGGAAACTTAAACTTGGGTTATCCATCACTGCTATTTGTATTTTCCCATTTATAAATAAGGCATCAACTCTTAACTACCTGGCTGACAAGGACTTTTTGAGAAACTTGTTGATGGCTATCCTGAATATTCTCCACATCCATAACCTTAACATTTCTTGTATTTATTGATGCTCATAAAATATAGGTCAGCATATACAAATCATTTTTAAGGTGATATAGGAACCAGAGCACATAACCCAGTCTATTCAAATATGACTGCCCAATGCAGAAATGTGCATTATTGTGATTTAAATACTTCAGTGATTTACCTAAATAGTTTTTAAAATGCTGTTAATATTTACATGGCTGAGCCTATATTTAATATTCTGTAGGTGAAATAAAAACGATACTCTGCTCTTAAGGTTGAAAATTACAGTTGAAATACAAAGGGAATATTGTATAAGAAGAATGTGTATTTGAGTTTTCAAGGCCACACTTTGTCCCAAATGAAAATTAAGCTGCTTCTGAATGTCTTTTGTTTACAAAATCAGTGATAAGACTACAAGTTACCAAATAAACTCCCTGAAGAGTGCTGAAAATTTGCAGCTCAAGACTGCTTCCTGTGCCAGTCAGGGCCCTGCAGAGGGGTATGATGCCATTTTTAATGTATGCTCTAATACATCTTTTTCAGGACTCTAAATCATCTAATATCAGTCAAGCTGACTTATTCTCTTGTTCTTCAAAGAGAAAATAATTCAAACTATTTCCTTTCCTGAAATTTTTATTCAATATCTTCTATAAATGACTTTTAATGCACTTTTAATATCAGTAACTTTCACAATATCAGATGTAAGTTCATAGGGCATTACATTTGTGAGTTTTAATTGATTATTAAATCAATACCTATATTGCTTCCCCCTACCCCAAGGGATTTTGTACATATTAAGAATGAACATTTTTAGGGAAATTAACTCTACATTTCCTTGGAATTAAACTGAGAGTATTTTCCACTGGGAACCTCTTCTGTCTTGTTTATGTTGAATAGGAAACTGAGAAAGTAGGCACATTCAGCGGAAAGATGAATGAATGGTGTTCAGCTATGACATTGAACAAAGATGAGAAAAGACATTGTCCTTTCCCACATTCTTTGTTCCTATTTGAAACTCAAAATGGAATTAAACCTCTGCTTTATGGTGCATGCAGAACTCCAGATAAATGCTGATTGCTAACATGGATGTCAGGCTTATGTCACTTGGGTGCCCTGTCACACATAAGAACATCACCTTAAGTACAGGTGTGGTGCTGAGAATCTGTTGGATTCAGGACTCAGCCTGCCTGTGCTGTGACAACACTGTTCACTTCATGAGCAATACTGCGTGCTGGACAAACTCCACGCAGTCACCCAGTGATGAAAATGTTTGACTGAGTCCTGCATTAAAGGAGTTTGGGGCACTGAGGAGTTTCTGTAAAACAGTAAGAAAGAGAAATTCAAATAATAAAATTTTGCTCTCCGTATTCTAAACACATGATTTGAATTCTATGCTATTTAAATCAATTATGAACTCAACCTCATTGTATAACTCTGAACAAAATAATTTCTTATGGGGTAATTCCATTTTTGTGATGATTTACCACACACTAATTTATCAAAAATTTGCCTACCATGAGAGTACAAATGAAAAGCTCTGCTCTCAATTATAAAAAGCTTCCACGTGTAAAATGCCTGTAAATCTGCATCCATTTCCAATAGATTGCTTGTTCTTTATGTTAATTATGAGTTAGATTTCATTTTATGTACATTGATATTTCCAGAGATGGAATGCCCTAAGTCACTCTTATCAGAAGGTATATGAATAAGCAAATGATTTTATCTAGTTTATATTGCTTGTTGAATGTTTGAAAATTGTCATTTAATTAATTTGTCAACATTTTATTTCATATCTAAGAATTCCTAATTTGGTCACCTGGAATAGCAATTAATTATCTCTTTATTGTCTGTGCTCAGTCCTGAGGCTTTAAATGTCTGTCTTGAACACAAATTTAAGGTCACATTTTTGTCACTAGGACTGCTTCTAGAACTTCTTCCTCTTATTTCGTGTTGAAGAGTGATCATCCATTATATGTGAACTGATTACCTATTGGCTTTTCTAGGAGCTGCTGAAAATGATATACAAATGTTTCAGACATAATTTTATAAGCATAAACTTAGCTAATGCACTATTTCTCAGTATGGGATTTTACTTAGTCCACTTGACTACTTGTAAAGAATGTGTCTGGACAGTGACTCAAAGAACCTTTTTAAAAAAGCATATGAATCATACTCAATGATTTATTCACATTTCTATTTAAAAAATTCCATTGGTCATGCTAAAAAAGGTTGCAAGCCCTTTGACTTAAGTATTTCTATAATGGCTGTTAAAATCAATTCTGGCATTAAAGTCTCCAAGAATGAACAATGCATTGAGTGGAAAATTGATTACATGGTCAAAGAACAGTCCTTTGTGGCCTCGTTTGCTTTTTCGATTAGCACAGCTGTCATGGCTGTTGTAGGTGGTCCTCAAAACTTATAGAGAAAAAAAATCTGTCCTTGACACTTAATGTTTGTCTATGGATTTAGAGGAAAGAAATATGTTTTTTGCTTGCTTATTAGAATGTACTAGTGTAGGTAGCCATGTCAACTTGTGTTTTGTAAAAATAAAGGAGAGATACAAAGGAGACTGATGTGTGAGGAAAAAAATGAACTGAGTAATATAGAAAACCACTTCTAGAATTTCTGTGTATTTTATGGGAAATACATTCTATTCTAACCAAGTTGCTCTGATTCTCACTGCAGCCATACCTATAGCAGAATAACTTACCTTTGATAGAATACCAGCTGATGTATGAACTTGTAGAAGACAATAGCTAAAAGTGGGAACCAATCACTTTCTCATCTTGATGTCTATCTTTTTTTTTTTCTGATCAAAAAGAAGCTTTCAGGTGATGCTTCCTCCCTGGCACTCAGAGGGAGACTTTCCCACCTCCATTGATTTTGCACACTTTACCTTGAATCACAGGCCATGAGTGTTTAATAAGTGCTTATTGAAGTGTGCTATCGATCCAGGTTGGATTTATTTATTATTTATTTATTTCCTTATATTTAACTGTTCCTTTCTATTGAACAGATTTCAGATAAAATCCTAGAGTTCTGCAATGTTGATTGGTTCAGCTTGCTTTGAATCCTCCTGAGAAAAGAATCATATACCAATCTCTATGACTTCCCAGGCTAGCAGTCAAAGAGAAAATTTGATGGTTCTTTTTGACTATTGTATTACTTTATATTGCTCCTATAAAAATTTGCCACGAACTCCTAAACTTAAAACAGCACAGATTTTGGTATCTTACAGTTCTAGAAAGCAGACATATGAAATGGTTCTCACTGGGTTAACGAAGATATTGGCAAGGCTAAGTTCTTTCTGTATACTCTGTTGGAGAATCCATTTCCTTACCTTCTCCACCTGAATTGCTTGGTGTGTGACCTCCTTCCATTTTCAGTAGGGTTACCATACGTTTTCAATTTGACCGAGATTGTCTTGCTTTAGCAACATTGAACTTCCCCTACCCAGACACTGCCAGCCTGAAATCCAGCTGCACTCCCCATACCTGATGATGATCCAGTTGGTCCCAGTTTTAACTCTAAAAATTATGGTAAGTCTTATCTTCAAAGTCAGCAATGACTGATTGACTTTCTCACATTGCATCATACTGACACTGCCTCCATCTTTTGCATATAAAAAATTTGTGATTATATTTGCTCCACTGGATAATCCAGACTAATGTTCTCATCTCAAGGTCAGTTGATGAGCAAACTTAATTCCATCTGCAAACAATTCCATTTTACCAGGTGAGACAACATATAAACAGTTTCCAGGGATGAATATATGGGTAACTCTGAGGGGAGGCATTAGTTTACCAACTGTTGTTGGAGAAATAATCAGACTATAATATAATCAAGCGTTTATTCAATAATTGTATTCATAATGTGGGGCTACAACACTGAGCAGTCCCAATGTGTGTTCCATTAGGGTCAGAGAATAGGGGAGTTTTAGAAGTTAAGCAAGGGAGTGGTTTATTTCAACTTAAGTCATTTGTTTGGGATTTTTTAATTGGTTGACAGGAATGTCGAAACAGAATATTGCAATGTATGGTATTATTGTAACAATCAGTGGAGATGCCTTCCTGTGTCTTCCCTAATTACTAATAGAGAGAGAATACTGAGCGGGTGTTCTTTTGTAGGGATTTGATGGGGAATAGAATCAAGCTGCTTACTTTTCAACTATAAATCTCAATATGGCAGCTGAGAGACAAGATGGAGTTTGTCTGACTCAAGATAGGTTCCACATTACCATACTTATATTCACTCAAGGTAAATTTATTGCATTCATAGAATTTCTAATAACTATACCATCAGAGCCGTATCTTTGATAGAGAAAAGATACCACATCTGGAGAACTTCAATAGCTTTCACATTAGCTTCCATGTAGCTGATCTTTCCATTTGCAAAAAGAATTTTTAATCTGAAGTTTCTTGATTCCTATGGCTTCACACATGTGGGTCATTGAATCCTTTGAAATTCTATGTTAAATATTTTGGTATGTGCATTTTTTTGTTTTCAAAGATGTCATGAAAAAAGTTTATATAGTTATGTATAATTATATGTATCTCTACATCTAATTATTATTATTTTAAAATTATAGTTTTGATTCTTTTCAGAAAACTAGAGTGACTTCCAATGGTTTTAAACTGATATTAATATTTACAGACATTCGATTCAGATCTATCAGAATCTGCTTAGAATTCTGGAAGGTAAACATGGAGATTCTGCTATTGTGAGTTTTTAAATTTGACTAAGTACCATTAATGCCTAAATTGCCAGTAAATCTTTCGGTGAAGTTTTACATTTCTTTAACTTTGTACGTCTTACAAAGCACAAAGCTATTCCATGGCTGAAGCTAGGAGAATTAAAAATTTGGGGAAATGTTTTACCTTTCTGCTGTAAATCAGTCCTGTTTCTTTATGCAATTTATTATTTTGGTGCAAAGTTTTTAAACTTTCCAAGTGCATTTTCTTTTTATGTCAGTGTTGAGATGGTTTTGATGTCACAAATAAAATGTGGAGAAAGACGTCTGTTGTAAACCAAATTTCTCTCATTCCCTATAAGTGTTTTATGTTCCCCTCAAGTGATTATAAATGACAGTGCCTGTGCTTTCTTAACTGGTAACATTCTGGCTTTTAGTGTGTTCAAATGTTAAAAGAAACACAGAGATATAGGAAGAAACTTCCTAATGTTTCTTTTTTTCCCTGCATGGTGATTCTAGGAGTCTAAGGCTTAATGAAGCTTTGTCCTTAATATCCGTATCATTACAGCAAAAAAAAAAAAAAAAAAAAATCTATCACCAAAACAAAAAGACAACCTATTGACTGTAAAAAGGTATTTATTTGCATTTCATTTATCTGACAAGGGCTTAATATCTAAAATATACAAAGAACTCATAAAGCTCAACAACAGCAAAATGGGCAATCCAGTCAAAAAATGGGCAGAACAATTGGAAAGACACTTTTTAAGAAGACATATAGATGGCCTAGAGGCGCATGAAAACTATTCCTCCTTTTTAGTTATTAAGGAAAGGCAATTCAAAATAATGATGAGATACCATCTTTCACCAAGAGATTGGCTATTATTCAACAGTCTGGAAACAACAAATGTCGGTGAGGATGTGGTAAAAAGGGAACACTTTTACATTGTGATGGGAGTGTATATTAGTGTGAACTTTATGGAAAGCAGTATGAAAATTCCTCGAAATATCGAATATGGAAATCCCATATGATCTTGCATCCCTCTTGTGGGTATTCACCCAAAAAATACAAAAATGCAAATTTGCAGAGATTCATGTACCCCTATGTTTATTGCAGCACTATTTTTAATAGCCAAGTATCTTTGCAGCCTAAACAAAACCAATGCTTGGATATTTACAATAGAACTAAGGTTACCAGTAGGGAATGGGGTGGGGGGTGGGGCATGAGATGGTGAGATCCAATAAACAGGAATAAAGAACTCTTGGTAATTCAGTGATAGGCAGAATATACTGATGGATATTTGAGGAATTGGGGACCCGCACCTATGAGTTTATAGTATTTTGTAAAGCAAAGTTACCTCAGATAAATATTTTTTAAAAATAAACATAGCTAATGAATAAAAAAAGCTTCTTGGCGTTCCTCTGCTGATTCATCAGAGTTGTTTAACTACAGTAGCTCTGCTATGGTGGGTGGCTAAAAGATCTATGAGAATCACGCTATGCTTCTTCTGCTGAAGGGTTCTATGCATCTGACCTTGGAAGGGAAGGAGTACATGAATGAAGATTTGGCACATTTTTGGAGGATTGCTAAACTTCCTACATGTTGCTGTCTAGCTACGTCTAACTCCCATTCTTCAAATCATAGCTCATCAATTTAATAAAGTCTTTGCAGATACCTGCCAGGCCTCTACTATAAGGATAAGTTTTCAACTTTTAAAGTACTGAGCACTTATAGGATACAAGACACAGTGTTTGTGTCATCAAGTAATGTGTCTGAATAGTTGCTCCTGTTAGGGTACAAGGAAAAATTCTCCCACCCCTCTGTGTTCTTCTTGGGCTGATTGAGTAATTAAAATAGCATCAGACATGTTGGCAGAAGAAAATAATCAATTAATAATATGTGCATGTCACTGCTGCAGTGATTAAGCAAGTCCTGATTTCATTCGGGAGAGCCAGGTTTAAATCCTAAACTAGGGAATGTGTTAGGGGTTTGAGGTGCTGAGAAGAGGGAGATTCATATGACAAGGAAGGAAAAAACTTTACTTCACCTCTCTTAGTTAGAGAAGATATTTCTAAAGATATATGTACTCCTGTATAATAACTTCCCAAACTACCTTCTTCTAGGTAGGTAACTTGATGCCTTCTTCATTTAAGAGAAAGAGGCGAGGACTAGGGGAAGGGTAAGAGTTTCGACTTGATCTACAAAACCTTTATTGTTTTCAGCTCAAAATAATCTTCATGTCAGATATAAACTTTTTGAGACCAACTCTTGAGAGTCCGAGAGTGATCTGTTTTGAGCACTTTCACTCCCATGAAAGTTTAAAGCATAACTTAAAAATTGAAGAAAAGGGAGACAGAATTGGAGAGAAAGAGAGAAAATAACTAAGCAGGTAGAGTAAAAGGAGAGAGAAAGAGATATTAAATAATAGTAATTAAAGAAATAACACAGGTCATTATGATCCATTATCAAATGAGAGCTATAAATTTTTAGTGCCCTGTCTTCTGAGAAAAGAGAAACCGTTGTGAATTAGATGATGAATTAGAGATACTTTTGAAGGGCAACTAGGTAGAGAGAAGAAAGTTGGCGTTCTGAATGGGTTGGAAGAGCATGGAATGGAAAGATCTGATATAATACTTTATTAAAATAAACTTTTTAGTTTTGTTCATATCTTATAGGAGCTTGTGATTTTACTCTTCTAAGATGAATCTTGATATAATTCCTAACAATATGTTTAGTCTAACCATAGAAGAAAATAGTGGTTAATTTGCATTAATTATAAATGTAACTATATATGTTTACTTATATTTATAGGCCAGAAACACCACTTTGAGGATTAAAATCCACAATTAACCCTGTCAAACAATGTTCACAAACACACATGCTAAAAATTTTTTTAAATTCCAGCAATAGAATGTTTTTCGCCCAAATAATTTTAAACTTTAACTTTTCATGGTCAGAAACTCTTTGTGGGTGTCTGTGCAAAGTGTGATCTTTCTCTGATGCTTGTGATTAACATATTATATTTTCTTGTAATTAAGTGGAACCCTCAGATAGTTGATAATGACTTTTGACTTAGAAGGAGCAATAAAAAATTTAAATCATTTAGAGTATATAGCTCTTCTTTGATATCAACTATCCAACATTATTCTAATAAAAGAATGCCTAACATACTTTTAATGAATTTCCTTTTATATAAGATAAAATATTTAGCAAGAGAATTTGAGATGCCCATTAGAGCATCTCATTCATAAATGTCCAGGATGTTCATCTTGCAGGACCTGATCATTCAAGGAAAGGTTTATGTGCTGGATAGAACTATCTAGCAAGTGCATTTATCTTTAGAGAAGAAAACCAAAGCTACGCTCACAAAGCTTTCTTTAGAATCTTTTATTAAATTTGACTCTTTATAAAAATATCTCTTTATTTTTCCTCTAACAAATCTCTGTAGTGAGAAACTCATTTTTTTTTTTTCCAGAAGAGGTTTATGGATGGTAGAAAGAATTTCCTGCTGATTGTTATTTAGTGACTTTGAAGAAACTTTTAACAGCTGTTCAAGGTCAAAATAGATTACTCTGTTTTATGCAAAACCTATCAACATTTTTGCTATTTCACATTTCTTTATTTCCTCAGAGTTAATTGCTAAATGTCATCCACTCCTGCTGTTCTAGTGAGCCTGAATTTTCTCAATATGTTTCATAACTTTCTCCTTAGAGATTTCAATCTCTGTCAACTATTCTAATTTTTCTTAAACAGACCTTTGAAGCAGGAACATTCCAAATGTCCTTTATGGTAAAGATGAGTAGAAACATCAATCTCCCTGTTATCTTCTTCTGGATTAGAAATTTCAAGTGTATTTCTCTTTATAGGAAAAAAGGTTGAAAATATAAAATTCCACTCATATTCCTTGTGCTTTTTTGTTTCTCAAATTCTCTTCCTTTAGAGTAGCTGCATTTTTCTAATTTTTGTGTTCAATGATCAAATTGTAGCCACTATTTTTTTCTACTTAATTCTCAATTCTCAAAAATGATTTAGCAGCAAGCTCACAGATTCTAAATTATCTTTCTTTTCAGAAGTTGCTACAAGATGTCATCTGCATGTACTTTAGAGGAGTCTCTTGAGCTCTTTCAAAAATGTCTGAGTTGAAGACATATGTTTGTATTCCTTACCTAAAGGGTATCTTCCTTCTTCACCATGTAACTAGGTCCTTTAGTCAAAATGTCACACACCAGCCTGTCAACAAATCGTGAGATAGGTAAGTTTCCTCTGAAGGTCACGCATACAATTGCTCATCGAAGAATTCTACCAAAGGTCTTGTAGCTTTACCACTTCTGTTTGCTCATTTTGCATCCCTTGTTTTTTATTCCCCCATCCTGTTTTTCTGCCATCATCCTGATGGTTTTCTCCACTCCCCTTCTTGCATTAATATGGAATTCTTATTCTTTTGAATTACAAAATGTGCTTATTTGATTCATTTCTAGTGTAGTCACAACTTTAGATAGACTGACTAAAAGCACACAAATTCCTGGTTGCTTGACTGTTTCTATTTTCTTCTTAGTTACACTGGCTGGAGGGGAGGAAGGGAAAGGGAAGGATGTAGAAAAGTCTCCGGGAAGAAAACCAGCAAATGTTGTACCCTTAAAGAATTATGGAGCAGCTATAAATTTTTCACAAGCAATCTACATGAAAAATTTCAGCCACAATTTTACCTAGTTATTTAGGGCGAGATATAGGTTGTAGAGGGGCTTATGAAGATATAAATTTTTACAAGATCTTTTAAAGCTATTAACTTCACTAATAATACCTGAATCTGGATTTATTTAAAATGAAGGCTTCCACATAAGCATCCCACATTAAAGGTTTTTTAGTTATCCTACTCAACCATCCTGCCATGGGGTCTCAAAATCACCCACTAAACAAAGACATGGCTTCAGGTAAATCCTTTGTTCCTGGAGGTCAACAGTTAAAAATCTTACTAATTACCTGGGAGAAGTAACAAGCTACTTGTCTGCAGTGGCATGAATTCATTAGATGCAAAATATGTGGGCTAGCTCTAAAGTAAGGGTCTCTGCTCAGCTGGGTACAGTCTCCAGAATGGAAATTTGGGGGGATTTAGGAGACACAAAATGGACGTAGTCTGAGAAAACCATGCTCTAAGTCAATGAGTTTATTGGAATAGGTGATGATAAATTTGCTTACTTCAGTTTTTCCATCTTGAAGATATCTCACCAAACCCAAAGTTCTAAGTATATACTGTGAATGGAAAATTAGATCCTGAAGGATCTTCCAAGGAAAGAATAATCTATTGCATTAATTCCATGTGTTTTTCACTAGCCTTAAGTGAACTTCTAAGTCTTTAAAGATAATGAGGTGATATGAAAATTACGTTAGGTCTCAATATTTCAAAAAGCTTTTGAAAAGGTATATGCTTAAAAATGAAGGAATTTCTTCCTGGTAGACTGTCACTATGATTCTTGGTGACTTTTTATTTTTCCCCTTCTTCTGTATCCACTGAAGGCAGTGCTCAGCTTTGTATTGAGAGACATGGATTCATCCCAGGATGATGTTTTCTAAATGGCAAGTTATTACCTGGTTTTCCACCAACACCCTTCTATGAGTTATTGATGATACTATTTTAGTCTTTTTTTTTTCAGTTGAGAAAGGCAGTATATAATCTTTCATCATTTTTAATTCTTATTGTTACATTGCACAGAGAGGCACTATAATTTATTTAGCTAATTCTCCATGGTTAGACATTTAAGTAGTTACTGATTGTACATTATAAATATCCCTGTGATAAACCTCCTTATTCAAGCATATGAAAATGTCTTCATTTACTTCTCTAGGAAGTCTTGTAGGAATAGAATTTCTGGGAGAAAGAAAAATACTACTGTAAGCCCTTTGTGATGCTTCAAATTTGCTACCAGTTTTAAATTCACCAGCATTTTATGTGAGTGCCCATTTCTTCATATTTTCATAAATACTTAAAAATTAGATGACTTGTATTTTTCTGATTATTAGATTCAATTTGTTTTACTTATTTAGAATGTGAATCTGAAAACAGTAACACATAGATCAAATCTGGCCTGTGGCCTGTTTTTTATATAGAACCCTGTTAAGAATTTTTCACATGTGTAATAAACTGAAACAAACAGCAAAGATGCAAGAGATTATATGGCTTGTAAAGGCTAAAATATTTATTCTTCAGCCCTTTAGAGAAAATGTTTAACTCCTGGTTCAGAGTCAAATATTAACAATCAGCAATAGCCAACAATATAATTCTCTAAATTGAGCGCAAACATGTTGCCAGTAATTTTGAATGCATATTCCACTTAATCTTCAATCCTACGAAGTAGATATTCTTTTGTGATTATTTCAAAGCTCATTTAGTGAGTAAACAAACTCAGAGGGGTTATATAACTTGTTTAGTGCCCATAGTAGAAAGTAGAGCTGGAATTCTAAATCAGTGGTCTCCAAAACCTTTGTACTTAACTATTATACTAAATTGTACATGCTTTTGTTACATTTATGCATTATTTTTGAGAGAACAGAAATATCTTCAATATTGGCTTCATAGCTGAATTCATGGTGTCTTAATTTGGTCACAACTTCTTCTGTACTCTTCAGTAAAGCTGTGTAGTTTTCTTTGTAAGGATAGCATGTGCTAAATATTTTCCCCAAGTCATTTTATATATTGGTTGTATTGTGACTAGAAGCTCATTACACATCCAGCTTCTCAAAGGTTATTATTATCTAGGAAAAAATTGAGTTGTGAATGTTAGTTCTGTGCCTACTCATATTTTGAATTCCCTATGCATATTGTCAAGTTTCATATGTTTTTTGTTGCCCAGATAGATAGTAATAATGAATGGTATGTGGCTTTGTCGCTGATATTTGTGATTTTCCCCCTGCTTCATGATTTCCCTGCTTGTTCTTCTAGAATGATGTCAGTAAGCTTCATTGTGTTATTACAGTTCCAATAAAGGTGACTCTACTCTGCGTTCAGAAGGATTCTGCGTATTGGTCTGTGATAGATTTTTAAATGATAGTCACAACTTGTTATCCTGTTCTTATTTTACTAAAGTATTGTTATTCTGGATTTTTAGTAAAATGTTATATGTTAAATCCCTTTTTTGTATTTAGTAAGAAGACATCATGTTTATCCTCCGACATATGATGATGAATTCTCTTGTTAAATTTCTTAAGATCAAGCCATCTTTGTATTCTAAAAGTAATCCACGTTTGGTCACAATGTATTAACCTTTAAAACTATTGCTGAATTCAATTTGTTAAAGATGTTTTTGCATTTCTATTCCTAAATTAGTTGTCTCTACATTTATCTCACTGGAGATCTTCTTCATTGGATAACTCTAGCACTGTAAAATGGATTGTGATACTTTGTATGTTTTGTTATGTTTTTAAATAATATTTTAAAGCATATGCAATAATGATTTGTTCCTTGAATAGATAATCACTGGAATTTAGCTCTTAAAAATGTGAATCCACAAATACTTCATGGTAAAGTATACCAAACTTTCAAAGAAGAATAGATATCTATTCCTGACAAATGCTTCCAAAAATGGAAAAAAAAAGACTGCATTAAATTTTATATTAATGAAACCCCAATTCCCCTGATCCCAAGATCACTTGAGAACACTACAAAAACCAAAACTATAAGCATAGATGTGAAAATCATCAACAAAATCTTAGCAAATTGGATTCAACAGCAAATTTAAAGAATCATATATCATAACTGAGTGAGATTAATTCAAAGGAGGCAATGATGGTTCAGCATCTGCGAGTCAATTAATGCATCACATCAGTAAAAGGAAAAATAAAAATCTTATGATTATCTAAATAGATGCAGAAAAAAACAGTTGACAAGATTCAGCACACATTTACTACAAAAACTATTAATGAAGTGAGAATTGAAAGCACATACCTCAATAGAATAAAAACAACATAGACCAACACACAGCTAATATCAGTTAATGATGAAAAATTATAAACTATTCTTCTAGATTCTAGATTAAAACAAGGATGTTCATTCTCATCACTTTTGTTGAACGTAATATTGGAAAGCCTAACTAGTCACATTAGGCAAGAAAAAGATGTAAAAAGAAACAAAATTGGAAAAAGGAAGTAAAATTGTCACTATTTGAAGATTACATTATAATATACATAAAACCATAAAGACTCCACTAAAAAGCTACTAGAAACAACAAATGAATACAGTAAAGTGACAGAATATTAAATCAATATACAAAATCGTTTCACACTTCTATACACAAGCAATGAACTAGAATAAAGAGAAATTAAGAAAACAATCCCATTTACAATCACATCAAAAAGGAATAAACTTAAGGTGAAAGATCTGTACACTGAAAACTATAAGACATTGTTAAAAGAAAAAGAAGACACATGGAAATGGAAAAACATTCTCTGCTCATGGATTGGAAAAAATAAGCATTGTTAAAATGGTCATCTTACCTAAAATGACATATAAATTAGTGCAATCCCTATGAAAATTTCAATGGTATTTTTTCAAGGGAATATAACAATACTAAATACCTTGAAGTGTGAAGTAACCCTGAGAAAGATAAAGAAAAGTGAAGGTATCATGCTCCCTGACTTCAAACTACTACCAAAAAAAAGTAACCAAAACAATAGGGTATTGCAATAAAAACAGACATACCGATCGATGGAATATAATCAAAAGCCCAGAAATAAACCCCCACATATTTGGATAGTTAATTTATGGAAAAGGATCCAAGAGCATACAGTGAAGGAAGGAAAGTCTCTTCAATGAATGGTATTGGGAACCTGGACAATCACATGCAAAAGAATGAAGCTATATCACTAATTTATATCATACTTAAGAATTAATTCAAATGAATTAAAGACTTGATTGCATGACCTGAAACTATAAAACACTTAGAAGGAAACATAGGTCATGCACTCCTTGACAACAGCCTTAGATTCTATTTCAATGTTAAGGGAAACAAAAGCAAAACTAAATGATATTGCATCAACCTAAAAAGTTTCCATATGATGAAAGAAACCACCACAAAAATGAAAAGGCAACCTGCTAGTTGGGAGAAGATATTTACAACCTACACATCTGACATGGATTCCTATCCAAAATATATAAAGAACTCATACAACTGAACAACAAAAAATAAGCAACTCTAAGAAATGTGCAGAGGATCTGAATAGATAATTCTCCAGAGAAGATATGCAGATTACCAATGACCAAAAGCACATGAAAAATGTTCATCATTATTTGTTGTTAGGGAAATGCAAATCAAAACTATAACGATATTATCATCTCACAGTTGTGAAAATAGCCTATATAAAAAACAAACAAACAAGAATCAACAAGTGTTGACAGAGGAGTGGAGAAAAAAACAATTCCTTGCAAATTTCTGATGGAAATGTAAATTTATTCAGTCATTATGGAAAGAAGTCTGGTGGTCCCTCAAAAATTAAAAATAGAGTATATGATCTAGCAATTCCACTTCTGGGCATTTATCTGGGATTTATCTAGACATTTATATGAAAACACTAATTTAAAAATATATATGAACCAGTATATTCATTGTAGCACTTTCACAATTGTCAGCACCTGGAAGCAACCTAAATGTCCATCAATAAATGAATAAACGAATGAAATAAATAGTGAAGATGCTGTATGCACACACACACACACACACACACACACACACACACAGAAATACTACACAGCTGTAAAAATGGTGAGATCTTGCCATTTCTGACAACAGGAGAAAATTTAAGGTGATTATGCTAAGTGAAATAGAAAGATAAATATTATATTATTTCATTCTTATGTGAAATATAAAGAAACAAGAGAACAAAGACTAGAATAAAATAAACTTTCAGAATCTTTGAACCAAATAGTGGTTTCTATAAGGAAAGAAGATGGAGATGGGAGGAATGGGTAAACTGAGTCAATTGAATGTTAGTGAATGGTACCAGAACTCTGGCTCTGAGTGTGGTGTGGTCTATAGATTGATTAAAGTATGAGACTGTACTTTGATAGATGAATAGTATCTCAAGGAAAAAAATGTGTGGATCAAATGCCATTTAGGGGATATTCATTTACTATTTTCTTATATTCCATGGTTAATAAGTCAGATAGCATTTTGTGTCTGATTTGATCATTTATTTTCATCTTAGCAAAAAAATGATTAAAGTGTTCATAGTCTTTAAAATATTTGTATAATTATATCTACTACTGTCATTCTTAATGTTTTGCGACTATTTTTAGCCTTCCCAAATATTTTTCTAAGTAGCTCATCTTCTCAAACAAACTTGGTTTTATTTAAAACTTTATTATTTTTCTATGTTCAAATTAACCAGTTTGATGCTTTCTTAAATTAAAGTCATTCTTTTCTTTTATCTTTCATTTTCTAGTTTCTTGTTTTTATTGATTAGTTCATTTATCCTGTAGAGAGTCTGATGCTTGGCAGTTGACTCTTTGCTTCCTTAAAGTGATGTTTAGTCTGTTTTTCTATTTCTTTTATTTAAAAGACAAACTTTTAAGGCAAATTTGATCACTGTTTAGCATACATAAAATTGTGATTCAGAGAATTTAAATAATTTCTGTGTCAGAGCTGAAATTTAAATACTTATCTGGCCAGTTTTGAAGACAGGAGTCTTTGTAATAATACATGTTGCTACATGAGTGTAGACTTAGAGAGTTGAAAAGAAAGAAGAGAGATTAGAAGTAGCCACATATTTTACTTTTCATAATTTTGTCATGATACCGTGTGAGAAAGTGGAATACCTCAGGTGTTGACTCTTGTCTGCATTTTCTTTCTCTTATATCTTATACTCAGAAATATCCAGAATTCAGAAGCCCTTTGTCATCCCCAGAAGTGATATTCTTACACTAAAAGAATTGCTATGCAATATAAATTTTACTTCAGGTTTTATTATGGTGAAGGAAATGGGTTTGACCTCTCTGTGCTATATTTGTTGTTTTTCATGGGTTTCCATTACACCATCTGGGTGTCTTAAACAGCAGAAATGTATTGTCTCAGTTCTAGAGGCTAGCCATCCAAGATTATGAGACATAAGGTTGGCTTCTACTGGATGGCCATTTTCCTGTATATGCGGTATGCTGTTTGTATGCATCTCTATATCTAATTTTTGTTTGTTTGTTTTAATAAGGCCACTAGTGATACTGAATTAAGATCCACCTTAGTAACCTGATTTTAACGTGATTACTCCTATAATGACCCTATCTCCAAATAAGTTTGTATTCTTATGTAATGAGACTTAGGACTTCAGCATAAAAATTTGGAGGAGGGACAAAATTTAGCCCATGGCAACTTATAATACAACATATAACAAATACATAACTTCACAAAGCTAATCTATTTCCCTCTGCTCTTTCTAGACTTTCCACCACCACCTTTCCTCATGAAATACTCACTCCATTACAACCTCATTTCTCTTCTTGTTTCTAGTATGAAAAGTTCCCAATATTTCTCTCTGCCCCAGGAACCAAGGCCTAGTCTCTGTGAGGGCTTTCAGAGCATTCAGTCTTCTTTGGGAAGATGTTCATATGAGATTCTAACTGATCAAAGAAAACCTTGCCAGTGTCTGTTTAACAAATTCCAACATATGGAACTTAGATTAGTATAAACCGAAGAAGTACCTAAATCTAAAAATATTCTGAGTTCAGAAGAATCATTCTCACTTATTATGAGAAGTTCAACATTCAATGAAGTGTGTTTTAATCAGTGTTATTTTTCTTCGGATTTTGTTTTACTTCTTCAGTATAGCTCTCGACAGTATTATTCATGTTTTACTGTTTCTATGAAGAATTTTAGTTCTGATTTTTGTAAAACTGATGAGTAGAGAAGTCTGCTATTCTGTTTCAGCAAACTCTGATTATAATATAAACCTGGAAGTATTTAATTTATGCTGTGTACCTACCTCTCTTCAGTCTCTCAAATCCACATGTAGTTCTTTGAAGGTGATAAATAAACATTCGGAGTGTTAAAGCATTCAAAATAAAGATGTTAATCATATTCTAGTGAAGGAAAATAGTCACAAATGATCTAATACAATATTGAAAAATATTTTGGAGTGTGTTATACAACTTTTAAACTGAGGAGATTTGTCTTCTTAATTTGCATTTACTTATTCTGGTTCCTGATTTCATATTGGTGGACATCCAGGAATAAGGTTGATTCAGAAGTGGATCATCTGTTAGGTAAATACTGGGCAAGAATTTAAAAGAATGACATATATATGTGTATATATATGTATATATATGTGCATATATATGTATAGGTATATATCCCCCAAATTGAATGATCTACACAAAATTCAGCATTGTCTGAAGTTAAAAGTAGTGAAATCTAGAAACCTAAAGGAAAAGGAAAATGCCACATAATTTGTCTAAGAAACAAAATCAATTGTGAACCCCAGAAATCTAACCATTTTTGATCTATTATTTTCTCTCAGGAAACCACGAACACATCAATGAAATCCCCGTTAAAAACATCACTCGAGGAATAAAGCTGCTCCATTATCTTGAGCTCTGCCACTATCGTGCATGTCAATACTCAGACCAGAAACCTTTTTCTAAGGTTGATGGATGTACTGTGTCTCAGTGTGTATGTGCCTATAGTTAGATTTTGCTTTTAAAAAGGAGCCATTAACTATGCCTGTTTCAAAGAGTTTCCCCTTTTTTTCATCTACACAAGCAAGCTAATGTTTAACCATTTCACAACGCAGACTTCCACAAAAGGTAGCAAAGGCACACCACAATTCTCCTCAGCACATACTTTTTATTTTGAGTGAATAGAAAGCGTCTATATCTGTACAGACAAGTCAACTATTATATAGGATAATTTTTTCCCCAAGTCAGAAAACTCAGTCATAGCAATCTGGGGTCTAGAGCTTCCTTGTCTCTCAAGTTAGCATATTTCCTTAAACTATATGCAATTGCCAATTTTATACCATTTTTACTTACAAAGACAACATTTTCATATGGCTCATAATTTTTATAATTTGAAGAAATTTTTGGTTAATTTTGATTACAATAGGAAAATATTATTAAAAGGGAAATAGAACAAAAAAAATTAGCAATTTGTTTTGATTAACCGTAATTCAATCAATTACTTCTTTAGCTCAGGTTCATAATTTTGAGATGTAGATCCTAAAGACAGGGAGGGAAACCTTTCCAATACTTAGTCTAAGTGTAATGTACAGAATTCTGTGATGGCAGGGGTTTTGTTTTATTTATGACTAATAAACAAAAACAGGTAATTCTGGGCCTTAATTAATGTTATGAAGATTGTATAGGATGATTTGTTGGGGACTAATTGGGCACCACTGTGGCTCCAGTTGGCCTCAGAAAAGTATCTCTGAGGAATTATCAATTGTATTGAAATTTAGTCATGAGAAAGAGGCAACGATACAGAGGAAGACTTTTAAAGATGAGAAACCAAGAGCCCATAGGCTCTGAGACAGGGCTGAACTCAGACTCTTCAAGGGAGAGAAGAAAGACCAATGTATCTAGTCAGTGGCTCTGTACTTGGAGGGAGATGAAAGAGAGAGAGAGAGAGAGAGAGAGAGAGAGAGAGAGAGAGAGAGAGAGAGAGAGAGAGCAAATTCTCAGCAAATGGTTCTTTCCAGTTCACTGAAGCTTCCATCCCAGGCATGTGACTTAACGCTGGTGAGCCGTAGAGTCTTTATTTATAAATGGCAATAATTCCTAACCAACACAACAGCTTTTTTAGGCTAGAGTTACACATAAAGGGCATATGTTAACACAAAGCAAATCTTCCGTAAATGCCAGCTTTCATTTTATGCATGTTATTTTCAGACGATCAATATTTTTATGAATATCTTTAGTGTCAAGTACTAAGTCCCCAACATAAATGAATAGTATCATTTTTGGTTTAATAATGCTTATAATTTTCTTGCACGTATAAAATACATGGTGCCCAGACTGTATGATATCATCAAAACATGATGCAAGCGTAAGGAAGATGGAGAAGTAAAGACAAGAGGAGATGACTTTCAAGCAATAAAAGGAAGTCTTATGGAAGATATTCAATTGAAGTGACCTAGAAAATTGAGCATAACCTTTTCTTTAAAGGACCTTCCATGACGGAGCCTCAGAACAGGGAAATGCACAGTTGTGACACTAATAATGGGATGTTCAGAGTGCTGGAGAGAGCGGGAGCTAAGTAGTTCTGATTAGTGAAACATGTTTCAGTGACTGGAAAAAATTGGCTTTATATGTAGCTAAGGAAATGGAAGATGAAAACAAAGAAGAACATGAAACAAAGTTGAGGATGAGGAGTTTGAACCTGAAGGGGTAACTATCAGCATTTCCTTTAACAGCATCCCAGAAGCCACATGCAGAATAATTGGAATGAAAGAGACATCAGAGTGCGTTGCAGACTGCTCGAGGAGGAAAGAAAATTGCTGAGAGTCATGAGCCTAACATTGAAGAAACAGGTATGAAAAATAACTTGAAGGACTGAGCAACATTCGGTAGCCGAATTTTAATTTTGACATGTAACTACCATGAATTAAAGGTTATTGTTTCAAGAGCTAGACTAACTGCTGTGTGTGTTTCATCTTCATTAAACCAATGATCAAGAGACTGCTATTCAGGTTTTACAGCTAAGCTAAAATTCAGGGAGATTAAGGGATTTTTAGCAATCATGGTGGAGTTACTATCTCATTGATATTTGTATCTTGTTGATATTTGTTACTTACCTCTGCCTCCTAGATTAGACCAAAACGTTCCTTTGACCCTCAGCATCTTAGATGAAGGTGGGTTTAGGGAGACAAAAGAGAGGATGTGATCACAAGAATGCTGGACAATTTTATAGCCTGCTGTCTCTTGCAATTTCTCAGTTCTTCCTTCTAAATAGAGCTCTTTCTTCTGACTGGTGGTTAAAGGAGAGAAAAGCACTGACGGTTGCTGTCAATGGATGTGACTTGCTGAGCTTTTTCTTAATAACTTTGATTGTCAAGACTTGTTATTTTAGGATGGTAAATATTTTGATAAAAATATATCTTATGTGATTATTGTCATTGATTGGGTGCTTTAACTTAACCTTTTCTCTTTCTAAATATTTTTGCTCTTTTGTCAAATTTAAAGATTCTAACGGTGGCACTGTGACACTAGGGCCAATAAAAGGTAGAACTTTTTGTCACTTTCAGCTCCAAATAATGGAAAGTTGCCAAGTGGGGCCCCACTGGGGTTTGCATCTGGAGACAGGGTAGTAGCAAACTGGGCTGTAGGAAAGCTCACATATGTAATGGATTGGGTGATCTAGGTTTTCGGGTTCCCTATGGACTCTCTAATTTGAATAATTTCACATACTCCAGGGCATAGGAACTCTCCCCGATTGTTTAGGATGTGGACTTGGAGTGGTTAGGGTGACTGGTGGCCCAGGAATGTGAGTGTTCCATAGGACATGGTTGGGTGGTGGACTTAGCATCTCAAGAAGGGATCTGACTCGCCTCCAGTCAGGGTCTCCAAGGATGTGGCTGGGCCAAAACATCGTTAAAAACAACTACCATAATGTACAGGGAAGTTGTCATGTATATTTGAAGCCCTTTTTATATGGGGCCAAGGCGAAAACTCTCCTGTCTTTGGCAGATTCTCTTTTGGGTAGAGTTTCTTTTGGTGAGAGACAGACTGCTGTGGTCACAGACAATTGTAGATATGCATTCCTACTAGATTTGGCTTTTCTGTTTTGATCCATTCAAAGAAGGATCTTTGATGTTTTCAAGATAAATAGAACCGTTCAGTGATAAATTAGGGGTCACTAACAGCAGAGCACTTTACTAGGAGCTGTGAGGAAAAACAAGATGAGCTTTAGAAGTTTATATACTTAGATGATTGAAAATATTGGCTAGTCATATTATTCAAATGGCAGGAGACAACCTGCTGTGATACAACCTAAGAATATCTCTTGGAATATATTCTAAACATTGTATATCCCCAACTCTCTCTTTCTGCTCTGTAGGCCTGTCTCTCTCTGACAGACCCGTAGTTATCAATTTACTTTTATTATTTACTTTCTCCTCTTTACAACATTTTCTACCCCTGACATCATTAATAAACAATTTCTTAGTATTATGTTTAGGAAGTTACTTTTCTGCCTCTAAGTATGCATTTTAGATGTAGGCAAGTCAAATACCTTAAATTTCTTCCAAAGAAACCTTGAATTAAGTCACTTGATAGACTTTTTCTGTCCATTGAATTTTAATTGAAAAAAATGCTTTCTTATCTCTGACGAACACTATTTGAGGTTTAATTTCCAGATATTTTATCTTTTATTTTCAATTAGTTATGTCTAATAAACCCAATCATAGATGCATAGACATGAATAGAAATCTCAGGAGTGTTAAACTAAATTTTTAATTTTTCTGGGCATTCAGCCCAGTTTGATTTAACTTAAAAAAAAAAAAAACTCATTGTGTCCTAGTTCCTGTTTTTAAATAAGCGATTTATAATTACTAATTTGCCAGAATAAGAAGATAAGGAAGATGATTAGCTACGAAAACTTTAGTGTTTTTCACACAAAGATTGAAATCACAACAATAGATATATATGATGTAAACACTTTACTATATAGTAAAGCTTGTTTCCCCTCCAGTAATCCAGATCCTCTTCATTATTACAAATGAATTAACCCTGTCAGACAACTCAATCATTTTATTAGCTGAATAAAATTTTATCTCCTTTTATTTTATGCTGATCTCTTTTCTCGAGCAGTGAATTAGTTCTAACAGACTTACGTCTAATTCACATTTAATTCTTATACTTTAGTGTTCCTTTAAAGTCAGCCATGTTTTTAAAGGAGAAACTGGGTATCTCACAAATATCTGTATTGAAGGTAAACTGCCTTCTGAAAACTATGCTTAAAATTTATATAGCTGTTTGTGGTGATTTTAGAAAGGGTGTAGACACTGAAATGATGTAAAAGTTAAAAAAACAAACAAACCCTGATTTGCAAAATTGGCTGATTTCCAAGAGGGAAAACTATCAATGTGATTCGGTAAATTTAGAGTTTAAAAAGATGTGCACATCACTTTGTCCTATTTGTATCATACTATTCCATACCATTACAGATATAGCAAATAACCTCAAGATATTTGATGATAGTAATATTGAAATAGTAAAACTGATATTAATGAAAATTTGGTCAGTTTCTCTTATTTATTACCTTTGCTTTAAATATAACTTAGCTAGATATGAATATATATATAATTTAATTTTTGTGTAGTCCAGGAAGGAGGTGGAGGGTTCAGCCTTTATCTGAGATGTTGCCTATTTTATGACTGAAGAAAACGAGAGAGAACTGATCCTTGAGCTAGTTCCTAGAATGACACAGGACATTTGCTCTTATTTCATTGGCCAAAGCAATCAACATTGTTATGCATGAGTCCAAAAGGGTAGAGATGCTAATGGATGTTAATGGGAGGGAGCTGCAAGGAGGACGAGTGAGTATTTTGACCACAATGTCTTATACAGGGAAATGCAGAGGTATCAAAGGATCACTAATTACTTTAACAGAAAATGTTGAGGTTCACCAATATTTGTGTTTTCTTCTTTTTCCTAATCATACAGCTAGACATTTTTGGCTCCCCTCAAATTTAGGAGGAAAGACTTTATTGAGCTCTGACCAAGTCTAGAGTTGACCAGAGTAATCATTTCTGTTTACCTTTCCTTGGTCAAATGAAGTTCATGACTATGCTTTTTGTTCAACAGAGTGAAAATATATAATAATTCTCCAAGGAGGGATATCTGTGAGTGGGCTCCACCAACATGACCTAAGCACCTCCCCCAAATCCCAACCATGAACACCGTCACCTTTGGGAATTAGGATGTCACCATACGAATTCTGGGATGACATGACATTCAGATTGTTAGGCTGGCCCAGAAGGACAAAATGGCGGCCCAGAAGGACAAAACGGCAGCCAAGCCCGGGAAAAAGGTGGATGACATCAGAATAAGGGATGCAACCCCCACACCTGGATTCACAGGGCCAATCCCCAATCGCCACATAGGAAGCCCGCGAAATTCCTCTGCTTAAAGAGCCCGCTCCCCTTTGTTCAAGCGCGACTTCCCAGCCCGCGACTTACCCAGGCCCATTTTGGGGACTTGGGAATTTTGCCCGGGTGTGCAAAACCCCAATAAAGCCCTAGCTATTCGACTTTTTGGTCTGACTTTTTCTCTTCGCGGAGCCCAGAAAAACCTTACACAGATCATAGCACTGGGTCTATGGCTGTCTTTGAGAAAAAGATATTTGAACTGAAATAAGAATGATGAGAAATCCTTGCTAAGATCCAGAAGAAGAATAATCCAACAGAAGAAACAAGTTAAATGTCTTAAAGGGCCTAAGTCTGATACTAATAAAGTAGATGGTTGAATCGAATCCTTTAAAATAAAGAAGTGCTTTAGTATTGGATAGCCCTTCCTAAGGTGTAGGTATAGAGGCAATTTCAGGGAAGAAACAATTCAGGGCATGTTGTCAGGGAAGACTGGAGGAAGCAAAGCTTTACTCATTCTTTGACTATCCTCCTAATCCTCTCTACCCCCACTTAGTCACATACCAAATATCTCAGGCTCTATCATTACAGTAATAGCAATAACTTGTACTCTCATTTAAACTCACACTTTCTGAGAAACACTTGCTATAGTTCTACTGATGCTGCTGCTTCCTATTCCAATGAGTTGAGACAACAAGTCCAATAAAACTTCTCTACAACCTACCATCACACCCACCTTTGTGTTTATTGGCTTTGCTATGTTACTATGGATGAGTTTTGCATTCTCCCGGAAAACACCGTTTCCTCTCCTTGCATATTTTCTTCTACCCAAAAGTATCCTTATAGTGATTTTTCCTCTCTGTTGTGTAGCAAGTGCTTTTTTCTCCTAGACTTCTTTTTTTCAGCAAGAAGAGATGCTAGGAATTCTCCTGTATTAAAATGTGTTCCTTTGGCTCTAATTTCCTTTTCAAAATACTTCCTATATTTCTGAAGCCCTTTACTACAAAATTCCATAAAAGTTGTTTTAGATTTTCTGTCTGCACTTTCTCTTTTCTCACTCTCCCTTGAACTTCAATCAGCCTCCCAGCCCCATAAACCTTAGATGATCGATCTAGTATCTGATACATTTATCACTCATCAGCTTATATTCACCACTTACTTTGATTCTACCACACCAGTCTCTTTGCTGTTATTCAGCTTTGTTATCACATGCCTGCTGGAGCCTTTGCAACTGTTAATCCCCTTGTCCAAAATGCTCTTCCCCAGACAATGATGTGGTCATCATGTCACCTTTCTCTAGTCATTATGCAAATGCTACCTTTTCTTTGGGGTTTTCTGGGTTTATTTAAAATTGCTGCCTTCCATAAACATACAGCTGAGCACTCTGCCACTTCTTGGAAAATAGCAGTCATCACCATGTAGCAATATCTGTTTTATTTATTCATTCTTCTTCTCTTTGAAATTCAAATTCCACAAGGGAAGTTTACCGTTGTTTACTGATATAACACTAGTATTTGGAATAGTGCCTGACTCAGGAGGAAGTCAGTAAGTTTTGGCTGAATGAATGAATATAATATCTAATTTGATATATATATATATGTATATATAAAGACTATAGCATTAGACTAGTGAAAACCACTGTCCCTATTCATTTTCTTCCACCCTCATCTGCCTCCTTCTCACTTTGTGATGAAAAATCATCAAAACCTGCTTTATGTAAATTAGAGCTGAATCTTGCTCTTTTATTCACCTTTTGCACAAGTTGCTTGATTTCTCTGCCTTTTACATTCACTGTTTATTAGAAAATATAATTCCAAGAACATGTGGTCTTTTGACAGTCAAATAAGAGACTGTCTACTTTGCAAATATGAATTATTATTATTAGGAATCATAATTCACACTTGAGAATGGCTTTTTTCGAGATATATGTCTTTTTTTTTAAATTTTGCATAATTTTGTTAAAAAAAGAAACACTGAAAAGTGATATAATGTCAGATAAACTATTTTCATAGCATCACTTGTTCACAATCATATATTTTCAATGGTAAGTACAATGAGCGAATTGTTTTGTATTCAGGGTACTTGGAGTACTGAAGAGGATCAGATGAAGTTGAGAAAGACTACAAGAAGAAGGGTATGTTCTTGTTTAGAGAGGATAGTGATATTTGAGAAAGCTATAAAAATGCAGTTACTCAAGGTGGAAAGAAAACAATAATAAATGGATTACTTACTCTAGTCATAAAATTAAGCCTTTTGTTCTTTCATCCTTGCAATGTTTATTAATAGATTATATAGAAAAAGAAGACAAAAGTATGCTTATCATTTTTTATTTTGCCTTTCCACCAACCAGTCTCTCTTATTAAAGTGCCTAGATTTCCTTGGAGGAAGTCAGTCCATCCTTTACTGTGGCGTCTTGGTGTCACTGTAACCAAGGTATCATGTTTTCACACAGAGCAAGCAAGCTGGTTGGAACAGAGGACTCTGGAAGTTTCTTCATCCAGATAGTTCTCTTTTTCATGCTGATACAGGCAAGGGCAAGCATGTGATGATGATGCAGCCACAACTCTGAGAACTTAGAACCTTGGGCAGACTGATGCAAGCAAGGAGACATGTTTGGAGTTCTGGTTCCTCTAATATTGGCCAGAACATAAGGTAAATGGACCCTGCATCCCAGACGCCAAGTGGAGGCCCTGTTCCTGCCTAGCTTCTAAGTCCAGGTCTCCAGTCTGATCTTTCTGTAATCTGCCCAATATTCTTGCATTAAATGTTCCCTTTCAAAATTTTAAGTTACTCAGTAGGGCTTGTAAACAAATCCGTGAAGACACAACTAGACCCAAACATCAGAAGTGTTTATCTCTATAGATCATTCTACTATCCCAAACTGCTTTCATTATTGTTACAGGTCACCATCAGTTTGCTCTGTCAAGATTATTTTTCTCTTTCAGCATTTTACAGCTGATGGTTTCATCTTATCCACACACAATTCCTACTTTATACTTTCCTGAGGCAGATGTAGAAAAATATCATTATAAATAGATAAAAGTGTAGTGTGTTTGGACAATTATATTTTCCCAGGAAAGGAAGAAACTGCATAGGGGACATATAATAGCTACAGATTCTCTCTGGCCTATTTCTTCCTCAACTGCAAATGTATTATTAATCATAATAAAGAGAGACTGAGAATATGGCTTTGCTTACATGAAGGAAAAATCAGATGTAGTATAGGGAAGTTGATAGAGGAATAAGCAATATTTTCCAAATTCCTAGTCTTCTCCTCTTTGCCATCAAAATCCCATCTTTATCACAAAGAAAGAACATGTTATCAATTTGAAGTACTGATGGTCAAGTAAAAATGCTTAAACATTGAAGTGGGGATTTAGAAGATTAGCTTATGAACATACCTATTCCTGAAATTAGCTAAAAGAAAAATAAAGAATTAAGAGATTTATAATCCTATAAGAACAAGAACATGTAAATGATATAACAACAGTAAGGGAGAGCTAAATTTTGAAGACTAGAGAGTTCTAAGTAAGCAATATCTGTGTTTTTAAACCAGAGAAACCCAACAAATACAAATTAATTTCCACCAAAGAATTCTGAATAGATTCAAAATGAGAAGCACCAGACATTTGTAAAAGTGAGATAGAGGGTATGTATGGATGGCCCTGAAAAATGATGTTGGTTAAAAGTCTCTAAGGAACAGTTAAACAATCTAGAGGCTCACTAGATTGGTCAGGTTAGTTTTTTGTAGATAGCAGACAGTTGCAAAAATTTTTTATTAAATAAAGGGATACAACATTGTAGTAAAATTTCACTGCTAATAAGGCTCTTGTTTTAAACAAAAAATGAAGTTAACCCTTAAGAGAGCATCAGGGTTTATGGATTATATGATGTCTGAGCTATGATACTGGGGGAGATTGGAAGAGAGAAGACACATAACTGGTAAAGCTGTATGGTTTGTACATAGAATTCCTTTTACTCTTCTCTTACTCTTTCATATGTTTTAATTACATAATAGCAAAGAAACATAAAGGCTTAAAGAAAAACTTAGAAATTGACCAAATCCATTTATTTTGCCTCTTCTCTGATATGAACCTGAGTTTTGGCTTTAAATAAGTGGCTTATTTAAGAGAACAGATAGTTTAGTTTGTCTACTGCTACTGTTTTCCTCAAATCAATATTTCTACTGAATTGTTTGAGGTTGTGCTTCATAGTCTCACAAGTGGTTTTACATAGAGACACTTGTGGCTACCCTTGAGTATAGGTGGTTACTGAATGATTGAAAGAACAATTGAAATAATGGGAGTCTAGGAATAGGAGAGAAGAGCAAAAGAGGTGACATCTTCCTACAAGTGAAAGAATGTTCTTATTAGAGTCTATATGAAGATTACAAATTATCTTTGGGTGTTATGTCTGTTCATTTCTGAATTGTGAATGGGTTTTCACTTCTTAAGATATAGATGTTATTCATCATTATGCATCTGACTCTTTAGAGAATTGAAATCTGGTCTCAGTACATCAAATTGCATTTAATAAGAAGCGTAAGAATTCCAGAATTAGGGTACGAGTCTTGCTTCTTTAGAAAATTATAAAACACAAGAAACAAAAATAAGGGTGGGCACTAGAAAGACTAACATCAAATAGGAGAGACAAAAGATGGATGAAAGTGAGATGGTGGGAAAGGGAAGGAAATGACATATTTCCCTTTCAGTTCTGTGCCTAGCTCTTATTTGAGCATAGTAATTTGATTCATGCTTATACTCTGTGTCTGATTTATGGCTGATTTCATCATGAGTGCCCAGCTCCATTGGCTTTTGCCCATTTATCTCCAAGGTAGTGAAACCACCATCCACACAATGACTGTACCAGTTGACCCTGTTAGCACTCTTAACTCTCAACTTAAACGTCTCCTTTTACTAGTTATTTTTAAATTTATTGTTGTATGGGATGTGTATGTTGTATAGCAATATGATACCTATGGAATGTTCTGCACTGTGTAAATCAATCACCATAATAGCATCTCTGGGTGAAACCAGGGGCAGAGAGGACAGGATGAAATGGGACAGAGAATGGCATAGAGGATACGGGCAACAAAGAGTGACAGAAGAGGGTGAAAATGACCTGTAAAAGGTTCTTAAGAATTAGCAACAAAGAATCATAAAGAAAGACAAGTGAGTAAAGAAATAACTTCCTAATGAGAGAGCAAACTACAAATGAGGATTTAAGCAGGAATAGAGATAAAGCATGATTAAGAGAGAAAATTATTCTAAAGCATAAGAAGTATCAGGAAACAAATTTAGTTTATGCAGTGCTATGTAACTGTACCTGGACTTTAGAAAGTTGTAAACTATTAAATCTTATTTATTCATAGGTTAATAAGAATGTGTCTCAACAAAGATGTCCTTTGCGAAAAAGACAAGACAGAAAATCAGAAAAAATTTGTTTGATGTACTAGAGTCTCTTGGTACCTCAGGGCTGGTGAAAATTGGTCAGAACTGGGAAATTAGAAAAACTAGAATAGTGATCAAATGTTCTTGTGACAATCAGAGAATGAACAGATTTTGAGACTTTTATTAGGGTACATAAAATGCAAAAGTAATCTTCACACAAAAATCTTAGATGCAAAAAAAATAAAATTCATTTTTCTGAATTTTCACTATCAGTTTGTTAAATGTAACTTACATTGTCTTTTTCTCATTATGTATGAGTTATGGAAAAATTCTTCAGGTACTTGTAGTTATATATTTGTGTATTTGGTGTCTTTCCTAGTCATTCCTTATCTCCAATATGGCTTTATTGAGCCAATAAGAGGAGACAATTTTGACCCATAACTGATACCTTATGGTAGTACATTGCATAAAATAATGCACTGCAAAGACTCTTTGATAATTTATTTTACCTCCTCAGAACAACTTGATTTTAAAAGACATGCAATTAGAGGTTAGCCTTAATTATGGAATAATTTTTGCTTTGTCATTTTCTTCTTGAAACATTCAACAATTTTAAGTGTATTTGACTACCAAAATTTCATGCTTGGTTTTAAGCAGAATTATAGTAATTGTTTTGGAATTTTTAATTGGATGAATAATAATAGAGGTGAAGGCTTTTTAGCTAATTTCCCTAAGAGTTGACTTGCTATGAAATAAGCATGAAAGATAGTTTCTGTTTCCATTATATTTTTATATTAATAATTATACCACTTAAAATTTAAACAGATTTCAAGAGCAAAATGTAATATCTTAACATGAAAATCAAAAAGACTGAGCACTTTTCCTTGTCATTAACTTTATTTAAAATGTATGCTTTACTAATTTCCAAATTAATTACTTTGTTTTAAATTCACATTTAAAAATCAAGTGAGATTATAGATGTAACATTTAAAGTTATGGAAATATGACAGATATCTGAAATAATATAATGGATGATCCACACTGAAATTTGGGTTAAAGCCATTTATATAAGAATGAGCGAACTGAATTTTAGTTATGTCTTTTCCACCCCCAATAACATAATACCCTACACAAATAGATGAAATTGAATGGAAACTATAGTCTATTCTCTAAATATTTTATTTAACCAGTGGTGTAATTCCCAGTTAAGTTTAAATTTGATTATTGCTGTATTTGAAAAATCAAGTGATTTTTAAAAATTGAAGTTGTTCATAAAGTTGATCTGCTTTTGTTTTGAAGCCATATTTAACTGAAAAACTGTTTGGAATGATTATATTCATTGAAATACAAATTATAAAAATGAGCCTTGACTTTTTCAAACTTTAGTTGTATTAAACAACTTCCTGTAAGACAAGTTTCAGCAGATCAGCATAAAATTTTCTTAATTTCATTACAGTCTGTAAATTAAAATTAATGAGTCTGACACCCACAATTAACAATGAAAAATGCAGATTGTTATAATTACTTAAGCAATAACATTGCTTTACATAGAAGACTTAAGGTGCTCCACAAATTATTTACAAGTGTTACATAAAACACAAAAAATGACAATTTCAATTTATTTTGTCAATGCAAAAAACCAAAATCCTTACTAAAACCTTTCTCGTTTGGGAATCTCTCGCCATGCATAATTAAGCAAATTTGATTGCAATTAAGCCTGGCTTCTACAGTAGAGTTTTAATTAATGCAAATCTGGCATCTACATCTATAAGATTAATTTTAGTGAATTAAAAGAAAACAACAAAGCACATTTGGAAGTGTAGTTGTATTGTTGAAAGGACAGAATTTAAAAGCTGGTTATTTTTCAGGCTTCCATGTGTATAGCCTTTGACTTAGACTTTAAAGAGTGGATATTTTATTCAGATTTGTTGTTTTGTTTTTAAATGCCTTATTAAACAAGTTCATCAAAATTACACAAAGCCACTTCAGAAAGATATCTTAAAAATTCAATACACATTAGGAACAAGGCCTACTCATATTATATATTGGTGTGTGAGTGTGTATGCACAAATAAATACACATAAACACATTTATATGTGCACACACTCTACCTTTGCAGAAATAGACGTCAAACTAATGCTCAAACATACATAGCTTTATTTTGCATTTTAAAAATGTTTAGTTTTTACATCCTAAATTTAAATATACTGAAGGGTGTGCCCTCATGAAGTAGCTGTTAAGTCAATTGCTTCCAAAGGAGCTTAGCCCACAAACCCTGGGTTCAAGTTCCAGGTCTGGGGGTAAACAGCCAGTGTGAACAACAAAACAAGAATAAAATAAAATAAAATAAATGCCTCCTCTCTCTTCCTGCCTGACTGCATGCTCACTTTCATTTCTGCTTGAACTTTTCCTTTAAAAAACAAAAATACTAATAAAATAACCATGTTGGGGATGTAGTCTTCAATACAGGTGCTTAAAGTGGAATGTCAGTTAAAGTACAGAAATAACATGCATTATCATATAGGTGTTTGTTATTAATACTGTCAATTATATTTTGTTGTATTTAATTTGCAGATGAAATGTAGATGTTCTTAACTACATGGCAAAATGTATCTGTATCCTAAATGAATATATGACATGATTTTGGAAACAGACCTAAAGATTTGATCTTTTTAAGTTCTAATTACTAAAAAGATCATTTGTCTGGAAAAGACATTGCTATGAGCAATAAGATTTCTTGGTATTCAGAGTTTCACAGTGTTTTTCATAGAATGTGTTGAAGAGGTGGTTGTAAACATGAACATGTTTCTACCTTGATTTTGGTCAACACTCTAATACCCTGGCTGATAGGTAAAGAGGGAAAGTGCTGTAAAGGAATTGGTGGGCCACTAGATTTATAAGATTCAGTCAGCAACCACTTCAAGGACATCAAAGTGTCCAAGTTACAAAATGGAGAGAAATTGTTTGAGTAGTGTGGCATTTTCCTTATTTCTCCTGACTCCCAGCTTGGGGCAAGGGAGGGTGTCTTCTCTCTACCCCTGTCTTGTGGATTTTGAGAGGATTATATGAGGATATGGATGGTGATCCTGGTGTTGACTCTGATGAGGGCTCAAAAGGCAAGAGTCTGTGGTTGTGAACTATGGCAGCAGATAAGGGAGAGAAGCTTCATGTACTAATGGTTAACTACATTCAGCATTTAGAGAAGACATCACCCTTTCTAAGAGAGCCACCAGGAAGTTCCACGTGGGGGAAACACACCCAAGCGCCTGTGAAGGAGAGAGTCAAGCCTGGCATTGACAAAATCGAGTGTTGACTCTAAAAGCTCTCCCATTCCATAGTTCTTTGGCATAGTGCCAATCAAGTAAAGCCTATCCTGCCTTTTAGCTGCTCTGTCTCACCCACCAATCTAGAAAATCCAGAAGCATGATGAGGAGAAAGGAGAGCAAAGAAGGTAAGTAGAAACTTAGCAAACAGAAAAGAAGTCCTCAGTCTTCTTTGCTGCAGCAACTCCATTCAGAGGGAAGCTTGAACATTAAATGAGAGTTGGAGTTTTAACTATTATACAGATTGTGCATCTGGACTACTGAGATGAGGACACTTTTAAAATTGAAAATTAGGTTAGGACCTGTGATTTTTTTTGAGTAGTATAGAAAACTCATAGTACCAATGCACAGACAATGCCATATTAATGCCATGTTAAGCACTAAGAAACTCGAACAGGCACTTCATAAATTCTGTTAGCCAGTTGCATGAACAAGGTAATTTCATAGGTCAAACACAAATCAATAATAAGTAAAATTCTAACAGCAACTAATTACTGAACATTTGCATGCTACCCTGATTTTAGTCAACAGTGGTGTCAAAACCATATTGTTGTTTAAATGTACATCTGTGAATTTATTCCTAACAAAAGACTTTAGACTATAAATAATTCTGGGCATATCCTTGTAGACTAGCAGTTAGATCAGTCGCCTTCAAAGGAGTGCTGGCCACATACCTCTGGGTTTGTGTCCCGGGTCCTGGGAAAACAACCAGTGTGAGCAACTAAATAGAATAGAAATAAAATACTTTTCCTCCTTTCTCTTCCTGTCTGCCTACTTACCTTCATTCCTGCCTGCACCTTCCTTTTAAAAAATGAAAAACAAAAAATAGATGACCCTGGATCTCCAGGAAGTTGTAAAATATAATATGGACATATGCCATGCTCCTTTAATCATAGTTCCACTGATGATTACATCTTAGATAATATAAGACAATATCAAAGCTAAGAAAGTGACATCGATCTGATCTATAGAGCTTATTCAGAATTCACAAGTCAAATTTATATTGCTTTTTATGTTTTTCTACCTATATATATTTATTAGTGCTTGTATCACCCATTTAAATCAGACAATTTTAAATTTATGGAATACACATATCTTACGCATTATGTGACTTGGAGTCATAATTGGTTTCCTGGAATGAGGGACTGCATAGCTGAGGAATGAGTAGAACACAGGAGAATGATGGCATGAGAATAAGAATTTAAAAGACAATAAGTGTTTGCCAGGTGGACAAGGGAATGAAACCCATGCCAGACTGGCAAATAGCCCATGGATAATGGGCCCACGAATGTAGGTGGACCATTCTTCAGTCATATTGAGCAGTTGATGGAGATTGTGTTTGGAGTGACAGGCAGCAAGGTGGGAATGAGACTGGAGAGGAAGCTGGAATCAGTTGGTAAAAAGCCATAATGCTATTATTCTAAAGAGGAGGGACTTCATTATGTACTCATTGGGAAATATTTAAGTAAGAAAGTGACTTAATATATGTTTTAGAAAGAAATATCCTACAATGTAGGGGAAATTATGGGGGAGAGGCTAGAGGAAGGAGTAAAATTATCAACTGGTATGCAGTCTGCAAAATTCATTAACAATAAGAAACCTAGATTACACATTGTTTTTAACTTGAAAGGAAAAAATATGTTTATATAAACTATTTAAATATCTGTTAAAATTAATAAACCTTCACTGCCTAATGTTAAAACCAAATCCTCCCTTTCCTGACTTCTCTCCCCTACTGGTCACAATTAGAGATAATCTTCTTTTCAAGCACTATAATGTGTCATTTAATCCCTGATGTAGCATGTATTTTAGTCAGTCTCATTTCACCATTTATTTTTTCTCTCTGCATTTCCTATAGTGTAAAGTTCTTAGTGCTGGAAAACCAGTGATCATTGCATCTGCATGGAAGAGATTGTATGGTAGGAGAACAGGGTACAGGGAATACAGTGGGAAAATGAGATTATTACAGGAGAGTAGACAAGAGAACATGGTCTCTTGATGTAGGTGGTAGGAAAAGTATTAGAAAGAAGCAGATATCCTAGAGATGCTTAGGCACTAAAAGTCAGAATCTTTAAAGATTGGTGGTCTGTAGTGGGAGGGGAAGGCATAGGTCAAGATTAGCTCTGGGTGTCTGGCAAGACTAGATGGGTGAGAAGCTACTGTTTACTGATGCAGAGAATTCCAGAAAAGAAGAAGCTTTCGAAAAAAAGGTGACATCTGCATGTTCACAAGATTTGCTATATCATTTGTGGAGCCTGTTTAAATTTCTAGGTGAAGACAACAGAGCATTCTTCCAGAAACAGGAACTTGAGAACCACACAGGTCATATCCCCAAAATGCTGGTGCCAGTTGAGACCTTCAGCAAAGATTTAATTGAATAAGGAGTCATATGTATGATCTTGAGTTTTGATAACTCTTCTGGGTCAAAAAACACATTTATAAGTCAAAATATTCTTGACTGTAAGTGAAGGTGAATCATGGGTGAGTCCATATTGAGAGATGATATAGCATTATGAGTGAACTTTGACATTCAAAGATGGAAACAAGGAGAAATAGTAAAAGGAAATTTCAAAAGAAATAGCCAAAGATGTGAATGAAAACTTATTTTTCCTTATTGTAAAATTTATATTATATTTTAATTGCCCTGCATTTGTTCTGAATAAAATTCTGGTACAAACTTCCTTCTTTTATGAACAGTTTTAAAAATCTCTTCACACTGAAATTTTAGGAAATGTTTTCATAAACTACAGTTTAAAACTAGCACAAAAAAAGAAATTTGTCATCCTATTTTTATATATATTGAAAAAAAATATAGAAAGACTCTTTCACGTGATTGATGCTCCTAGGAAATACATGGAAATCAGTTGAAGACATCTTACCTAACCTCTGGGTTGAGCATGCTCAGGCACGTTTCTAATGTCAGGTGAAAACCAGTCATATACCAGAGCCAATACCAGGTGATAACGGAGCCTGGGCAATAACTGTCATAAGTGCAGGTCCAGTGGGATACTCCAACCCTGAATATCTTTCCTCCCTATTCCCCTCCAAATATCATCTGTAGCAAGAACTTAGATTTAGGAGGGCAGCTCTTGGAAAGAAGCAGTGTGGGCACAGAGAGAAGTTCACCTAGGGATGATGGGAAATGGATGTCAACATTGTGAAATCCATTCCTTCCCTCACCAGGAAAGGCACAGACCTTTCCCATGCTTTTAATGGCTTATAACTCAGTACTAGACTTCTGGGAGAAATAGATTTTGGATGATCACAAGCATTATAAAGAAAGAAAACAAATGGAATAATCAAAACAGCTAAGTTAGAGCACAAGGATAAGACAGAAAAACAATTTAAGCTGTCTTAATAAATTCTCTAAAAAATATAAGGAAGATGAAATATGGAAATATGAAGCAGGAATAAGAACTTATAAAAAGAAACCAATGGGAGATATTGGGTATTTGAATATATTAATTGAAAGAAACCACTTACTGAAAAGATTAAATACAATATGGCACAAGTAGTAAGCTAGAAAGTCAGGTGAAAAGATTATCTAAGAAGATGCCAGGAAAGGAATCGGGATAGAATATATGAAATTTCAATAAAATGTTTAAAACTCTAAGAGAAAATAAGAGACTTGGAAGGAACAAGAAAAATAAAAATACTAAAAACATCTGTCCAGAAGAAAAATGTAACAAATTAATTAATTTTAGAAGTTAAAAAAAGACTGCAGATTGAAGGATTAATAAAATATCAAACAGGAGAGCACATTGAAAAATTATAATGCAATTCAAGTGATGAATAGTTAGAGATGATTTTAAAGCTTTATAGAAAAGTTAATCAAGTAAAAGTAAGAGATAAAATTACAACAAATTTCTTAACAACTTTATTCCAGATTGTATTTCCAAACTAGTGTAAATATATTGAATTTATAATTTTATATCTAGCAAAACTATCATTTCATGATATTTAAATACATTACCTTTAAGCAATTTATTTATAAAAATCTTTAACTTATTTATTTACTATTTTTATTCTTTATGGAAAGCTAAAGGCAGTAATAAAGGTAAGAACTTACTTGAAAACACAAAAATGTTTCATTAAAGACAGGAAAAGTTAAGTAATATTATAAAAGGCATTAGTAGAATATATGGAGAAAAACAATAATGGAAAAAGAGTATCTTTTTATATCTATAAAAAGAAAAAATAGGTGTACCCTGGTGGTCGAGTGGATAAATCTGCCACCTCTAGCCAACATGAGCCACGCACATCCTAAGGATCCAGGTTCGCATTCCAGGGTTGAGAGAACACCCAAGATGAACAACTAAATAAAAGAAGTAAATGCTTCTTCCTCTCTTCCTGCCTGCCTCTGCTCTCCTTCCTTCCTGCCTGCACCTTTCCCTTAAAAATATTTTTACTAATCTAAGCAGAGAATTACTGGTTATGTATCTAAATAATGAATTAAAGAGAAAGAAAAAATAGATCAATAATATAAAACAATCGGCAGTGTATATGTATTAAGAATATAGTCATAAAAATATGTAGTCATAGTTAAGAAATAGGAAGAAAAAGATATCAAAAAGTTTCAATTCATATTTTAATGTGCTTAGAAATGGACAGATCAATAGATGAAAATACTGCAAAGATTTGAATGATGTAGCTTATATGGTGAAATAATGTGTTTATGCACACATATAATGCAAACACACAGCTAGTTTTTGCATGTCAGTGTGGAACTACAAAAATAACTAAAATGAAAACAAATGAAATGCTGTTAATCAATCACTGGGGAAAATTATGATTGTTTTGTAATTTTTGAGAATTTTTCTTAAAACATAAGTTCTCTTACTGTTAGATATAATAGTATAGGAAATTGAATAGATAGAAATGTTAAAATTTACTCAGTACACTATAATTTAAAACCTTTGAAAATTGAGAATTAATTTTTCTTTGTTTAAAAAGGCTTTTCAAGATTAATCTGAATTAATGCTTGCTTTTTCATTGTCTAATGATAGGAAGGAAGCAACTATTGAACTTTAGAAAATTGTCATACTCTTTTTTTTTTTTTAAGGTCAAATCCACTTTCAACAGTTTATCTTTTGCATTTTCAGTGTTGTGAAATCCTATTTGAGAGGTCCTTTAGCTTGAAGTTTTTTCTGAAATCAGTTCATCTGGGACATCCACACCTCTCCGCATCATATTTTCCTCTACTTGCCAGTAAGTTCGCTTTCACTGAGTTTCTCAGGACCAGACCTAGTCTCCTGCCAGTGGTAGTGCCAGCATTCCAATGAGCAGCTGTTTGTTCTCTGACATCATTCATGCTCCACTTTCATTTTAATGGGTCCCACATTGTCTCTTCATTTCTTTGTAGCCCTTTTATCCTTGTTGCTTGGTTCCCTCTTTCGGTTATCTTCTTTTTCTTTTCTTTATGTACATCTATCACTGATTTATCTGAGAGATAAGAAGACAACAAAACTGCACACTTTGCTGTCTGGGTGTGAACTGAATAATGGATACACAGTGGCCGACCAGACTTAAAAAAAAAATTGATAGCATTGTCACTGATATATTTACCTGTTATTTGCATAGTGATTTATAGACTGAAAAGTTTATAATGAGGTCTGTATTTTATGCAATTATAGCTAATATACCATCGTAAATTTAAGTGTGTTGTTGAAATATTGGTGTTATTTAACTAAACCTTGGTAACAAAGGCACTCTTTTCTCTCTCTTCCCTTCATCTCTCTTTCTCCCTTTCTTTTTCTTCCTTTTTCTCCTCTTCCTTCTTTCTCCCTTCTTCCCCCTCTCCCTCTGTCCCTTTCCTTTCTCCTTCCTTTACCCCATCTGTGTATATACTCTAGGAAGCTTTATATATAGCAGAGAGAAGAACCCTGTTAGAAAAAAGAGGAAGCAAATAAATTAAAAGAATAAGTAACAAAAGTAATGGCTAATGACAAATATGTGATTTAAAAATTTTGCATATTGTAAATAAATTTGAAAAGCTAATTGATAAATAATTCTTGGGCAATAAAAGTACTCACCAAGGAAAAAACAAATATTTAGAATTGAATAACAAATTACAATGTGTTAAATTTGTGACATCTAGCAAAGAAATAATGAGAGAAAGTTATATCTTTAAATATACCCATTCAAAACCCAAGAGATATAGAAGACAAGAACATCACACATTTATTTTAAGAATCAAGATAAATGAAAGAATAAGGGCAAAAATCAATGGAAGAGACATAAACAGGTAGAGAATATTTTAAACTTGTAAAGCTAGTTCTTCAAAAAGTTTGATAAGATAAAAAATATTTGGGAAAGCAGTTCCAGAAAAATTAATATATTGTCAATGTTCACATAAATAGAATAAAAAAATAATTTATAGCAACCAAAATATAAAGACAAAAGTATTACTAATAGCTATCTTCTATTAAGTGTGAAAGTCTGAATAGAATTAATAAATTAGACAAAAATAAAATGCTAAAATTTTGATGACTAGAAAACTGAATTGGTGATCAAATTTTCAAAAATCTTCAACACATATTAATGAAAAAAGTGATACTGATTTAATTATTTTATAAGGCTATAGTAAACCATCTCAAAACAGAATAAACACAGCAAAGAAAATGACAGCCCATTTCACTTATTCATATAAATGTGAACTCAGAAAAGAAATATTGCTACATGTATTATCCACAGTACACACCAAAAATGCAAATGCATAAAAGTATTAATTTCAGCACTTTCAGAGCACTAAAATGTGCATAAATTAAATTAACTATATTCTTAATAGTAAAATTTTTACATGTAGTCTCTGAAATTTGAGAACAAGAGCATCTACCACCACTACTACAGTTACAAATACAGGTAAATTTTGACATAAATTAGAAGATAACAGTAGTGGTAATAATATTTGGAAAGGAAAAGGGATAAAACTGTCATTATTTACACATGAGTGTATCAACATATAAAACACAAAGGAAGAAAAGAAATCTTAGAATTAATACCTAAGTTCAGCAAAGTGACTGGATATGAGACAAATATAAAAATCTTTAATTTTCTCATGCCAGTGAAAATTTCTAAAAATAATTAAAATAATAAATTAATGATATGAATATAGAAATTATATTGTGTTTAGAAATTAAACTAAGAAGGAATTCATAAGACTCAGAGATGCTTTGTAAATAACAATGTTAAAAGACAAAAGAAAACCTAAAAAAATAGAATGATGTCCTTTCTATGAATGGTTTCACCTAGGTTGTAAAATCAATAATTTTTCCCATATTATTTATGCACTTAATGACTTTGGGAAATATTTATACAGTATTTTCTGTCAGGCAATTGACACTGATTTTAAACTATATATAGAATACCAAAGTGATTTTTTAAAAAGAAAAGTGAAGTGATAGTGATCTTACTCAGCCACTGAGTAATATTAAAAAAGCCAAAGTAACTACAATAACATGGCACTGGTGTAGGAACAAATAAGCACATCAAAAGAACTTAAAAGAGAGAATTCAGAAATAAATGGAAGTATATGATGGAGATGGCACCGAAATATATGTTAAGGGAAATTTATATTAGATGATGTTGAGAAAACCAGACTACCCTATGGAGAGCTATAATTATATTTTTATATTCTAGGGTATACAAAAAATAAATCCTAGATATGTTAATCTGAAAGGTAGATTCTACAGTTTGAGAAGCATGAAATTTTTGACATATAATGATTCTATCCAAGTCTCTATATTAAGATCCAAACAGCCTCTAGCACAACTTTTAGCAGCATAAAACTGTGTCCCTAAAGTGACCCAAGGCCCTGCACAAAATGCTTGTTTGAGAAAGCTCAGTACTGCTGGAAGTATTTACTACTTGTGCGTGTCAATCTGGTCAAAGGCATATAGGCCTTATGGTGGTTAATTTTATGTGTCAACTTGAATGGGCCAAACAGTGCTCAAATATTTGGTCAAACAATATTTTGAGTGTATCTATGATCATTTGAGGGTAAGAGACTTGGAATCCAGAGATTAAAAAAAGCAGATTGTTCTCTAATGGAGATGAACCTCATCCAATCAGTGAGAGTCCTGAGTAAATCAAGAAGACTCACCTTCCCTCAAATGAGAAGAAACTCCTACCTGATTGGTTAAGTTGGATCATTGTTTATTTCTAGCCTTTAGATTCCAAATAAAACATGAACTTTTCCTGTGTCTTGAGTCTGCTAGTTTTCACACTGAAACATACACACCAGTCCCTGGGCTCTCAGTCATTCAGACTTGGACTGGTACTATATCTTGACTCTCCTTTGTATTCTAGCTCAATAACTGAAGATATCGGAACTTCTCAATTTCTGTAATCATGTGAGCTAATTCTTATATTTTCTCTCTGTCTCTGGCTATCTATATTGCTTAATGATAGGGATACATTCTGAGAAATGCATCAGGGTGATTTCATTACTGTGTGAACCAAACCATGTCATTAGAAGTTTCTCCATATCTGCTATAGGTCTTTCTCAATTTTGTGTTAATTTATTTGCTTTCAGTGAAGCAGATCCTTTAATAGCTTCCATCACTTTATTCTTATCTTTCAAGATTGTAGCTATGATGGCATGAGATGAACCTGACTGGCAAGCAATGACCAGTGCTGATTTTCCACATTCATAGTTCTTCACCACTTTTAATCTTATTTCCAGATCAGTCACTTGACATGCCCTCATACTGGCAATATTAGCATTAGATTTTGTACTCTTATGGTCCATGATGAATAAAACGACATGAGATTAAATCATGCACGTGCTCTCGAGAGAGAGTGAACATGGTATGTATGAAGTTGCTGCTGGTGTAAAATGCTGTGTTGCTAGATAATAGACATTTGGGACGACTATCATATATGAAGTATACTGTTGACTGAAATGTCATTATGTGACCCATCACCATGTAAGTGCATACACACACACACACACACACAACCTCTTGTTTCTGTTTCTCTGGAGAACCTAGACTAAGAGAGCCCTTGAGCCTCTTCTTAGAGCAATTATAGAAAGTTTTCAATTATAAATCCTTTCTCTGCTCTTTAAGATGCAAAGCTAAACTATCTTCTCAAGGACCTGAGAGTCATCTTTTGAAAATGAAAACATTCAGGGAGAAAACTCTAACTCCTCTCATTCCCTGTGAGAAGGTAAGAACCTAACTTCTGTGGGCACCTTGCTTAAACTTGTATCGTGACATCTAGTCATAGATACAGAGATTTGTTTCTCCTTAAGGGCCAATTACCAAAGTCAACTGATGTAGTCATGTGAATTCACTCCTCTTCGCATTCCACAGTGGCTTTCCCATAGTACATTCCAGTCTTCTTTTGTTACAGTGAGGTTGAGTCCAGTTCATACTGGACCCTATTTCCTACTACAGTGGTAATTAATGAAATTTTTTCTTATCACTTAAACTAGGATCTGACTACCTTGGACAAACTAATAGAAGAAAATGTAGAATATTTTTGTGACCTTGTGGGTGGAAGAGTACTTAATAATTCAGAGAATAAACTATAAAGAAAAACAATATATTGTCTGACTACATAAAAATAAAATCTTTTGTTCAATGAATAACAACATGAATATGAACAACATATGGATAACAGATTAGGAGAAGATGTTTGCAAGATCTAAACTAATATGTCAGATACACAAGTAAAGCCTGTATGTAAATTCCATAAGTGATAGTGAGGGAATCCTATAGAAAATGTATAAAAATGTAAATAAGGACTCCATAGAGATGGCAGATAGGTATGTAAACAGAAATTTCAGTTCACCAGAAGTTAGAAAAATGCAGGAAAAAAGGGGTAGACCCTCTAAAGAGAATAATAAAGTGAGAATGAGGGTTGTGGCTAGGGGCTTTGCTTCATGTATATGATAATGTTATTGTGGTGATAGATCAGTGGGTTATGAGAAGTATGAATATGGTTGTGTTCATTAGAAGATATATCAGTAGGTTGAGTAGTTAGAATGGGATTGTAGATTAAGAGTATGGTTATTCAGCCTATGTGCGTGCTTGATGATGTGCTATGGTTTTTGCAGTAGGGTTTGGTTGAGGCTTCCCCAGACTCCTAAAAGAATAGCCATTATAGAAATGGTAAATAAGGTGTTCAGGACTATTGAGGGGTAAATTTGGAGTAGAATTGATAGGAGTGCAATTTTTGTCATGTTACGAGAATCATACCTTAAGAACTTTGATGCCCAGCTCAGTAGGAAAGCTCATACAATGTGAAACTGCTTTATACTTAGATTGGCAAAAATGAGAAATGTCTGAGTAATGGCAAGACTGGTGAGGATGTGAGAAAATAGTACAGTCACTTGAAAAAAAGAGCAATCTAGTCATATTAGTGCAAATAGCTGTGTTTTCATTACCTGGGAATTCCACTTCTGGGAAGCATACAGATCCTTAGAGAACATGAAAAAGTATATTTATTGTAGTTGAACTCATAGTAGACAGATTTTGAAAGCTGCTTCATGACCCTCTCTGAGTTAATGTAAAAATGTAGATAAATGGAATACGATGCAACTCTAAGAGGCAATGAACTAGATGTATATGCAGAATCATGAATAGATTTTATAAACAGTGTTGAGTAAAATAAATGACTACAGTCTGTAGCGTAATATAAATTATGTCAATTAAGAATGATACACACCTAAAATAACTCAACATATCTTTCCATACCTCCATATATATTTCAATGTGTCTTTTCAAGACAACAAACATACAACAGAGTAGGCACCTGTGCTTGTTGTGTGTGTTGGATAGCTAGAAAAGGAAGGGCAGTAGGGATAAGAAAAAAGGGAAAATCAAAAATTAAATGAAATGAGAGGGATCTTGTAAGATCTTAGTGGACATGATCTGAGGAGAATAAATATTTCCACGCCACACCTGAGATTCAATTAAAGGAGCAGCACAAAGAGAAATCTGGGTTTAAATTTCTATAACAGACTTCCATGAAATATAGTTTTATGTAGTTCTGTGTTTATGCAGTTTCATATTTTATAAATATGAGAAAATTTTAGCCTGAGAATCAATTATTTCATTATCCTTGTATGCCCAATTATTTCCACAAATCTGAAAGAGTCCTTGTAAAATGATGAATAACATGTATTATTTATGATGGAACAGACACTCAAAAATTCTCACACATTATTCCATTTTATTTTCAAATCAGCCTTTTTGGGTTTACTTCATAGTTTAGGAACCCATGGCACTGAGAGGTTAAGTAGTTTGTCTAAGATTATCTGATGAATAATGAAGACAGTAGCTGAATTAGTAGAACATATAGTTCTCTGAATTCAAATATGATGCAGTTAACCAATACATGAAATTGGCACCTGGCCACTGTAACTTCATATTCTATGTTAAATAGCAGTTAAATTATACAAAGATCAAGCAGACTATATTCCAATTCATTTCAAGGTATTATTTTCTTCAAAAATGTGAAATTGTGGTGCATTCTATCTCTAAGAGGTGAACTTTTTTTCTGGCTTCCAGATCGCCTTTTTGATCAGTGACTATTTCTTCAACAACTCTGTTTCCATGGTAAATTGTAAGATTAGATATCTCTGTTACTTCAGCAGCAGAAACATTGTAGGCATAAATATCTCACTTACTGATTACTTTGACTACTTTTCTCTGCTTCATTTCTTTGAGAAAATATTTAAGATCAAATTAAAGCTGTTTGCAGCATCCATCCGTCATTATTTGAACACACTGATGAATATTTCCCAAGTGAAGAGATAAGGCTGATTTCTTATAGAATGACAAGATATTGAGAAACTGAAATAATGGCATGATTTTGTTGGACTTGATGAACTAAGACATTAAGCTATCTTCTTAAAACTTCTTACCTTTAGAAATTTGAAAGAAAAGGAAATTTAGGTCAATCACTTAAGGTTAAAATGAAACAAGAAAGAGCTCAAAAAATGAAATATTCCAGAGAGCTATAGAATAATAATAACAATAGTAATAATGGTGATGATGACAGCAGCTAGCCTGATATGTCACTAATATAAATTATCGTTTTCATCATCAGAACAACTCTAGCTTCAGAAGGATGATGGAGCTTCTAATCCAGATAGTCACTTGGACTTCACTGTTAGGTTGAAGGGCAGACATGAAACTATCTCACTTAGCTGGAGTCTGGGACACTGGAGATTTAGGTAAAAGGCAGCGTTATCAGCAGACATGCTATCGGGGTGTAAGCTAAAAGGATGAAACCCATCACTGTCAGTACTGAACTGGGGATCAATGTTCTCCATCTTGCTTGTAGAAATGCTTTCTCCCTTCCCGCATTTTGTCTTCTTTTCCCCAGCCCTCGCCTAAATTCCTTAATACTTGGGGCCTGATAGAAAGATTGGAGCTTGTAGTATGGAGTTATGGCAAAAAAATTGTTTTGTTTTATGAGTTGTCATTTAAAAGGTATTGACAAGATGCATGTTTGAGGGAAATATGCCAAGCAAAGTGATCTTAGCCTCCCTCCAATTGTCACTGTGGACTGAAAGATAAAACTTCATTTAGCATAGGAGATGAAAATCTATTCCATACATCCTGAGAAGAAAGATACAAATTGCTGTCTTGGGTATTTAAAGAAAGCGAGACAATAGTTATAATGCTAACAGATACGAATTTGTACCCCTCCTGCCTAGAAGTGACACCATGATTTGAAAATAAGAACACATGAAAATATTACCAATGCTTAATGTCAAAAGTGGTCCAGAAGGCAGGAAGTGTGAGTTGCGAATGTGGGACATTCAGGGCCTTCAGGGAAAGGGGAAATTACTTTTGATGCAGCCTGTTTCTCTCCCCAGGGGAAATCCTACCACGTATTTGATTTTTAGCTGCAATGTGTTACTACATATTTATGCCCTCAAATATGTATTTATTACTGCTTTATGCAGCCCATTTTCATGATGTGAATTGTTTGTCTGTCTTAAGGGATATCTATGTTTTTCCCAAAGATTATATCAAATGAGAAAAATATGGAAAATAACTTCATTTAAAACAGAGGCGATCCTGTTCTCCTGTAAATCATACCCAAACAATTAAACACAACTAGGGAAAAAATGAGCAAGTTTGTACCTACGATTCGTGATTAATTTCTTTAGATATTTTCCCCCTCATTTCTGGTTGTGGTTGCAAGCTTGTTTTTACAAAAGTCTTCTTTATGTGCAGAAATAAATCCAAGCTTAAAAGTACTTTATAGATACAAGAATGCAAATATCAGTCCTTTTGAACACTGTAGGGAGACTCTGGCATAGCATTAACAAAGTTTACACTGCAGCTGCTTTCTCTTGGACCCAATAGTTGGATCAATCATCACTTCTACTTCATCAGTTTGCTTCCACCCCTGCTGTAGCAAGAATGAAATGAGAGAGGATTTAAAAAAAAATCATTCTGGAGCAACAGGGACTTCAAAATTTGGGGGAATTGTTACTTCTGGTTCAGAGTCCATCAATTCCTCTGATGGGCAGTGAGGTCCAGTCCCACAGATCCACTAGTGGTGATCAGAGGAATGAAAAAAAAAATGTAGTAACTACAGTTTAGATATGTACCAATCTATCCCTTCATTTGCATGGCTACCATTTCCAACCGTCACTATCAGGCACTCAACATGTTTGCCTGATACCAAAATTCTAGCCTAGAGTGTTTAGAATCCACATTGAGTCAACTGCTCCAGAGTCAAATTTTAGATACTTGTCTTCATACATCTCAGAGCAAACAACTTCAATGAGGAAGACTTCAGGCTTTTGCCTCTAGCTGTAGCCCGAGAGAGCTCCATTTCATCCTTAATTATTTGGGCCCTGATCTTCTCAAATGCTACTCTTTGTGGTTGAAACTCTCCCATACAGTCACTCAAACATTAAAAAATGATCTTCTGAAGAAATGAAATCAAGAAGAAATTAAAATATCAATCATAAAAAAATGAAGCTTATTAAAACTCATGGGATGTAGTCAATATAAAACTCAGGAGAAAATTTATAGCCTTTAAATGCATTTGTTTTTCAAAAGCAATCAGAAATTGCCATTAACCAACACATATATGAATGAATTTTAAAATTATTTTAATTTAAATGTATTGAATTCCATGTTGAATATTATATTTTAAGATATTTAATATAATACATTGAATAATATATAAAATATATCAATATAGTTTTAAACACTTGTATATTAAAATAGATTGAAATTTTATGATCAAGACTTTCAGTTCAACAAATAAGAAAAAAAATAAGAGAAAAGTTAAAGAAAATGTAATATAGATAAAAGCAAAATTTTACAAAATAAGAAAAATATACATATATAACCAATAAAACTTTAAAGTTATTCTGCAAAAAGACTAAGACTAATCTTTGACAGGACTTTCTGGGAAAAATATTTAAAAAATTAAAAAGATATAATTGTACTTATAATCCAATAGATTTGAAAAGTTAGATGGAACAAAAGATTTTCAAGAAATATATGGATTAGGAGGCGTCAAGAAAACCCATATAAGTCAATAATCATAGGGGAAATTTAGAAAGGAGGTAATTTCTAACAAATATGCAGTGTCTAGATAATTTTATAGACAAGTCGTGCCAAATTTTCTTCCAATATTTTGACTCTTTCAAAAATAGAGAAAAATTGGCAGCTTCCCAAAGTCAACTGAGGTCATAGCCCTGATAGCAAAGCCAGACATGATTTGAGAGTAAAAACTAGAAATGAAATAGCAATCTAAGCTATAAAAACCAATGGAAAATTCCTAAATAAAATATTAACAAATGGAAGTCACCCACATGTTAAAGACTAATATCTTACCAACAAGTAAAGATGAGTTTAGCATTCGAAAGTGCTGAAATATCAATATAGATGAATACACTAACATTTTAAGGATCAAAACATTTGAACATCTTGATTGTTGCCAAGACAATTTGATAAAATTTAGCACCCATTTAAATTAAACCAGTAAAAAATCCTCAAAATAATCTTCCCAGAAATAGGAACTTTCTTAAATCTGAAATTTTGCATTTGTTACATGCTTAGAGCAAATGTCTTCATAGTGAACTAATAAAAATATTATCATAAAGAATACAGAGGTGTCATCTTCTACTATTGCTATTTAATATTGCATTATTTAATACTATAGACATTCTAAACATGACAAAAAAGTAAAAAAAAAGAATAAGTACTATACAATATTAGAAAAAATTGTTATGATTTGTCTATGTTGAAATTGTGTAGAAAACTATTGCAGCTACTGTTAGAATTCATTAAGGTGATCAGATTTTTAAAAATCAGTTATCTCTTCATGGCTGGTAAAAATTAAAAAGGACATCAAATGGGGAGCAATTAATTTACACATTTAAACAAGCCAATCTGTAAATAACCTACAAATAACTCTCACAATGTGAAAATTTTCTATAGTGATAACTTGAATGAAATTAATATAAAAAAGCCTTCATGTTAAGAAATATAACTATTGGGATGACTAAATATAGTAAGAAATCTCTACTTTTAAATGGAAGCAAAATGTAAATGCCTTTCGAGTCCCAATCTCAATATAATACTTGAGATATTTGACAGTCTGATCTTAAATTTTGCTTAGAAAAGTTGCATTAATAACCACATTTTTTTGAAAAGAGAAATACAAACCAGCATTTTTTTTATGGGGGTATTATTTATATAGAGTGAAATTTGGAGTCCAAAATATACAGCTTGATGAGTTTTAACACATGGATAAACATATAGAATACAATTAAATTGAGTTATCAAAAATTTCCATCACCCCAGAAAATTTCCTTGGAACATTGTAAGACATCCCTGACTCCCTCCAAAGGAATGAGTATTGTACTATCTTCATAATTAGAATTACCTGCTCTAGACCCTCATAAACTCATAAACATAAAATCAAACTGTATCTGCTCTGTTGTATATATCTTCATTTGCTCAGCAGAGTGTTTTTGAGGTTCACTCTTGTTGATACACGTATCAGACATGTATTCATTTTTATTGCTGAGTAACATGTCAATGCATGAAGAACCACAGTTTTCTATTCTCTTAATGACTTCGTAGGTGAGTCCAGTTTGGGGCTATTTTTTGAGTTTCTTAATGACTTTGTAGGTGAGTCCAGTTTGGGGCTGTTTTTTGAGTCTCCAATATGTTTTCTGTTCTTTTTTCTATCCATACATACAGAACTGAGAAGGCTGGGATATGCAGAAATCTCTTGAGAGGCCACTTCTTTGAATTCTTTGAATTCAATTCTTTGAAAAAGAATTTGCTTCACCTGTAAAAAAAAGACAATAATATTCTAACAAATACAAACAACTAAACAAAGGAACTTATTGTTCCTTTATCTAAAACATGTGCTACTTTCTTCTATTAGATAACTGCTTATGATTAAAATGATGACAACCAATATAAGAGTAGGGCAACCCATAATTACTTCTTCTTCTATTTCTTTTTTGCTCATCAATGAACTGAAGGGAGTGAATCTTGGAAGAATATGCTTTTTATTAGGAAATAAAGTAAAAATAATTGACTTCATTTGAAAAGAAAAATGCATATACATGTATAAGCTATGAAATACAAATTATATAATTTTAGTGATTGCACTATACATTCTTATATTTGCATGTATAATAAATACTGCACAACATGAGGAAGAATGGTTAAATCCATGCTAATATTATAAAATTTTTATTTGTCATTACTTAGAATGACATTACATATCAAATAAAAATACTGTGAAAAATTGTGAGACCTCAGTAGAAGGGAAGAAATTTATTTGTGAGTACCTTTAACAGTACTTATTCTTGTTTTTTTGAAAAAGTGTCCTTCTGATTTTTAACTTAGCATTGGGTCCCTCTGATTACATAATGGTCTTGCCCAGAATATATACTATATAGTACAAGAAAGAAGAAAATATAAATATCATCTTCTTTAATGAAGGCCTTCCCAGCTATTTTTGAGACTCTCCTGGAGGGTTCCTGCAAGTAAATTGGAGTAAGTTCTCTCAGGTTTCTTAGCGTTGATTTGCTATCTGTAAGTAGGCTGACCATAAGTACCATTTTAACCATTTTAAATGGGACAATACCACTTCTTCATATTTCCCAACTGTCCCATTGTTTTCATATGAATGTCATTTTGTCCAATTTTTAATAAATCAGGGCCATCTTTAAAGTGATGCAGAAGGGACAGTTGAGTAGCCTTGTGCCCAGTCTGTTGAGGGGGCCCCAAAACAGCTGTCCCTTTGGCCCCACATCAAAGGTGGCTCTTGTAAGCACAGACTGCAATGGGCAGTGGTTGCTGCTACTGTTCCTGTCCCCTGTGAGAAAATAGGAGCCATATGGGAAGAGGATTCCCCACGCCCCGATTGTGCCCATCTATTTCTTCAAAGGGAGCAGAACATAGCAACAAAGTTGAGCTGCAGGTAAATAATATGGGGGTTATTTCTGGCATTTGGGGCTGTCTCTGGCACTGGGGGAGTTACTGGGCATTTCTAGCACTGGGATGGTTAAGCAGCATGTGTTCTAGGCAGGATATTTAGAGTGGGGCATCTGGAGGCATCAAATTTGGTTTTTGCTTGAGGTGCCAAAATTCCTTGCACTGGCCCTAACTATTTATGTGAAGTTCCAATGGACCACACATTGTTACTATACAATTGCCAATGGGCGTCACATAGTACTTACTTGTTGCTGGCCAGGCTGCTCTGCTCTTGCTCGAATTACTCAGCCTCTACACCTCCCTTTAGTTGCCAATGCACAACCTGGTACTGCTTTTGCCATCCTTAGGTCCTGTTTTTGTCTGAAGGAGACATGGTCAGCCTATCTGTAAGGGGTTTTCTTCACTGCCTGCTGCCAGTGCCATCTTTGGTAACACTGCTTGGATGGTAGATCCACAGGGGCCCATGGAGCTTTGCCAAGGGCTGCTCTGAGGGCAGTCAGTGCCTCCTCCTTAAGTAGTTGGCCCCAAACCATTTATGCAATGTCAGTTCACTGACTCCAACTTGATAAATATAATTTGATTACAATACAGCAAGTTGCTCAGGACACCAATTTCCAACAGTTCTTTGGATGAAAATTAACATTATGTTTTTTTAAATTTCTGAATCATTTCCAGTGAATGAACAGTGAAAAGAGATGGACTGAAAATGAATTAGAACTCACAACACAAAAGAAAGAGAAGAGACCCTCCAATTCTGGAAAAAAGAGAAGAAACAATTAAGATGCATGAAAATGTGCCAAAACTATTCTATTATACATTACAAGGTTCTATTTAATTAGTTGTACACTCTCCCCTCTGAAAAAAGAAGAGAAAGAAAAAGAATGGTGAATGTTCTGGTGGTTTAGCAGTTAAGTCTGCTACTTCTGGCAGGCACAATCCAGATACATCTCCAGGACCCAGATTCATGACCCAGAGCTGCGAGGAACAACCAAGAGGAAAAATAAAATAAAATAAATAAATAGATAAAAATGTTCCTCCTTTCTTTCTCTCTCTTCCTGGCTCTGCTCACCTTCATCCCCGCTTGCACTTTTCCTTAGGGTGGGGGAAAAAGGGATGCACCCTAGTGGAGCACTGATTAGGTCAATGGCCTCCAAAGGACACAGGTCACATACTCCTGGGTTCAAGTTCCAGGCCCAAGATGGAACAACCAGTGTGAACTACAAAAATGAAAAAGTTCCAGCTCCTTCTAGTCTTTTTTCCTGCTTGCTTGCCTACTACTGCCTTCTTTCCTGCCTGCACCTTTCCTTAAAAAAAGACATAAAGGAAAGAAAGAAAAAGAAAAGAAGTAGACAATAACAAAACAACAACCTGTAAAGGCAGAGCATTTAATTTACTTTCGATTTAATGACTTTTTAACATATCATTTCTGTCTTATTCCTGTAATCTCTTAGTAGAATTGGGGTAGGAACAGCCTCTCCTCTTCAGTCTTATGGTGATTTTTGCCTGCAGGGCACTGTAAGAGCCTTCTGTGTCTGCATGGGAACATCATGCTTTTATTGACTCTGCTTCCCTCCATGTCTATCCCTAACTCTTTTCTCCATGAGGCGGAAACTGAGCAGGATACAGAGTTTAGATATCTTACTTGCCCTAATTCTCATCTCTGATTTCTTTTTTAATGCACCACAACTAAAGCACATACCCCATACTCACACACCCCCACCAAAAAAAAAAAAAAAAATCAACTTTTACTCTTAGGACCAAAAAAGGAAAACTCATATGAATACCTGGGCAAAATAAATAAAGATGCATGTCACAAGAATCTCTCCACACCAGTTCCACAATGGCAAACTCAGAAGTTAGCTTATTCTCACTTGGAGTAAGAGTAAACTGTGAATAATAAGATCATCACATGAAACCCTTTATTAAGGACTTTAAATACAGGACATTGACCTTACAAACCCTTCTTGCATTTTTCCACAATGAATTGGTTTTCTATACTATGCTTGTCTTAACACATTTACTCTTTTATAACCCCAGGGATTTGCTTGGGCCATGTTGTGCCATTGCTAATATTTGTGTTATGTGATTTTTTCTTAGAAAGCAGTCTACCTTGAGCCAAAATATAAAGCTGTGTAAGGCAGGAGGTTGATATGTTCAAGGAATTTTTAAAATCAATATGTTTATAGGTTCATTTTCTCAGTCATCTGAAAGATATTTATCAACTGCCTGTAGTTGCTGAGGATCCAGGTATAAGATACAGGATATTTAAGCAGAATATAGCTTAGTGGGTTAGCCTGATCTATACACATTTACAAGACAAGGAAAGGAGTGGCCGCACCCTTAGGTGTAGACAAGTGCTGTTGGACCATGGGGTGGAGGCACCCCATAGTCTGATCAAGAGAGTCAGAGAGAAGTTTCCATTGAGTAAATGAGCAGTCAGGTGCATTTTGTTGGAAGAGAATTCACTAGAGATAACACTGTAAAAATGCCTTTCAGGCATAAGAACAGTGTTTGCAAAAACTCAGAATATGAAAATAACAGTTGTGTCACATTCAGGAACAGCGCATTTAGATATCCAGTGTGCATAAAGGTGTGACAGAGGATATAGTACAAAGGAGATGGAACTTTATCCAACAGGAAATTTTAAAACTTTGAGCGCAGGACATCCTTCAGTATCATTCAGGCCAGAGTGTAGGGGAGGATGAGTTGAAGAAAAATGGACTCCAGAAGAGAAAATCTATTTTGACATCAGAAAGGGATTAGGCTAGAAATGCTTAAGGAATAAACAAAGCAGTGCTAGCAGGAATGGAGAAGAAGAGACATTTCTAAGAAATATTAAAAAGATAGGATTTACTGGACATCAAAGCTGACCTTGTGCTGGGAGAGAAAGATGGACGAGCCATTCACTGAAGACTGAATGGACGGGAGATGGGAATTAAGATGGGGAAGGAGCAAGAAACCTCGATGAAAAAGAGAATGCTTCAGCTTTATGCATGCTGAGTATAATTTAAAGTCAGATTTGTTAAAATGTAATTAACATACACCAAAGTTCACCCTTTTTCAGTATACAGGTCTATGAATTTTGATAGGAAAAATGTAAACATAAATGTAATGTCTATCAAAAGTGAAATGGAGACGATTTCCATCACACCAAAATATACCCCTGTCTTCCTTTAGTGAACACCTTCCCCTGCCCCCATCCCCTGAAAATCAATAATGTTTCCTATCTCTGTAGTTTTTCATTTTCTAGAATGTCCTATAAAATAAATCATACCATATAAAGTTTTAAGATTCTGGCTTCTTTTATTTAGTGTAATACTTTTGAGATTCATATAGTTATTGTGTCTATCTGTGGTTTGTTAACTTTATTGATCAGTAGTATTCTGAAATTCTATGTGCATACAAAATTTGTTTATCCATGTACCAGTTGGTGGACACTAATGTTCTTTTTGGTATTTGGAGATTATTAATAAATATGTTATAAGTATTTCCATACAAATGTTTCTGTAAAAGTAAGTTTTCATTTCTCTTCAATAATTACATAGTAGTAGGATTGTTGAACAATGTTATAGATGAATGTTTCATTTCATAAAAAAGTTTAATATGTTTTCTAGTACTTTACTATGGTCATTAGAAAAAATAATGATGACGTAACATTGTGGTTTTAATTTGAATTTTACCTAATTATTGACAATATTAACATCTTTCCTTATGCTTGTTTGATATCCATGTATCTTCTTATATGGTGAAACTTCAGTTAAAGATTTTGCCCATTTATCTTTGAGGTTTTTTTTTTTTTTCCTGTTACTGAGTTTATTTATATATATTTATAGTCAGGAAACAAATGTGTGGTTTGCAAATATTCCAGTTTGTGGCTCATCTTTTGATTTCTTTAACAGTATCTTTTGAAGAGCTGAGAATTTTATTGTTTATGAAATGAATTTATTAACTATTTCTTTTATGGATTTGGGCTTTTATATTTAAGGAAACTCAAGATAGAAAATTGTTTAATTTTTCCTGTGTTTTCTTCTAGAGGTTTTGTGCTTTTAGCTTTTATATTTTGCCTGTGATCCATGTGAATTCACTTTTGGATATATTACAGAATCTGAGTGGAGTTCATTAAACTTTTTTCTTTTTTGCAAATGGATGTCTTCTTATTCCCAAACCCTTTGTTCAAATGACTCTCTTTTCTTCATTGAATCATTTTCAATTTTATTAAGCATCAGTTGATTATATGTTTGTGGGTTTATGAATGTCCTCATCTCTTCTTCTCTACATTAAAACCTCTGTGAAGTCTAAGAATTTTTTCATGTTGATTCTTTTCTTAACTCCTATCATAATAGAAGAAATATTCCAAAAATATTGGAGATGACAGAGCACAACTTTAAGAACATCTAAAACTGAGTTTGAATCCTACCACTTACATTCGTTAGTGTGAGTTTAGATCAAATACATATCTTCTCTACATTCAAGCTTCTACATTTTTGAGTGTTATAATATTTAGCTCATAGCATGTTGGGTGGGTAAAATAAATACAGGAGAAAGGTTTGGTCTTTGATACATGATGCCTAGCATGTCATGGTGCTCCATAAAGATAGTTATTTAGGTAATTAAAATCAATTGTAGGGAGATGTGGAAAAATTGATATTGAATTATGTGAACTCAGTTAAATTTTGCATGTTTCCCAAAGAATATTATGATTTCCAATCACCTATGAAATAGCAGCTGCTTTTAATTATGTGCTAATTTGAATAAACCAAAATCAACTCAGGGAGGTTGTATGAGCTGGAGGAAAAGGCCTAGTAGGTGTATAAACAGTCTTTCTATTTTGGGCTGAAAATCTCAGTAGCTTTGACAGAGGGCCAAGGAATGGGAATTTTTTTATGTTTCTGATTACAGAGCAAGCTTATTTCTTCAGATATGTCTGCTAGTCCATATTGCTGTGTTGAATGGATATGAGTGTGGAAGATTTTTTTCATGTCACTATAAGGTGCTCCAACCTGCCACTGCCTTTGACATGCTATCGACTTTCTTGTGGACTTCTTTCCCTGTCCTTCACTAACATGAAAATCACAAGACCTGGTCTGAAAGTATCTGGGGTCAAAACAGAAGACTTGTTTAGCAACAGGCTGTATAACCTGGCAACTCTGATGACTTGCCTGTTCTGAGACATTCATCTGCTTTCCAGGAGCGCGCAGGTTGGCTGGTGTGAGCTCTTGAACCAGAGGTAGCCTCTCGTCATCTGCCATCAGATGATTACAGGCATTGTCACCAGAATTTTCTCACAAAATTGTCCATTTTGTCAGGTTGTTGTCCTTCTATTAAATACAAAATCTCCTGGAATTTTCAACTCAGACCCAGAATTTGTGGGTGAACCTATCAACATTGAACAGTTTTACCTCGATAGGAATCTAAACTGATGACTTTAGTAACAAAGCTAATCTTCTTGCTGAACCTGACTTAAACCCTGACTGAATATGTTGGCCATGAAGGGACTTAGAATCCGCGGAGAAGACTCATGAAGAGTGTGTCAGCATCAGCAGTGTGGCCAGGCCTCAGGTTCATGGCCATCTCTCAGGGGCAGAATAAATAGCACCACTGCTTGGGGCTCTCTCATAGGTGGGGTTAGAGTTGGACCTTTTAAAATACCCTTGACTCACTTTTTATTATTCCATCTTAAAGCTCATAAATCACACCCAAGGACCTTCCAAATGAAATGTGTACACAGAAGAAAAGTATTTTATGAAGACATAGAAAATTCTGCCAAACTTCATAAAGCCTGGTAATTCAATTAGATCGAAAGGATCTTTAAGTGGATATGGTCTGGTGGTTTAGCGGTTGGGTCCACTGCATATGGTTGGGCATAGTATGCCTACATTCCAAGGATCCAGGTTTGCAGCCCAGGTCCTTGAGTGTGTGTGTGTGTGTGTGTGTGTGTGTGTGTGTGTGTGTGTGTGGTGGGTGGGGTAGGGGTAAACCAACCAAGATGAACAAGTAGATATAAATAAATAAATGCTTTTTTGTTGTCTGCCTACTCCCCTTCATTCCTGCCTGAACATCTCTTAAAAAAAAAAAAAAGATCTCTGACTGAAAGCTTGATTCTGAATGTAACATCTTTTGGTTACCAACTACTCGCACACACATAAACGCACACACATCACTTGGGGATTTTCCTTCTTGCTCTTACCCTTAATACTGGAGGCCTTTTTTCTACAATGTTTCAGCAGGGACAGTTTCACCAGTGTGAGAACTGTGCAATCGCACAGCATCCCCCGCTTCGAAAGCCCTCATACTTGTTTCAGTGCTAAGCCGTTGTTTTAAAATTCTAGCCAGGGGCCCTGTACTTTCCTTTTTCAGTGGACTCTCTAATGGGTCATTATCTGGATTGTAAACTTAGAAAATTTAAAAAGGGTATATTAGTGGCTCAGAAGTTCAGTGAAAACTTCATGAAGTTGTCTTACAAAATTCTGGGAACAATTGGGCACTTTAAACTCCAGCTCAGATCTTGCAACAGGGAAAGAGTAATTGCATGGTGCTGCTGTCCCCACTGCTCAGCAGTGGCTGCTGTCACTGTCACAACGGAAGGAGTCTAAATGACACCACTGGCTCCCAATTCAAGGTCCTGGTTGGGACCCCCTGGCTTGCTGAGCATAGGTCTTCATTTCTGATCTAGCTTGTAGCGTTGAGCGAGGAAATGAAAATGCTCTTCCAGCTTGTGGATTGCAGTGGACTCTGCCGGCGTGTCTAGAATGGCACACTCCTCAAACGGCGAAGAGGAGATCGTTCACATTCCAAACAGTCAAACACAATGAAAAAAAGGGGGTCCTATATCCACTTCATGTGACTGCTAATGAACTGTACTTCTGGGTTCTCTGACATCAGATTAATTTTTCTTCATGTTCTACATCCTCTTTGCGAGTCCTTTTAGGATGTTGCTCCAAGAAGATGCTACTTTAGTTTTGACTTCCATTTACCTCTGTTTCTGGGTGAACTCTTACCTATGTGACTCATGTCTGAATGTCTCTGAAATCAGTTCACCCATATTCCTCTGCTATGCTTCCAACCTCTGTCACAGTATTTTATGTAATGTGATCAGAATTAGGGATAATTCTCTAGTATCATAATTCAGATAAGCACATTTCAATTCCATGATTGCCTAGGACCACAATGAAAGATCTCCTCTGGCATGGTACCTAGAACCTAACACTTTTGATATCTAATGCTATGGAGACTGAAAATCGTTATTCCAATTATTAATATAAATAATGGTGTTTAAATATCAAGGAGATTGAGAATATTTATTTTTGATGTGCCCTTAAGTTCATTATATAGAAGAAATGTCATTATTTTAACTATTCAGCTGGAATTTTTTTTTTAACTTGTTTGAATATTTGTTCTGGATACAGTTTATTTGTAGTATATCCTATTTTTAAAGAATGATTATAAAATTTATTTCAGTTCTTTTTACATTGATTACAAACTTATTGAGCCTTTGGAAAAAAAGACCCCTTTTTTGCAGAGCATTAAGAAATCCATGCACAGTCAGGTTTGAAAGGAGAGTAAGGCAGGTTTGAATAAACTTTACATAAGTCAAGGTGTGGGCCATCCTGCTTTAATTTCATCAGCTTTCAGTATCCTGTGAAATTTTACCAAGGCTTGTCTTAAGGCTCTGTCTTGTCACCTTTCTAAAGAGTACATTAAAAAAAGGGAAGACAAATGAAGGTGGAAGCAGAGGACAAAAAAGAAAGAAAAAAGACACCAAAGTTAAGACGTCATCCCAGTTTTTCCACTCACTTTCTCTCACCTTGTCTTTCTTAGCTCCTGAAGCATGAGCGTGAGCAGAAAGGGTGATGAGGCCTTTAGAGGGTATTAATCTCAGTGAAATAAGCCAGATGAAGAAGGACAAACACCGTATGATTTCACTCATACGTGGTATACAGAGAATCTAAACAAACAGGTGAACTAAATGAAGCAAAACAAATTAAAAACAAACCAAAGCAAAACAAAACTTTTAGTCAATAAGACAAAATTAGTGATGACCAGAAGAGAATGGGACAGTTGGGGCCAAGTTGGGTAAAATGAATCAATTATATAGTGACTGACAGTAGAGGACTTACAGGGACAAACTTATTAAGTTGTGCAGTTGTTGATTTATGATGATGCACACCTGAAACGTATATAATGTTGTAATGCAATGTTACCTCAATGAAAAAAATCTTTTTTAAAAAAGGTGTTGAGATCCGAATGCAATACAATTAACAACTGCTTTTTGCCAGACTTTTATTAAAACTAATGCATCCTGCAGAGTGCTTTCCCAAATTGTCTGACCACTTCATATTTAATTTTGATATTTTTTTAATTAAGTATTTTAATGCTATCTACTGTGCAGTTTTTAGTAATGATAGCAACCAATTTAAATGCCTCCCCTAGAAACAACTATTATTTATACAGTGAATATTTTAGTCTATGCACAAACTTTGATTTAAAACTATCACCAACAAATACCTAAGTTTCATGCCATGTTTTAGATATTAAATCATTATTTCAAATGTTTCAGGGAGTTGTATTAATGTAGGAATCCTTGAATATAGATCTGCACACAGCCTCTGACATATGGAAAATCATTTCCAGATTTGCATAAAAAGAGAAATACTTAATTATCCATAATAAATTTTAAATTTTCTGATTTTTATTCATATTCCTCATCTCATTTCCAGACTTCCCTTTTCAAGGCAAGCTCAGAAACAGAATAGGACAGTGAGAATAAATGACAATGAGATTATTCGATTACGTCATTCCTCTATAGATGGTATATATAACTTAGAAATTTCTAATGATAAAATTTTAGACTTGAGTTTCTTAAGACTTCAGGATTCTCACTGGTGTTGTGCTTATTATTTCTTTACTATTTGCTTGGAAATTAGGTCAAAGGATAGTAGACATTAGGAACAAAATGGAAATACCAAAATTAAATTACTCATATAAAAATATGTAACTCGGCCTTTATTCATTTATCTATTTCCTCTTCCTGTGTTTTTAAGATGGCATTGTTAGAAACTGGCTCAGGAATTTTCTCATGAAGTACTGTATTTCCACACCATATCCATTTATTTTAGATTAGCAACTGTTTTTCATCAATTCTGCGCTGTCTGGAAAATCTCTCTGCTGCCAAGTCATGGTTTTAGCAGTATAATACTAACTGGTGCAGTTGTCCCCAGTCAGCTCTTCACTGATATCTTTTAATATTCTAATATGATCATTTTGTTTTTCTGATTCAAACTATTCCATGACATCCAATTGGTTTCAGGATAAAGTAAAAATTCCTTAGCATGCCCTGTAGGTCTGACATTTATTTATCGTATATATTTGGTTTTCATCCATAGTTCCTGGCTCAAGACTCTTAAAAACCTTAGAGTTTCATACATGTATATGATACAATGGTATCTCTTATTATAATAACTTATGGTGACTTTTGGGGAAGCATCTAAGTTTAGCTGCTGGTTGCCAAGAGAAGGAACTAAGTAATCAGAGAGTTGGAACTTTCAGTCCCACCACCCTGCCTCTGGGGAGATTTGAGGGGCTAGAAGTTGAATCACCTGCCAATGGCAATGATTTAATCTGCAATGATTTCGTAATGAGCCTCCATGAAAAAAAAGAAAGCAACAAAAAGACTTCCAAGTTGATGAACATGTGGAAATTGGGAGAGAATACCCATTCTGGAGAGCGCAGGAAAGCTCACCAATTCTTTCCTCATATCTTGCCTTTGCATCTCTTACATCTGACTGTTTCTGAGTTATATCTTTTGTAATAAATTGGTGATCTGGTGAGTAAATAGGTTTCCTGAGTTAGGTAAGTTGTTCTAGCAGTTCAGTAGAGCCTGAGCTGTTCTGTCATTAATGCATGAAGGTTTAAATTTCTCTACAGGTTATTGTCTTTTTTTTTTTTTAAGTCCTCCTAGAAGTGTGAAATGGTATTTCGTGGTTTGGGTTTGTATTTCTCTAGTGACTAAAGATTTTTGGTACTTACTGCCCACTTGAAGAAATGTGTAGTCAAATCATTTGCTAAATTAATTTTTTAAAGGAAATGTGTAGGTAGGAATAAAGGTGAGTAGGCATGCAGACAGGAAGAGAGAGGAGGAAGAAGCATTCATTCAATTTTTATTTAGTTGTTCATCTGGATCCTTGGGATGCATGTGGACCATGTTCATTGGCCCTATAGTTAGGCCACCAGGGTGGCCTAAATTAAAATTTATGAAGATTTGTGCCAGTGCTTTATTTTGGGAGTTTTATAGTTTTAGATCTTATATGGCACTAGCTGTGGGTTTTTCATAGATGTTCATAGATGTTCTTTGCTACAGCCAAAAGAGAGATATTTAATTTCATGTGATAAAAAAGTAAAGGATTTCTTCATTGGTCAGACATGATGGTGAACTTCATTCAAATGACCAAAGCACCACTATAGCATATTAAATTTTTATGTTTAGTTTTTAATGTCTTATACGTGATGATGTCCTGGTTGAGATAAAGGACCAGTAGAAAAACCCATAGTGTGTTCTGTTCTTTTAGGCATTTCCAAATGAAAGATGAGTGTGAGGTCAGAGTTTATTGTTCCCAATTCTTAGATTATGAATTAATTCTATGAATATTGACTTTATCTGAGGTCAAATATGGAGAAGGAGATTCTGTATTCATTCTTGCCTAGACTATTTAAATTTATACCTATTGTCTGGGTAAATGAATAAAAATATTTCCCTTTAATTCTTAAAATTACCTTAGTTCGGATGAATTTTATGTATCCTTTCACCCTCATTAGAAATGATCCCTGGAAATAAAATATATTTTTTCATTTCTTCCATTAATTCTGATTTTACAAACCCTCCAAGTTTCTACTTTAGGCTGTTAAAATGGAATGAAAACTTCATGTTTAACTATATGATAATATTTTCATTAGATTAGGTATGGAGAGAGTGCCTGTAAATTGTCAAAGGAATTAAAACTATGTAATGTGTTATTCAAACTGAATTAAAATAGTTCCTCATCATATTCAACATATTGGAATAAATGAACAGCCCATTAATAATGTCTTTTATGAGAAAATGTTATTTTTCTTTCAAAGTGCAGTCATCACATAGTCATTGTGTTCTTGGAAAGATTATCTGTTAATCTAAAATTGGTTGTAATGTGGAAAAGAATATAAAGCAGAATACTCCATTGCAGATCATAATGTAGCCCTGTCAAAGGGATGGATATTTTTTTTCCAGGAGATGTGGCCAAGAAGTCTTACTCAAACCCTGGTGTATTTGTACGATAAAACAACTCTTTTGATAATGAAGAATTATTAATCAAAAATTTCATCTGGTATTCTCAGTTCTATGTAATTTCTTCAAGCTGAAACAGCTGTGTATCAATTATTTATAATACATTATTGTTTAATAAATGCATTATCTGCATTTTGACTTCATTTATAGAATCTTTGGATATTAATTTCATATAATTATTTCAAATTTATTGTATTTTTCAAACAGACGATTACACTGAAATAATGCTCCCTAATATAGAGATGTTCTAAAACAACTAGGTAGTTGAGACTAACCATCGAGTTTTGTCACGTTTCACATAATTTATCATGTCATCAGTGGAGGAGATTTTAGTCCTGCTGAATCACTAGTGAGTGCTTAACACGTCATCAATAATTTATTCTCACAGAACTAAGAGAGACTCCAAAAAGGTAGAGTTTGAATAGTCATCTATATGTAATTACTTTTCACTCTTTTAATATGCAGATTAGACTTTGCTATGAACTGAAGAAGCAGGTCATTGCACCTTACTGCCTCCATAGTGGCCAAAGGGACTGATTCAACAAAGTTATGGTGAAGATGATATTGTGACATCATTTTGATCAAATAGGAAAGTTTTCATTCCCATTTTACATCAGACAACAATAAAACTATCAGAGGTATTCTTTTGAGAGATCACTGTCTCCCTTTATGGTATTTGAAGATGATCAGTCATGATCTGAAGTGCTGTAAATGATAGAATGGAATGGAAAATATAACTTTTAAAGAAGCATTATTTATTAATTAATGATATTCATTAATTAGTGATTATCTTACAAAGGGATGACCCATTATTGATAAAAGACAATGTTTGATAACAAATGGCTTTTTAAGTTAAAAAAAAATTAATCTTTTGAGAACTGATTGGATAAAATTCAAATAATAGATGCAAGTTTCCTTTATTAATTTTGTTAAATTTGTAAAGGTATGTAATATCAATTGCATCATAGCTAAGAATATTGAAAACAGGTACTTTGTATTCTGCTCTTGTATACAAAGTTTTTAGGTTGAAATTTAGAAATACCAGTCAAAATAATTAGAAATGTTTATGTTCTTTGATTTTTGGAATTAATCTTATGGAAAATATTTTAACTATTAGAAAACATTCTAGGAAAATAGTTACAGACATACACAACAGTGAATTACAAGGATGGCAATTAAAATACTGTTTATAATTATAAAACATTGGAAATAGTGATATTATAATTAAAGATTATATTGAAATGTGTTTCGAATGAGCTATTTAGTCATTTAAATGTATAGACTATAAGGATATTTAAAGACATGAAATGATATTTATGATAATTGGGGAAAAAGACAAGTTACAAAACAGTATGTAAAGTGTAAGTCTCTATAAAATAAGTCTGGAAGGATACAAACCAGTGTTTATTACCAATAGACTGGACGAATAAGTTGTGACATAGTCCACAATGTGATAATATAGTAAAAATAAAAATAAAATGACCTGGAGCTACACAGAACAATATGAACAATCTTGCAAATATAATATTGAATAAAGTAAATAAGAAACACAAGAACACATACAGTGTGATTTGATTCACATATACCTCAGAAGTGATCAAAAATAAATGATAGTGTCTAGAGATACATTTATGGATAGTATACCTAAAGGAAAGTCAGGAATTAATGTGATAGAACTCAAGATAGTGGTTACCTTTGGGAAAGAAGGAGAAGATTAAGATAATAATGAGACACAGAGGAGACATGTTTTGGGGGTATGAAAATGATGTATGATTTCTTGTTTGGGGAGTTGTTATGTGAGTAGCCCCTTTTAATATCCATGCTGAACTATATGTGTAGGTTTTTATGTATATTATGTAACTTAGTTGTGTTTAATTGTATTCAAATTTTAAATTTGTTATCAGAGGAGATCTCTGGTTGTAGGATTATAAAATATTTTACTTTATTCTTCTGCTTGTATAAACGGCAAATTTTCTGCAATGAAGCAATGTTATTGAAAATAACCCTCCTCTCAAGGTTTTTACAGTAGTGTTAATTACGGAGTTAAGATTGTTCCATATTGTATGATTATACATTTTAAGTGTTTTGGTGACCATAGTAATTTCTTGTCAGTATTATTTATTGATGAAGACAACTAAGAGAACTTTCTTATCAAGCTTTAAGTAAAGAAACCAACATTCAGCAAGTTGATGGAAAAAGGAACAAGATTGTCATCATAGCTAATCATACTAGTGATAAGTCTAAGCTTGGACTTCTGACTTGATGGTCATATATATTTTTCTTTATTTTTAAAGCTTAAATGACTCTTAGTAAAGAGTTTAAGTACCTTATTCATGGTTCTTATGTAGCTGTGGCCTTTAAATATGAGAGCAAAAAATTTGTAAAAATGAAGCATATTTACACATTTAACTATGAATTAAAAAAATTGTGGAACACATTGTGTAATTGACCTTCTTCTGATGCAAATTCTGTCTTTATGGCTTCAAAGCCTGTGGTGATCTGGTGTCAAGAAGTCAACAACTTTTCTCAAGACTATCTGTCCTTAGTAGAGGAGGAAAAGAGAGAGATTGCAGCTTTCAACTTGAAGCTTAGTTGAGAGCTCTCTCCCTTTCCTCTCCCCTCCCCTCCCCTCCTCTCCCCTCCCCTCCTCTCCCCTCCTCTCTCTCTCTCTCTCTCTCTCTCACCCCCACCAGCTCCAGGACTAGGGAAGGAAGGTAGCACACAAAGGTAGCTCTAGTTATCTAGCCTTCAGTTTTGCTTCAATTGCAATCTCAAGAAGGAAGGAATTTTATTTTTCCTCCATTTTATTCCAATTTATCTTTCAAGTGGGACACAGGTTGAAATTTTACACCAGTGTTCCTATAGAGCAACATCAACTGTGACTATGACGCTATCTGATAACCAACTGTGCAATATTGTCTTGTATTGAGATGGTTTACTGAGTTCAAATGCAAATATAGTACTGAGAAATGTCATTATACTCTTGGGAGCTAACTTACACTATTGGGAAAGGCAGAACTAACATCTAGACAGAGAAACTTGAGTCAGAGAATTCACGCCAGAACTTTTGACTCCTCAATCAATACTGTATCTACTGTGTTAGTTTCTTACTGCTGCTGTAACAAATTACCACCAACAGAGCCTTAAAGCTGCATGCATTTATGTTCTGGAGATAAAATCAGTTTCACTGATCCCAAATCAAGGTGTTCACGGGGGTGTGCTTCTTAAGGAGACAAGAGGGGAATTCACTGTCTTGCATTGTCCTACTTCCATAGTTGTAATTCTTGCCTTTCTGGACAATATAGACATTCCCCTAAATGTGGATCTTTCTCTGTCCCAGACCTTCTTTTTTATCCAGAGTATATATGTATGTATGCATGCACATGCGCACAAATGCTTGTGTTTATGTATGCGCATACGTGCCTATGTATGTACGTATGTGTGTATTTAATAGGAAACTTTTTTCCTCCCTTATTTAGGCTTTTAGGAAGAAAATTAACTTTGGTCTAACAACTTTTAAAAAAAGTCTTGGTCAGTTTAACTATCTTCAAAGTCAATAGTGTAGCATCAACTCTGTCCTCATGTTGTTTTCTTTGTAAATCAACCTCCCTTTAACTCACTTCTAAGGACACTTTTGATCACACTTAGGACTCACTTAAATAATCCAGGTTAATCTCTCCATCTCAAGATACCCAATCATATCAACAAAGTCTCTTTTGCCATATAAGTGTTGCAAAATGCAAGCTCCTTTGTTGTCTAATGCTCCCATGTAGACCTAAATGACACTGGCTTTTGCAAAAGGGAAAGAGCTTCATTGCTGGCTGGCCAACAAGGAGAACAAAGCATGGTCAAGAGGACTTTTGGTCCTGCTGATTAGCCGATGTTGGATAAATCATTGATATCTGCTATTTATTGATTTCATGAACTGAATTAGTTCCTCCTGACCCCCACTATCGTTCATGTATTTGTCAGTACAACATACTATTGTGTGCCTATTTCTAAGAGCAGGCATTATAAACTGGGGAGTTATAAAGATTAAAAAAATACCGGAGTTTAATGATATTACTACTCCATAAGTTTATCTTAGAAGATAATAAAATATTGAATGTTCAATACCTAAATATCGAATAAGTAAGCAAAAAGGAGACAAGAAAGCATGCAGATTATTTTACCTAGAAGGAGGTAGAATAAACTGATAAAATATTGTGGAGGGGCCTGCCTACCTCCTCCAGCAACTATAAAGAAAAGCCATGACACCTCGTGTAACACGAGCTTGCTTGCCAGCAGACAAAGAACTTCCTGCGCATGAAACCCCTTCCCCTAATTTACATCCCTCTCTTCCCATGTTGCTCTAGCCTATATAAGCATGTTCTAACCAGAACTCGGGGCTCAGCTCTGTGGGGAAGAAATCCCAGCTGAGACCACGTGTGTAATAAATCTGCCTGAAATACTTCCAAAGAGTGCTTGCTTGGTTTCTCCCAAAAACTGTAACAATATGAGAGCAGGAGAAATATCTTTCTTTACTTGAGATATGTTCTTTGTATTTCTTTAGGAAAAAGGAGATTGTTGCTCTTTTTTTTATCAGTAGAATGAGTTTTCCAATAATTGTTCAACAGTTTTAATTTAAATTTTATTGAAAAATATTACACCACTCTATTTAAAATATATAGAACTTAAATGTATAGAATTTAATGTATACAGAATGTAAATTCATTGTCTAATCTTATTAGAAAGTAATCCTAAATACTGGATAATGGCAATTATATTCTGTCTACAGTTTGGGTGCAGGAAGGTATATAATTTTTGAACTAGAAAAGACTAGCATGTGTGGATATCTTTTTTTTTTAACTGTAACACAAATATTCAAGATCTCAAATGTTTACTACAACAAATAAGAATAAAAACCTATCTACCTTTCTCTCATGTCAGTGTTTTCTCCCTCTAAAACACTGACTCCTTCATTAAAGGATCTATAAATTGCCTTAAACTCACATACCTTCTCTAAATTAATTCCAAAGAAATCTAGAAAACAAAAAATGAGCTCACGATGCTACAAAATTATTTATTATTGTATTGTTGAAGATGATTATGCTTTTTGCCTGGCCTTAAAGTATGACAACATGAAACTAAATGATACAGTGAGAAAAACTGATAGCAAATTAGAAAGCTTAAATTCATACTCAAATCTGTTATGTGCTAACACTGCAAACTTAGGGGCTGTGTTTATATTCTCAGGCCTCTGTTTCTTTATCTTTAAAACAAAGAGTTTCAGTAAAACGAACCAGAGTGAAAATATAGGATGACTCCATGAAGTAAGGTATCATTTTGTAAAATTCAAACTAGAAGTAAGGCTCATTCATAAATCCATTTGTTCTTGATATGAGTCCTAGCAGGATTTGTTATCTATAGATATAAGCTTAAAGAAAATATTTCAAGGAATTTGAATTTTTAATCCTCTTTTTGTTATGCAATCATAAGATGGATTTACATTATTCTGTTTTAATTTCAGTTATTACAGGCTATGTGTCTGTGTCTCTTCCTCATAGACCATTGCGCTTTCCACTGGGAATTTATTTTATGTGTGACATGCTTTTCATGTGCCATTTGAGGAGGAGCCAAGTGAAAAGAGAACAATTATATTTAAAAGAGAAAGGCTTTAAGGAAAAAAAGGAAGACATAATCATTGAATTGAGAAGATTATCAAACACGCGTTTGTTGTCTTCCAATGGAGGTTTATACCAGGTTAAATAGTCATTGCCAAACCTCTAACATCTATGGAAAGCTATCTGTTGAATGTTTTATTTAGAACATGCTATGAGTTTTATCCCTTCTATTTAAATTGTCTTTTCTCTGTTTCATAAATGGTCACATTATTCAGAACAACCCCCCATGGAAAAAAATTCCCCAATACACTGCAAAAAAGATCAAAGAAATTTCATTGCAAATGAGACCATGACACCAGTGATTTAGATGGGATAGCATGTTCTGGGTTTCAGCAATAAGATAACAGCTCCCTTGGCTTCTGCTCTTGGAGAGGTTTGAACTATACTGGCAGCTCCCTGGCATGATTTAAGGCAATGATTCTGGCATGCTGTTCATACTAAAGCAGGGTAGAGAGCAGAGAGCAGTGGGGGAAGCAGGGAAAAGTTTGCTTGCCATGGATTGAACAGCCGTGAAAACAGTCAAATAGCTCTTTAAACTTGTAGTCAATAATTGAAGCTTTCGTTGTTCGGTGATTGAAAATAAGTGATAATTTTTTATCAGACCGAGCAAATATTGGCCACAACTAGAAAATTTCAACGAAGGAAATTGTTGCTGTGTTTAGGCAGGGGCCAGAGGCCAAGTGCTGCTTTCTGCTCTGGAAGGGCTAAGGACAACATGCAAAGCAAGTGCTTGGAATGTAAGATGTCACTAGATGTCACTCTGGATTTCATTATTTGCTAGTCTACAGATTTCAGCAGCTGTGCCATTTTGCTACCAATGCCTCTTGCAGAACCTGAATAGAAAATGTGAAATGTGCATGAATAACAGGGAACTGCTGACTGAATGTCAATTTTCAAGTGTGTGACTTCTATTGATCATTCATTATTGACATGAAGGTCTCTAGCGTCTTTGCTTTTTCACTTTAAATTCTTTCTCAGCTAAAATTTCCAAGCATCTGAACAGGGAGGCCTTGAAGAATGGGATGATTCAGGTCTCACAGGATGTTTTACAAAGTACTTTGACCTCTGGAAAAAAAAAAAATCACTGTTACTTTTCATAAAGATTCAACAACTGCTTTGAATAAAAATTCAAATACCAAGACAGAATAGAAAGTACATCCTTTTCATGTTTAAACAGGTTAATTTGTACCTATCCTGAGTTTATAAATAGCTAAGAAAAACTTTGATGAGAAAAATTCTCGCACGTTTATTGTTATGTTTTATGGCTCTACATGCTTTATTTGGTGTGCAGCTAGTAAAATGTGAGTGCCCCCTGCCAAACGTGACAAATGACATGCTATACAGTATCCTGTGACTGTGGATCTATGGTTTTATTTCTTTTAGCTTTGTATACATTAATTAGGTCTACACAATCAGAGCTGAGTGCAGAGGCAGCTAAATAAACAAATGACACTGTGGAAAGGTCTTTCTGCATACTAATCATATCCTACATCTGCAAGCAAAAGCTCTATAAATCGATTTGCTCTTTCACATCAAAAGACAAACACTGATGCAAGTCAGCAGTTCCTTTGTCAAAGTCACAGAGATCGCTGTTCTTCACAAACACATCTTTACAAAGCTGGATTCAACCATTTGACGATTAGCATTATTGGCAACTCTTCAAAGGAGATTCATCAAGTGATTTGCAATTGGATTGGTTACCATTTTTATGATGCTGCTCCATGAAATCTAACTAAAAGTGACTGACATTTGAATTCATGCTTTGAGGATGAGGAAGCCAGAAAAAAGAAAAGAAGTCTTCTGGTTTCATAGAAGACTGTGCCACAGTTGTGTGTGGTGGGAGAGGTTGGTGTGCCAGCATCAGGACTCAATTGCCAGGCCCTGACATGAAATGGATGCTGGGTGATGGACATCTCTAAGGGGAGGCACAGGAATGGATTCTTGACTTGTCATATTAGTGTTAAAAGTACAATTGTCAAGTTTCAATGAGTTATGCAAGAGTGTATTAAGATATCCTATTTTGCTCCACTGTATGGGAACAAAGTGTCAGTTTACACTGGGGAAAACCTAGGTGGTCCTCTCTAGCTAGATACTGATTATGTTGCATTAGATAGAGAGGCAAGACTTGGGAGAGAGGTAGAGAAAATAAAGGTAAGTTCTTCTCTACAAGAATATGTATTCCAAGAGAGTATATGCAATGCTTACATAATCTATAGAGAAATTATTAGGCTAATAGCTACAGCAGCATATTAGTAAAATTTAAGCACAATTAGTAGCTCTAATAACAGATTAAAAACTTTGCCTTTGTTATGAACCTAAAAATTGTGGTAACATTTCCTATTGAATTTGACTTTTAAAAAATTTAATCCAGTTATTGAATATTGCATATTCTTTAGCTCTACATGAGATACCATTGAAGTAGGTCATTCCTAAAATAAACCGAGATGGATAATTCCATGACCTCTCCAGATTACACTTGCTTGATACATTTCAGGCACATAATTCAACTCTCTCATTATTTTCAAAAGAGTTCTGGCATTAACCTTGAAAGACATACTCATTAAGCAATAGACCTTAGACAGACAGACATGTAACTTATATATTTATTTTTTTCTCCAAATTGTACTCTCAATTGTGAAACATTTTCACTTTGAAAAAAAATTCTTAAGATTGCGTTCTTAAAATACCAGAAAATTTGCTTTGAAAACCAAATTTGGTCAAGTCAGACTTTTGACTGACTTTAGACAAGTGTTTCAAGCCCAATGTGCCTCAATTTCCTACCTTTAAATGGAGGCAGAAATATTGACTTATTACTGAAGAGTGTTCTGAAGATTAGCTAATAAATGATGGTAGGAAAGCTCTGTGCAATTCTAAAGTGCTATATAAATGATATATTGTTATCACCATCACTACTAATAATTATAACGATCATAAAAAGTGAATGACTCTGCTGTGAAGAGCTTTAGTCCCATAGGAAAGTTATTTTTTCTTAGTCTGTTTTCATGTTTTAACTGGGTCCTCGAAGCTGCTTTAATTGAATAAAAGCAAGGATGTCAGTGATTTTGGCATTTGTAGCGTCATTGTGAATCTTTGCTCCAAAAATCAAAGGTGGCTAGAATTACCACCTGTGTGGAGTCTAACATTTAAGGAATTATTAAGATCACATTATTTTACAAAATAAAATGAAGCCTCATTATTAATAGTTATACCCCCCTCTTCAATTAACTACCATAAGTGCTATCTGTGAAAAACATAGTGCGGAAAATAAAAGGCTTCACAACATTGCCATCTTATTATCTAACACTCAACTCCATGCCTCTGAAAAACAAAAACTAAACTTAGCACACAAGCACAAGAGGATTCCAGAAAATTTAAATCAATACTAAAATTTCAGACAAATACTATTCATAGAACAACATTCTGGGTCTGCTATTAGTGTATTTTACACTTGTAATGTAAAATTTTAACCTGTATATTTATCTGTTTCCTAAACCATATTAGAAATAGTAAAACAGAGTGAAAGTGTTGAGATCAAACAGACAGTCTTCCCATTATCTGTTATTGTGTAATAGCAAACAGCCCCAATACTTAAAGCATCACCACATTTATTCTTCTAATGGGTCTCTAACTTGGGTTGGTCTTGGGCCTTCTGTTCTTTATGTGGTATCTGATGGGCATGTGCTATCAGAAGGGGTCTGAGAATTGGAATCACCTGAAGTGTCACAAGTGTTGCACTGGGACTAAAACTCAGGCATTCCTCAGAATTCTGTCTCTCCTTTATATGTCTCTCCTATGGTCTCTCCAGCATGGTGGCTGTGAGGTAGCCAGACATGATGCACATTAGTGAAGGGGCTCAAAACAATCAACTCAAGTCTGTCAGAATTGACCTCTAATATATGCTCTACTCTGACAAGATTATTTTGAGTTGAAGACGATGGCAACTCTGGAGGGAAAACAAAGCTTTCTCTTTTCTTTCCCTTTTTATGCTGCCTTTAATCAAAAAAGTCTCTGCCTTTTCCTGAATCAAGCAGTGATCTTTGTTCCTTTATCCACAGAAGAGTGTAGTTTGGGATGGTTTTAATTCAGAAGTTAGGATGTCTGTGAACAGGTCCACTATCTAAGAAACCTATCTTTACTCTTAGTGTAAAGATAAGTCATCCCTCCTTGTTACATGAAGACTCCCTTCTTCTGTCCCTGACATCCCAAGTCCTCTTTCTCATATCTCAGCACAGGATATAAGTCTTCAGTCTGTCCTAGTTACCGCAGAAATTACAACCATGTAAATTTTTCATACATATGTTACTAATTTTGGCTTTTCTCTTATTAATCCTCTCTGGTGTTAATTTGTTTAATTTCCAGTCTGAAGAACCTCTGAGTGAGGGGGCATTTTTTCCTGTGCCCAACACTAGCTTCAGGACCCCATGGAGTAAGTTCTGAGAGACAGTGACAGAAAGAGGAGGAAGCAGAATGAAATTTGTGACTTAGCCTTGGAAGACATACAGCTTTTAGTCAGTTTGGGCTGCTATAATAAAACACCATGGGTTACATGGTTTAAACAATAAATATTTATCTTTACCATGCTGGAAAAAGGGATCAGGGTGAGTAACCAGGTTCCGCATTAAGTCCTCTTCCTGAATCATACATACCCTCACATGACAGAGAGGAAACCCGTCCCTTTCCTCTTCTTGTAAGGGTACTAATCCCTTCATGGGAGCATTGTTCTATGCCCTCAGTTTTATATAATTACTTCCCAAAGACTCCACTCCCTAATACCATTGTTAGTGTGAGGGCTTCTGAAAAGACTGGAGCCTCAGTACAGGTTCTTGTATCTGGTATGTAAAATTAACATGCGAGACACAGAAGACAAAAGGTTAAGCAGGAAATTTATTTAAGTAAGCAAGAGAGCTAGCACACTACTAGAGACAGTGAGAAGTCTGCTGGATTCAAGTGAGTATCAAGGACTGTCTTGCCTGATCAACACTTATGGGATATCTCTTTCTGGTAATTCCTCCCATCCCCACTCCAAAGGTGCCTAATTCACAATCAGTAGAGCCCGATGGGCACTGTATCCTTTTTTGGGTTTATTTCTGACCCTTGGACCACCACAGGAATTTAATGGTTTTTTTTTTTTTTATTGAAGATTATTGGTCTTGTCACTTACATGGGTATCCTTTGTTTCTTTGCCCCAATCCACCTAGACTCTTCTATCTTTCCATTCTTTCATTTGGAAATAAACACATGAAATTCTCTTTGCTCTCTGATACTGTCCTTATAATATCTCCTTTGGATGCTGCCCTACTTTACAGGTTGGTTAACTCTCATTTACCCTAAACAGATTCTTTGGTCTGGCAGTACAATGTGATTTTGAATTCTATCAACTACTAGTTGTGTAAGTATCAACAAGGCACTTAAGCTTTCTAACTGAGGATACAAATGATTGTAACAGTTGTAATTGTTGGATTCAAGCTGCAACCCATGTGAAGTATAGGCAACGATTTACTAGTTCTCACATGTAGGTGGGTTAGTTGACTAATATTTCTGCTGGTCTTTGCTGGGCATACTCAAGTAGTTTCAGTCAGCTGGAGGAGATAAAATTGCCTCTCTCCCACATCTGGGGTCAACAATTCATAGGGCCACCCTAGATTAAGAAGTGTTTAATTCAAATCCATTTGTTATGGGAGCAATTATAAAATACGGTGTTCCTGTTTGTCACTTTGTAAAAATAGTACCTGTCTCATATGGTTTTGTGAGTATTAAATAAAATGCTTCACATAAGGCCTGAATACAATAGCCACACTGTAAATGTTAGCTGTCTTCGTAGAGATTTTTCTAAAAATATAACATAGTATAGTAGTTGAGTGGGTCTTCTGGAGACAGGTTAACTGGATTTATAACATAGCTATATCACACAACTTGTAAGTGTCTTCTAGGCTTCTTTTTTCTCAGTTATAAAATAGAACTTATGATATTACCTACTGTAGAGTGTTGTGATGATTACATAAAAAACACTTAGAAAAATGCAGTGAGGACTTGAGAAGGCTAATGCTATTATACTCTTACATACTATCAGATTAAAGTATTTTCTGTACATACGTATCACCATGATGACCCCTGTTATATCCTTTGGCTGTATCCTAGAGTTTCTTTCCTAACACATATCACAGTTTTATCTGTTTGTTTAACGAGTGTTTTTTTAGTACGAAGGCTTAACTTCATGGTAATAGGAGGAGTATTTGGATATCCCTCTCCCCCACACCCTTATATTCACAGGATCCACTATAATGTCGGACATATAGTATATATTTAATACATCCCTGACAAGAAGGCAAAGTAAGTATAATAGGCAGACAAGTGATTCAAAAATTACAGTAAATGGGCTAAGCCCCTCTCTCCACTCCCTTCCTAATAGTGTAGTATAGTCTGTTATGACATTGTTGAGTTATCTAGGAGAGTTCCCTTAAATAAGGCAAAGAACAGTATCATTCATTTTTGAAAGCATTTAGCAGGAAAAGGTAAGCCTTCTATATTTGGAAACCTCAATATGCATCCATTCAAAGAATGTTGACTGACCACGCAAAATATCCAGTTCTAGGCACTAGGAAATACCTGTGAAAAAGAAGAATCTCTGCTCTCATAGAATTTATTTTCTGAACAAAATCCCTGATATCCAGAAATTCTAGACAAATGAAATTAGTATTCTATAATTATTTCAAGCTTATACTGGGAAAACCTTTGTAGATTTTGTACAGCCTATGATTAATTTTCTTCTTTATTTTTCTAACAGATAATCATTTTTTAAGCTTACTTAGATTTTTTAATACACGTTTTGTTGTTTTTTCCCAAAATGTTTCAATAAATCTATCCAAAAAAGTATTAATATTTTATCCATAATGCTGTGGCAAAGCACATAATTTCTACTATTTAATTCCCTCTCCCTGATATCTCCCTCCCACACACCACCACCCTCCACCTCAATTTGATTGGCTGGGGACCTCTGACATCTTTTGTTCTCCTAGATTTAGTTTCCATTTCCTGCATCCATTGGGATCCTCCTTGATGGATTTTCATTTCTTTTGCTGAAAGATCTTCTCCAGAAGCTGCCTAGCAAGAGAGCATAAAGGTACTTTTTAGCGTGCTGAACCTGTGCATATTCTGTTTTCATATTTGATGGGAAGTTTAGATGTTTGCAATATTTTAAGTTAAATGTAATTCTCCATCCAAATGTTGAAGGTATTCCTCCAAAGTGTTCAGCATCTCGAGTAGCTCCAGAGAAATCTGAGCCCATTTTCAACAAAGATTCAGTATATATGACCTGTTTTTCTTTCCCTGGAGGTTTTTAGAAAATGTGTCAATAGCCTTTGGCATAGGTCTAAAAGATGATTGTGTGGCTCTGGAGAAATGTATCTTTTCATATCAGAAAGTTTTTCTGTAGCTATCTTTAGTAGCTTTTTTTCTGGTTTTTCTTTCTGAAACACTTTTATGAAAACAGTTGCAGAATCTCCCAAATCATTCTGTCTTTTTTCATGTTTTCTCTTCAATTTTTAACAAGTTTATTTTTTACGTATTTGAGTTGACAATTTTATTTTCCAAGACTTGCAATGATTATTTCATTTTACTTATTTTATACTTCCAGGAATTTTTTCTTATTTTCTGATCATATGCTTTTAAAAACACATTTTTGTTATCTGACAGTCTAACTATACTCGGTTTATGAGGTTATTAATTATATGATTTTTTTAAGTCCTGTTTATTTAGTCTTTGCTATTTAACTTACTCAAAATTTAGAGGCTTGAAACAGTTTATAGTGTCTCACCATTGTATACATTCATTGGGTACTTCCTGTGCTGATCACACCTGTGTTCATCAGAATGGAGCAATCAGTAGGCAGGTTTGTCCTGTGTACCAGCAAGAATGTCTTTCATTCAAGTTACTACTCAGCAAGGTGACCTCAGATACACTGGAACTTATTTATATTTCTAAGACTGGAAGAAAATTATTTGTTCTCAGTCTTTAAGTTATGGTAGTTATTGTTAGCGCACAAGGGACAATATTCCTGTGTTTCTCTGAGTTCTTCTAGGCTGGCAAATAAACTTTGCACAGACTGATTAGAGAAAGTTTACTAATAGCATGTACACTTCCTGCGCAGATAGAAGAAACTCAGTTACACTGAGTAACTGGCCAGGTGACTTTATTTTCTACCCTGAATACCTTCATTCAAGCTTAAGGAGGGAGGAAAGAGTAAGGAGGTCAGACACAGGAAGCAGGAAGGGCACAAAAGACAAAGACAGGGCCTTTAAGCAGATTAAGGTTCTGCTTCCTCTACAGCTGAGCTGAAGAGATTGGTTTGGTGAGGGAGACTCAGAGAGGTCTTTTTTTTTTTTATTATTCTTATAAATAAAGGTCTTACAAATGGCATCCTCCACCCAGTCCCCAGAACCCCTTCAGAAATAGTATGTTTTATCAAAAAGATATATTTTGGAGGGCTATGGCTCTCCCTGAGCATCCTTAACTTAATCCTAATGAGGTCCATTAGTGGGACAGTAAATTTGAAACTTTTGTGTATCTGTGGCATCTATGTTTACACAAATTAATGGAATTTTTTTTTTTATTTAGAAAGGGTATTTGTGCTCATTTTATTAAATAATTGTAAAGAAAGCATATATGGTGAAATAAACAGAACAGTTAAATGAGGAGTCCCAAGACATGGCTTCCGAAGATTTGCTGAGTGGATGCACTTGCTGCATACTGATGGTGTTGCTATTAGGGGATGATTGACAGAACTGGTCATTGAACTTTCTTGTCCTGAATATTTATTCCATCTGGAAACAAATGTTTTCTACTCACTTACCTGTAACCTTTTTTCCACCTTCTGATTCTATGGTGTTTGTTATAAAAATCATTATTTTAAATTATTATAAAAGTTAATTTCAGTGCTTCAGATAATTAATATTAGGGAAAAGTCATGCCCCTCAAGAAGAAAAATTGGAAAAAATCTTCACATGAGTTGGAGCTTGAATCCAAGAATTTTATTCACATTATCCACCTGCCTTGCCTGAGCCCTGTTTATAATGGTGTCTTTGTGTTATATACAATTTATCTGTTTTATATTTTGTTTGTATTGCACCCTTTGTAACATATACAATTTTATTTTAACCTTGTTTCTTTGAAAAACATACTTTCAGAGGTCTAGAAAATTATGATAAATACAGAAGAATACTTGTGTGTATACACACACACATATACATATATATATATATATATATATATGTTTTTGCTGACTTTATCTAAGAATACCATGTTACTTTTAACTTGACTTGGGTATGCCACCTTCTCACCATGTCTTTACGTGGTCGGTCCTCTATATGGGTACATCCCTGGAGTCTCCTTTGTCTCCAAATGTCCCCTGCTTATAAATCCCCTGATCACTTCATTTTAATATGATCACCTATTTAAAGTCTTTATCTTCAAATTAAAGTCATATTCTGAGGTATCATGTACTTAGGACTTCAGTATAAGAATTTTGGAAGGACTCATCTCCATCCACAACAAATACTTAGTACTATATATACATATGTATGTCTATTTTTATGTCAGCAAATAGTGATGATATAACTGTACACTTTTGAATGTAGTTAGTTTAAATTTAACATATAAAAAGTAGGCAAATAAAAATAATTAATATTTTGGATTTACAAAAGAAAGCACCTGGAAAGAAGACTAGATTAAGATTTGAATCTGAAGCTAGTCCATGTTTCCAAATGTTGCTTTTTAATTTGTTCAATTGCAACTTGCTCAGGTCAAAGGAAAAAATCAGTCCCTGTCTCCAAACTATTGAATGTGTCTATGTAACAAATTTCTTATTTTAGAAAGGTCTTAGATTAAAATAGAGGTTCCCCTAGACTGAGTCAGAAGCTAGGATTGGAATAGAGGTCCCCCTAGATTGAGTCAGAAGCTAGAATCTATACAGATAAACATCCCATCATGTTTATTTGTAATAGCACTCTTGTGATTCATGTGTTCATTTAGTGTTAGAAAACATGAGATGAGATAAAATAGTAACATTCAAAAATATCTGTAACCAATTATATATACTTATTTTTTAATAAAACTACAGAAAGCTACTTCTAATTTTATAAGAACTCTATGGAAGTTTAATTATTTTACTCTGTTTTTCTGCTGAAGATTCTACATTGAAAGAAGAAATAAAGCCCAGTTTTTGCAGGAAACATAATATCAAAGGAATTGCTGACTAGTTGTCTAAAATAATATGCAAGCATCATGAATTAAAACAATGATATGCAAAATGACTTAAAAAAAATATTTCAGGTGAAGCAGTAGTTAGGTCATTTCCTTGAAGGAGCAAGCCAGATACCTTGGGTTTGAGTTGCAGGCCTGGTAGGAGGCAAGCAGTGTGAACAACTAAATAAAAATGGGCTAAAGATGCTTCTTTCTCCTCTCTCTTTCTGCCTGCCTGCCTACCAGCTCACCTTCATTCTGCACCTTTCGTTTAAAGAATATACATATATATATGCATATATCTATTTATAAGAATACATATTTATATATGTATATATAAATATATAAATGAAATACATACATTTCAGTTGTTAAAGAAGAATATAAAATTGAGTAAAGAATGAAATTTTTCTAGAATAACTTTTGTTTTATTTTCTGGGACAATGCATTTTGTGGATAAGTAATTTGGTTTCTTTTCTATAAATCCTTGAGCAGGTAATGGAATATAATATAGTAATTAGGAGTGTGGACCTAAATGACATCACATTGGCTACTGCAATAGAAAAAATATGGAAGTTTATGCCAAAAGTGCCTACTAATTGCACTTTCAAGTATATTAATGCTTGTAAATCTTGACCTACAGTGAAAGCACACATACTCACGCTTGTATTTTCAAACTATTGTGAAGAATCCGTGGATGCTAAATTTATAAAACTATGTGAATGGGAATGTAGCTAGAGGTCTATTCCAATATTTTTATTTACAGAAAAGGAAAAAGAAAATTATGACTTGTCTAAAAAATTATAACCCAGATCTTTTTTAACTTGGATATTTTCTTCTCTAATCCCTTATTCTCTTTGTCTTCAGTCCTTAATTTTGAGAGGATTTCTCTCTCTCTCTCTGTCTCTCTCTCTTTTTCACACACACACACACAGATACACAGATATTTATATCTTAATATGTTAAGATAAAATAAAATGAAAATATGATTGTGAATTCCAAATGGTGATCCTATAATTGAGCTTTGTCTGGCTCACACTATTAAAATATGTTCAGATTAGCAGTAACATTTAAAAAATATGAGATATCACGTAAAACTAAATATTAATAGCTTTTTTTGGAAAATAAAGCTAGATCTAGCCATTCTGAATCTCTTTTCTTCAGGTACCCATGAGTGGGAAATGATTAGAAGCTGCCCTTTCTTAGGACATTTGTCCTCCAGTCCATCTTAAAGCCACTGGACCCACAAGACTGAGAGCAACTGGTTTTCCTCTCTCCTATACTATTCTTTTCCTAACAGAAAAAGAAAAGGAAATATTTATTCTACTCACGTGCCCCTCAAAATTGGGAAAACAATCATATTTCAAGACAGAATTATTTCCCAACCCAAATCCTTCATTTAGATTGTCTGTAGCTTTTACCAGTATTTAAATGTGCGAAGACTACAGAGAGCAGTGGTTCTCAACTTTCTTGCTTCATCATCAATTTTGAGGTCAGTTCATCTTTCATTAACACATGTGTATTATTAAGAGGAGGATGGTGGGATGTGTCCAAGGAGATAGGTGCTAAAACCTTAGGCAGAAAAAGGTAAAGTGTGAAATCGGAAAATCCTTTCCTCTTTCTGTCCACTTCTCTGAAGTGGATCATTTTTCTCTATCTCTTTTCATTTAAGTAAATGTCATAGTGTTAGAAAATAGAATTCTGTATCTAAGCCTCCCATTTATATACAACTTGAAATCAAGAATTCTCCTAAACTAAATCATTTGATTGTATGTTTAATTTTTATTAATCACTAAAATATATGTGAGATTTTAAACTAAATTCCCCTTTTAGTTATCAGTGACATTTTTAACTATTTGATTTTCAGGGAAGTTACTTTGTTTCATTAAAAAAACAGCTTATCCAAGTGAATAAAGCAGAATTGACTTTACTGAAAGCTTCTGGAAATAATAGAAGCCCCAAGATCAAAAGATGAATGGCTGGGGGAAGGTCCAAAATTCAGTAGGCATGACCTGAGAAGTGCAATTAAAATCATAAAATAAATGTTTTCAGTGTTTTATCCAACTATCAAAGCATTTCTAATATTAGAAAATTGGGCTTTCACAACCCAGAGAGGATAAATCCTCTTCTAATTTCTTCAGTTGTCTTCCATTTAACAGAACCCAGAATGCCATTATTGTCATTGCACAGCACTGAAAGGAAATTCCAGGCACTCTATAAAAGCATAAAAGTCTATATTTACTTGAACTTCAGATAGACTGTTAAAAAATAACTATTACCAGATTTCACTTTGTATCTGAGAGCAGAATACTGAGAATTAACGACCTGGAAGTCAAAATAGATATTCAGTAAAACCTTACTAGTTGGTCATCGGATTATTCAAAGAATTGCCCACTTTAAAGTTACAAGCACTTCTTCAGGAACTGATGAGATAAAAATCTGTACCTTTGTGCTACAAATCTTCCTTAGTATCAATTGCTTTAATAGGCCATGTATCTGGGTCTATGAAACATAATTGCTTTCAGCTCAATTATTTGCTTTCAAATGAATTGCGTTATCTGTAAACTTTGATTATATATGAAGACAGTGATTATTTAAAAACAAAGTAAAATAACTTTTCCATATGTCTTCTTTTTTTTTTCTTCTCTTAAATTAAACTGTTTTAAGAGGGAAAAATTGTCTACTTGCTCAGAATTCTTAAAGCTAACTATCCATGTTAGAAAGGAGTTGCAAATTTTTTCCCAAATTATGTATGTCTCAAGTTCTTTTGCTAGAAAGCCTTGGGTAAAAATGATAGTTAACAACAATAACTGTTATCTAAAACTACCTGACAAATTACAGATATCAGAGACACGTATGTCCAAGTTGGGATAGGGTGTGTGTATTAATATACATTCTTAACATCAGACAAATCAACATAAGACATAACAATCAAGCAATCCAGGTAAAGATGTTTAGCAAATTTTTTCCTTAAACTTATTCTCGGAAGCCCTAAATTCAATTACATGTGGAGTTAAAAGAGAAATTTTATTTAAAAAATCAGAGAACTCTGAAGGTAGAAATGAGGCCATAGCAACTGAATTAAAAATGTATGTTTTAGAGATGAAAATATGTAGAGAATCAAATAATTCACTCAGAGCAATGTCATCAGTTAATGGCCAATATATTCATTCAGCAAAACTTTAGGACCTAATCTCCTGACTTCTTCACTTTAATACATCTACCTTTCTTATACATATTTTGTAAAATGCATGAAGCATCCTTGCTGATAAATAGCAAACTTTTATATAATGCATAAACATACAAGCACTACACATAAAAGAATCAAACTTGCTGTCTCATTAACTGACTTCACCTAAGTTACATACAGTAACTACAATCATGTTAAAGATTGAATGAAAGTGCCCCCATATGATTTGTAGAACTGATTTGGATGGTGTGTGTCCATTTAAAAAGAGGTGTCAAGGAAAGTTTGAACTATTACCTTCTCCCTAAGCTATATGTAAAATTATGACTTTGTCCTAGTGAGGTCCTCATCTACATGCATAGTTTTCCTCAAAGTCGTTTCTATATTTATCACCATGGAAGAACGCTTGCTGCCCTGGATGTGTGCCTGACCACCATGAAAATGGCAGATGCATTTCCAGAAGTTACATCTTGAATTTTTTTCTTTGTATTTTCTTATTGCTATTCATGCTATTAGAATTGTAACAGACATTTTTAAAGCAACAAAGTCCTGATTCAGAAGTGAGCTTTTATAAAGCTCTTCAAATAGTTTGTATGGCTTAAAAAAATTAAGCCAGCTCAGTGGAGTGGAAATGTTACTCCCTCACTCCCTATGGCTTCTGAAAAGCCATTAGCAACACATCTCCTTCGAAGCATTTATGCTAGCATTATTTTCTTTGGTTTGTTTCCCAGTCCTGCTGCTTTTCTTATAAATAACACTTGCAAACAAGAACTTAACTGCATGTAAGGAGGGGGAAACATTTGGAATTTTTTGCAGCATTATAGTTCTAAATGACTAAGACGATGGTCATCGCAGTCAGTCCATAGGACAAAGAGAGGAAATCAGTGTCAGCCCTGACTTCCTATTTTAGTGTCACAAATTAAAGGTAAACATTTTAAACATTTCACCATTTTGAAGAAAATGGTGAATTCTTTTTTTTGAACTTGGAGAATATATACATATAAAAATAAAACAGTGATAGTGATTTAGTTTTTCATTTGCTCATCTCCCTACCACATAATATATTGCTATTTAATATAGCAATAATTTGGTAAAAGAATAGCCTTAATTTTCACCATTTATTATTGTTTCTTGTCTCTAGAAATTAAAGGACATTCATTTTTATTAATATCATTCCCAGTAGGGAAAAACTAAGTCATATATTATGCCAGGTCCAAGACATGATATGAGATTAGACATAACTCATGAGCTATGTTTCATGCTAATCAATTAACCATTTGAGGAGCCTCTCTCCTCCAACAGAAATTGTTAATACAGCTCTTCTGAGTGGAAAAAATGAACATTTCCTCCAGGAAGATGTTTGGGTGGTCAGTCAAGTGGTGACTTCGGGCTTTAAGACCTTTGGCAGATACTGGCACAGGAGATGAAAAAGCTCTGCCCAAGACACAGAGGAACCACATGAAATAGAGAAGGAACACTCTACACGAATTCTGTGTAAATGAATGGCTGTCATGACCAGCAATGGTGTCATTGAAATGATGATGCTCTTGTAACAATCCTGTTGGGGTTGTAGAATCAGTACTGCCACTAGATGTTCAGACAGGCCTTTTTTAAAATGTCAAAAGCAGGCTTTTCCCCCCAAACATGTCACCTTGATATGGGAGACTAAAGATAAATCAAGATGAGCAGTTGTTATCCTTACTATACCGTAGATACTCAGCTATGGAATCATCTCCAGAAACAACCTCTTTATCAAAGAAATCTATCTTTTTATTTATTGTTTACATTTTTTTTTTTAAAGGAAAGGTGCAGGGAAGAGAGAAGGCAAGAAGGCAGGCAGTCAGAAAGAGAAAGCAGGAAGAAGAATTTTATTTTATTTTTTTCCAGCTGTTCATCTTGGCTGTTGCCCCCAGTCCTGGGACACAAACTCAGGTTTTGGGGATTTATATGGATTGTGCTTAGCCGGAGGCAATGGACCTAACCACTACTCCACCATGGTGTGCCACAGAGAAACCTATCATAAGGCAGACAAAACGTCTAGAGATAAGGTTTTGTCATATGAATTCATTCCTCATGTAAAGACCTCCTTCTTTGTCATTGATGCCCCGGCTCCCCCTTCTCATACTGCAGCACAAAATAAAGTCTTCGGTGTGTCCCGTTGACCTCAGAAGTTGCAGCCTTGTAAATATCCCCTATGTATATCATTAAATCTGGTCTTTTCTTTCACTAATCCATTCTGATGTTAATTTGTTTCTCCAGTCTATGAAGAACCTCAGAAGGACTGGAGAATTTTTCCCACTCACCGACAGAACGCACTTGACACTTGTTGAGACTAGATTACCTTGGAAGGTCACGAAGTTGTACCTCTTAGAAGAGGCCAACAAGAATAAATAAAGTATTTTATGGTGGATTTGTGTTGATTTGATGAGTCTGTTTTTCAACTACTCTAATTTTTTCTACTCAGAATATGCAGAAAATTGACATTGTAGCAATGCAGTTACAAGTTAAGGGGAAAAGGCAATAAATGCGGCATAAGAATGAAAGGAAAAGGTAAGCATCTTTTCAACTCAGCTACATTTCATTTCATTTAAAGAAACAACACCACTAAAATATTCTAACACATTCATGCAAATGCTATTTTAAAAAATACCTTCCAATCACATTTATCTCATTTAACTTAATAATAAACTTAATCGTTTTTCCGGTTTTCATGAAGATGAAGAAATCAGCATTGAGCAGTCAAATGTCTTGGCTGAAGTATCCTTGCTAATGAAGAAACTAGAAGAAAATGCTTAATATCATACATTGTGTCTAATAAAACTTAATTGCATGTTTTTTTTATCACAACAAAATACGATTTATTGTAATAGTAGCATGTATATGCATCCATAGATCTATAAATCTCTATCAGTGTCTATATCCATATCCATGTCTATATCTATATGTCTACATATGGCTCTTAAGTTTAGTGTGAACAAAAAAATTAAAAGAATTCCACAAAAATCAAAGGCCAGAAAGGGCCATTTAAGAAGCCAGGAGTTGTAAGTATCCTTTTGTACAGGCAGGTGTACTGCCCAGATGGCACAGATATAAAACCTATGAAATGGGGAAAATGAGATTGTGAGCGCTGTTCTGACTGTTCTACATCTATAATACATTTATCCCAAGAGGCAACTGTACAGCTGTTAACATATATGGGCTTGTATTTTCACTTGTACTTGTGAAGATATTTAAGATTTACGATGATGGGTATCTTCCCTCTATAAAGACTGCAAAATAAGGACATTTACCAAGGGTGCCATCAGATGATGAGATGTATTCACCAAGGATTATTGAAGCAAATGAAAAAGTAAGAAAGTAAGACTTCTCTGTCCTTCCAGCTATGGAGGAAGAAAAATAACAGGTTTTTTTTTTTTTTCTAGTTGACTTATTCTGTTATTGTGTTATCACTCATTACTATTTTGTGTTACCTTTTGTTAACTCTGCTGAGGAAGAATTGGAAGGAATTGCAACGCTATAACTTTGTGGTTAGAGGAAAGGTATTTCAAGTTACACCTAATTTCAAATAATGTTTGAACTTTAAGAATTAAGAGCTTTTAAATTCTAAAGTGCAAAATGTTTTGTAGTGGTGTTTAATATAGCTACTCGTATAGCTATAGTTGTATGACTACAATTGTCATTAAAAATAATTTTATCTACTTGGATGGCTTAAAGAAGATATTTGTTAAAACTAGCCCTTAACAGACACTGAATAGTCTTTTGAAAGTATTGAAGAGAGTACTACATGATATTTCTGCTGCAACTAATAACCACAAATTTAGTAGGTTAAAGTAACACGAAAGAATTTTCTTATGTGTATGGACTTGAAAAGTCCCAAATGGGTCTCAGTGGTTAAAACCAAGGTATGGCAGGACTGTGTTCCTTCTGGATGCTCTAAAAAAGATTCGTTCCCTTCCCTTTTCTAGCTTCTAGAGATCTCCTGCATCCCTTGGTTTCTGGCCTCCTTTTTCATTTTCAAAGCCAACAGTATTTTCTAATCTCTTTCTGACCTTTCCACTTCTGTAATGACAAATTTGGACCTACCTGGATCATCCAGGATACTCTTCCCGTATCAATCTCTTCATCACTTCGGCAGATTCTCCTTTGTCATGTGTCATAGTCAGTTTCTGGGGATCAGAATGTGAACATCTTTGGAGGGCATTATTTGATCTACCACAGGGAATGAATACATTTTGCTTCCTTGTGAAAAGTTGATTTACCAACACAACTACTTTCTTCTCTTATCTGCAATGAAAAATAAAACATTCAGAGAGTATCTTCAGTCTCATTAGATCACAATTTGTGTTTTATTTCAAAATCTATGTGATGGTTTTAATACTAACTGTCATTAAAATGTGTTGCATGATGAAAAATAATTATCCAAGAAAAGGAGCAATGTGTTAAATTTTTTTTTAAATTTCACACTAACCCTATAGCCTGGTCAAAATCAGAATCAGAATTCAGCAAGTGTTACTCAGAAGAACAGTGCTCTTACAGATGCTTTCTCTGGTTTTTCACTTAGCAGCTTCAATGATTATCAGGAAATAAATCAACCGTCAGCAATCCTAGACAGCTATTTAAATCTGAGGTTTGAACATCTTAATTGGTGCATTAAAAGTTAAAGAGCCAAAGTCATGTTAGATACATAAAGCTGCTTATGTGCCTAACTACAGCACATATCCCATGGTTAAGAAAGCATCACATTGTTATCTGCATTAAATTAACTTATTTTGAAAAATCAGGAAACTGGAATAAAAATATTAGATATATATTAGAATACAGAATAATTGTTTCAATGCCTATAGCAAATTCAAAGTAAATGCACTTATTAGGCAAACAAAAATGGTTATTTTTAAGCATGCATCAAATTGTCCTTTAAATTTTCATATAGGTAGATGTGGATTTACTGTGATACACACCTTAGACCTATATAAGATATAATGCAATGTTTCTTCAATAAAATTAAATTTAAAATAATGTTTAGCCTTAATATAGTTTCTTCAACTATTTTAGACCAAATAATTTATTTTCCAAGTGATATATTAAATATTAAAATGATCTCACATTATGGAATCTGTTTGGACTTTGAGATACTTATAATAGGACCCTATTACATAATATTCTTTAGATTTTCTTCACTTTCTTTAAAACCACAATCATCAGTTTAAAGTGTGTTCTTCAGTGTTAAATTTAAGTTAACAATGGAACCAGCACTTTTGTCTCTCTGAATCTATCTTTAATAGGGGTAATTATTTATTTTGCAAAATACTTTTTTACATTCAACTTTCCCCATAAAAATGTTTAAAAGTAGAATATTCCCATGCCAACTACTCAATTAAAAATGTGTGGGTTATCTATTTTTGGGATGATTTATGTCAGTTTTTAAATCCTGGGTTAATTAAATTTGACCCCACATCTCAGCATGTTATTGGATATTTATTTAAGAAATGCAAATAAGTTTAAATCTAATCTTAATATTAACCACTGCTTATATAATTAAAAAGTAGACTCAACGAGAGAGAAAATCAGAATGCATTTTTAAACATGCACATGCACACACACACAACACGCACACACACACACACACACACACACACACACACACAATGTTTGTGATAAAATGCCCTCCTGCTAGAGTGGTTAAATTGAAGCTGATGAAATGGAGTTGTTATTTTTTATCTTTATAATTAATTTAATACTGCTTATTATTAGGTTTTTGTTTTGTTAGTTTTTTTCAAAGTATCTTCCTGACCACAAGTGTTTCTTAGGTTTTTTTATATTGCCATTAGAGATTATATATTTATATTTTTTTTGCAAATTACCTGTCTTGCTTTCTCAGTGTTTCACAATTACTAAAATATTACTAAAATATTACTTTTAGAAAGCATTCTTATTCTCAAAAATGTCAGAGAATAGAAGTGATTATTGGGCAAAAACTTGGAGCCACAACAAAACATTCCCTGATTTTGCAATATAATACTTGAATATTTTATAAAATCATGCATTGTTTTATAAAATGATTTAAAGGATTTACTTACCAATATATTTTATTCCATTTTAAAATATTAACTTGAATGTATCCAATAACACATTTAGTTTCATATTTTCACTTGTCTAGAGAATTTATGACAGTACTCATATTTTCATCATACACATGCTATCTTTTCAAATAAAACTTTTTAGCAACATTGTTTAATTTTTAAACACACATTTCTGAAAATAAAAAGTCAAAATATTTTGTGTATAAATACAAATGTATTTAAAATAACACTCTTCTAAATTCAGGATAGCCATTGAATAGTGCAACTCATTGACTACCTACCACCTTCTTGCTAAGTATGTGATATGAACCATGACATTACAATCTTAAAACTGTAACAAGAATGAGTTATGTTTGTACTATTTCCCATTCTCATTATATTCTTTGTCACACAATGAATTAATGTTGTGCCATTTTCTATTCTCATTACAATCTTTTCCTTATGAATGGGGTATCAGAATTTTAATGTCTTTTGTAATCTATGAAATATAGTAGTATGTTTTGTTATACTACTATGACCTTGCTAATATTTTGCATTTTGATTGGTTGGTCCAAGCTGTAATATATAGAGTAAGGTTAGAGTGATTGGTCAATGAAATAATTCTTAGTGTTTCTGATTCTTTTGATAAAATGAGTTTAAGATAAAGCATTTATAAAATCTTACTTTCTACTTTCTTAAATAATGATAACCTTGAGATAACAGGCAAGTATATTCCCATATAGAAAATATAGGATAACTTTTCCACATAAATTGAATGTAGTCTAGATAAAGTGTTTCAGAGTAAAAGAAAATTCTAGAAATGATTTCCTTCAGATTTCATTATTCTTTTAATTGTCCTTTTTCTGGTTTGAATGCAAGGAAACATTCCATAACAAAATAGTTTCATAGTTTTATCTGTGCTTTTACTTGCCTCTTTCTGTGAGCCTGCTATTTGAAAATTATACTGATGCTAGGTGAGACTTGCTAGTGTTAACCATTTAAAATCTTGTCTAATATTGCATCAGGCCACAAATTAAATTTATGTGAAATTTCTAATAAAATTATATTAATAGAGATGTGATTTTGAGGCAAGTTCTGTGTTTTCAATTCCTAAGTTTCTTGCAGATGTTTCTAGTTGATATCACCATACTTATATGTATGGCTCTTTCTGTATTTCTATCTTCGCCTGCCCTAACTCTTTATAGAAATTGGTGTTGAAAAAACATGGAGAATTGGAAATAAAAATTTTAGTTAACATAAGTGTCTGATTTAAGCAATTATTTTTAATAATGCATTTTTACTACTTTTTGGAGAGTTGGAAAGGGGCAAGATGATATCTGGAGAAAAAAAAAAGATGCTTCCAGATTAGTGAACTCTGATAGTCTCACATTTTGATGAGTCCCCAGAACACTTCGAGGCTGTAGGCAAACTCTCATTGTTACAGACACTAAGATATTAATCACAATCTTGTTTTAAGTCATTAAAAAAACCAAGGTGCCCCATTGGCTCATTCTATTTTATTAAGTAGGAAAGTGTGTAGCATTTTCATGGTATATGGCAAGTATCCAAATATACTTCTGCTTTCTAGAGTTCCAATTTTTAAGTTGCTTAATAAATCTTCTAAATAAGTGGCTTCATTTTGGTCTTCTACATATTGGTACTCAATTTTACAACTATATAATTGTTTTCTTCTTCATTCACTCGTTCAAAAAACACATTTGATTATTTCTACATAGAGCTATATTAAAACTTCTAATGCATTGACGAGTTTTATTACTAAGAAAGAATATGATCTGTTTCTCAAGGATGGAAACAATTATCTTTATGTCATTGGCAGAGGGAACAATTTCCAGTATTCATGTAAATAAAAACAAAACTTTCTTGAAGGCTTATAGAGGTATTACAAAATATGATATGAACAAAAAAGCTGACTAGAGACAAGAAAGCTCACTTCGGGAGCAGGCCTCTCCTAATTTACTGTGTCAAATCTGAAAATTTCCTTACTCTCTGGGAGAATAAAAAGAACTTTATCACGCTAAAACATATTTAGTGTTTATGAAGCTACTTCTTGCCAGTAAATCTTTTATTCAGCAAATCACCCATTCTCTAGAAATAATGTCAGTTTTTTACAGCAATTGCAAGTTTAAGGTTTGGCTTCACATTTCTTAATACCTATTATTGTTTATAGTTGGAGAGCTCTGGTTAGCTGAATGTTGTATGATACAGGTATGTTTGTTTTATAACTTAAAAATACCTTTGGTGAACAATATCTAAAATTTTTTGTATTGAAATTTAATTTTCCAATCACCGATATATGAAACATTTCAAAGAAAATTACGCTGTTCAATATTCTCCCTTTAACATCATAGGGGTTTATTGCTGTATCTTTCATGCTCATTTCTGAATGATGACTGTTTTTAAAAATTGCCCCTTTCATACTTTTTGTTAAGATAAATTTTCAGAGGTCAACATATTTGAAAAAATTCTCATAATTTCCTACAGTTTTCTGATGGTAAAAATGACCAATTTTATTTATTTAGGGTATTATACTATTTTATTGCTCCTAATAAAGACAGTGCTTCTTATTGCGAGTTGGGTAGATTGGCATTCACATCTAAATCCCCAGGAAACTTTTATAAAACACCATGCAGAATCCTGAAAATCAAATCCATGTAGCAAATGGAGTAGCAAAGAGAAATTAAAGTATAATCATGGATAAATCAAATCATACTCAGATCTTCATTAAAACATAATTTACTGGATAACTTTGAGGTGGCTCACCAGTTATCATAGCATCTAGGGGACAAACTATTTAATAACTGTTCAAATTTTCCTGCATGATAAAAGTGAACAAAATGCCATGTTAGCTTGTCTAATGTCCCTGGGGGCCAAGTTTTGCCTTCTTACTTGACCTCAAGGTTTTCATGAACTATATTGGAAATTATAAACATGCATTAAAAGAAAAAATTTATTTTCAAGTTGATAAGTAAAGGAAGTCATTGTATGATTGTTGTCTTATATGTAAGTAAGTATATGTTGATCATCTAAACTCTCTTATTTGTCATTCCAGTTTGAATGATTACATTTTGATGAAATTCAGCAGAGTGCTTATTTGTTCTTATTCTGCTAAAAATAGCTAAAATTTTGATGGCTAATTTCAGTAATCAAGGATTCATTACATTACATATTCACAAATGGTCATGATAGAGTTTCTCAAAAATTGTAAAGCAGCAGGTTTTGTTTTCTTTATATCAGTATTAGTAAATCTAACCTTTTTGACTGTCTTCTGCAAGCCAGCCACTCTTATAATTTTTATACTATAATTATGACTAGTAGGTAGCAGTGCTTTTGCTCTTTTATAGACGAGGAAACTAATGCAAAAAAAAGAGCCAATGTAAATTTCTCAAGGGTATATAGTAAGTAGGTGGTAGACACAGAATTTGATTCAGATAATATTTCAGAATACTTGTTTTTAACCATTAAACTACCTCCCTAAATCAAGAAAATGCATCAGCACAAAGCTGTTTAGCCCAAACACATAATTTCCCAATTCAAGTGTGTCTGCTTTGTGAATTAATTGACTACTATTCCAAGCTACGCAACATTCCCAAATATGTACAATGAAGGCAATATTTCTTATATATTCTCAATATATTTTTCCTTCTCAGTAATCTACACTTTTTTTGTTGCAGACTTTTCTTCCCTTTAAGTCAAAAGTAGGAGAAATATGCAGAAAATAGTAATAACAATAATACAAAGAAAATCCTTTAACAGAAAGGACATAGAAAGGAATTTTCACTATCTGAGAGGAAAAAAGGAAGAGAAAAATCGAGTGGGGAGAGGGGAGGGAAGAAGAGAGAGGAGGAGGGAGAGAACTGGACAATCAATCATGCTTTGCCTTTAGGTCCCTTCACCTACTTAATGGTAAGTGACCTAGGGACAATTTCAGAGTTCAGAGCTAGTTCCTCTGGATTGCAAACCGATGGAAGGAAAAAAATTCCAAGATCTTTCGAAAGCCTTGGGAAAAAATATAAGCCCAAATCACAGTAGAAATAGTGGCAAGATGGCAAGGTGGAGTAGAATATGAAAGACCCTGACATAGGACCTCCTTTATTTCCCATGACCTCCAGATGTCATGGAAGCAATTCAGAGGTTGTCATGGGGTTACTATAGGAGTCTCAGGGTATCTGAGTTTTTCAGCTGTGAAGAAACCACTTGTGAGGATGAGTAAATCCACTAGTAAATGCTGTGAGACAGACCCTGCAAAGTCATTGGCTAAATGAAGACTGAATTGAGTTTTACCAACACACGGCAACAGCTGAACTTTCCTGGAGCTATTTCGCACTAGTCTTTATGGAGAGATTTCTCAACAGATATTGCTGCTGGACCACCAGCAAAGAAAATAGCATTTCAAGTGGAGATCAACAAGAACCTGTAGAGAAGGAATGCACAGAAATATGATATCCCTTCCCTTCCACAGTGAAATGACTTGCGCTTTACCTGTGACCTCAGGTGATCACCAGAAGAGAAGCAAGAAGGGGAAGTGTGAAAAAAACTTGAAATGGAGCAAGTTTCTCACAGGGCAGGGGGGCTTGCAAACCCTCAGGTATTTCTGTTTAAAGTATTCATCCTCCTTATCAATGAACATGGTGGGGAATGGGAGACGTGTCCAGAGAAAGAAGATCATCTAAAAAAAATCATAAGCATTACATTTTTATGTGCATTTGTAAATGTGATGAATTTATTCCCACCTGTTGCAGTATGTCTTATGTTTCCAATACTTTGCCTTGATGCCTATTTCTCTCTCTCTTTTTTTTAATAGTAATATCCATTTGTTCACAATGTTATATTCATTTTAGGATAATGAAACTACATCTCAGTCTGTATTTCACGCTACACCCATCATCAGAATTCTTGTGCTCTTAACCACCACTTTTTGTCTTCTTTCCTTCTCTCCTCATTCCCTGGTAAACACTATCTTTTGTCCAGTTAACTTTGCTGGAATTTGTATGCTCATTGTTTCATTTTGTTATATTTGACAGATGAGTGAAACTATCCTGCATTTCTTTTTTTTTCTGATTGGTTTTGCTTATTATGATCCCTTCCAGTTCCATCTAGATTGTTGCAATTTCATCTTTTTATATAGCTGCATAGAATTCCATTGAGTATATATATCACAACTTCTTTATCCAGCCATCTACTGATGGACCTCTAGGTTGTTCTGTGTCTTAGGAACTGTGCTTCTACAAAAATAGGGCTGCAGATGTTTTTTGTGATTTGAGATTTTGTATAATTTAGGTATATGCCCAGGAAAGGGTTTGCTGGATTGAACGGTAGCTCCATCTTTATCTTTTTAAGGAATCTCTATGCTGTTTTACAGAGAGGTCACACTAATTATATTCCCACAAGTAATATATGAGGGTTCCTTTTAGTCTACGATCCTTCCAATGCCTGTTGTTACAGTCTTTTTGATCTAGGCCATTCTCGATGGCATGAGGTGGTATGTCATTGTGGTTTTTATTTGCTCTTGTCTAATGAATGATGTAGAACATTTTTTCAGGTGTCTATATGCCATCTTCTTTAAATAGGTATCTCTTCAGTTCTTCTTCCCATTTATGAGTGGGCCATTTACTATTTTATTGATGAGGTGTATGAGCTCTTAAATATATTGGAGATTAAGCTTTCATCTGATCTGTGCTTTGTGAACATCTCCAATTTGGTGGTTGTTTTTTGTTTTAATGGTGGTTTCTTTTGTTGTGATGCTTGTTTCTTAAATACTCTTTCTTCCCATTATTTCCACCTCCCCCTTTATTTTTTGTTTCACCTTTTACAATTTGGTCCAAGTGATATTTTATCTGGTGCAAACCTCCTCAATACTCAATTATACATGCCTGCATCTTCCTCTGTCATGTTTAGTAGTAATTTGTGTTTTTCTCTGTTTTCTCCCACTACATTATGAGCCTAAAGGAAAAAATCATGTCTTCATCGGTGTCTCTGAACACACTAGCACAATAACCAGTATGGTGATTATAGACAAAAGGTTAGAGTATTAAGATATGGAACTCTTAAAACAACAACAAAAAAACAAACAAACAAATCTTTTTATTGCAATATAGTCACTTCCAGTCTTTAAAAAGAACTTTAGAAAGTGTCCTTGACATATTTATATAGGTTCCTAGATTCATTCTTTAATCTCCTTAGATAATGCAATATCATTGTACTTGACTTTTTGTCTAGCAAACTAGAGTTACTTGAACAAAAATGACGTGGACATTAAAATCTAACCATTGTACAGACGGAACAAATGAAAACTCAACTTGCAAGATCACTCAGTAAATAGTCACACCCTATATTCCTGGTGACTTCCGTAGTAATCACCCATCTAGTTTCCAGGAGGCGGTATGCTCTCTAATTTCTTCCTCTGCCCAAGCACAAAACAATCCTGTTCTTGAATTTCTGACAGAATAGCTGAGAGGAAGGGAAATATCCCATATCTAGAATTCAGTGATGGAACATATAGTTGTATGCTGATTAATTCTTAATGTTAGGAATTCTTTCTATGCCATATCAGTTTCTTTTTCTTTCTAAGGTAATGAATTTGTCAGTAAAACTTTTAAGCATTTATTTAACACAAACTTAAATTATTAAAGTGCAATTAAGTAGAGGTGGATATTTTTGGTGCATGTGTATTTGGATTGACTATAGAGAGTGAAGAGCTGCTGAAAAAAATTTCCAAGCTTTAATAAACTTTACACATGACTTGATTGCAGTTGTACACCCAAAGAAAACAAATATAGTTCCTAATTAATTCACCTTAGAATAGCAACTATTTGTTTAAAATAAGCAGTTTAGTGAAAATTATAGATAATGGTTTCAGAATTTTCAGTCTGTGATTTTGTTAAAATTTCAGCCTTCATAAAAAGACTTCACTTTTCTAAACTTTGCTTTTCTGAGTTTTGCATTATACTTGAAATTTTTCTAAAGCTGTGTTCTTACTGATGTTATTCTGTGATTTTATTCAGTCAGTCATATCTCAGGAAAATAATAACCAAATGAAAAATAATTTAATTTTTATCTCTTTATTTATACACTCTAAAAATATTTTTCTTGTGCCAGATTTTTTGGAGGAAATACAGGAGTTATTTTTCTGCAAAATTTCTCTCCTTGGGGAAGCTTCCTCTGGAATTAGATTTAAATCTTTATGTAAACAATTGTGATGTTTAATAACTTGCATAATCTTGAATTTTTAATCAACCAATATATTATCTATCAAACAATTAAATATCTATCATTAGGAAAGACAAATACATATAAGAAACATTTTCTCCCTTAAGGTAAGTATCTAGCTTAAGATATAAACACACACACTCTTCCCCCACCTCCTTCTCTCTCTCTCTTTCTCTCACACATACACACACACAATCAATATAAAGAATTGTAATGTTTGTGTCATTGAGAGGATTGGATAAAATTATTTTTAAGTTTTCTCTATCTCTATAATCCGGGAACTGTGTCACTGAATTTATGGACCAAGAATGTTCTAGCTATTCTCAGCAGAGAGTGATCCTTTTGGGCAATGTTCATTTAGAAATCTCCCTGCAATAGGGCGTACTTAGAAACTCATATTCTCAGGATTGGACTACAGAGAGTTTTGGGGTCAATAATTCAGCAGTGGCTTTAGTTATTTATTTTATAGCTTACTCAAGTAGAGACTCTTGGTTTATATTCAGGTAAAAAATTAAGAGGTGACATCTTTGAGCACAAGCGTAGTTGAAAGAAGAGATCATGAAGCACAAGGTGAATGTTGGAAAGCAGAAGAAATAAAGCGGAAAGGGAGATGGGAAAACTTAGAAAGAGATTTAAATACAGGCTGAGTGTGCATTGCATCCTATAGGCAGACATAGTTGAACATAGATTTTGAATTGGGCAGTATGATATTTTAAGTGTTGGTCTGGAAAGAAATGAAAAAGTATCAGTTATTTTGATAAAAGGGAAAATTCTGTCAGAATGCTATATGGATCAAGGGAAGAATGAAGAATTTTCAGGCTGTCTTCAATATTTCAATCTGTGTGGTTTCTAGCCAACTTTCCCAAATGAATGGGATGTAACAGTGAATGGGGACAGCTGAAAGCTTCTAATCATTCGTATTCTCTTTAATCTCAGGCATTTGAAATGCAATAAGTGACTGGTGTGGCAGTTCTCCCTGCACATTTCAAATGTGTGAGTCACAACATGGGAAAGGAAGAAACTTGCAAAGAATGTGGTGACGGGGTTTTAGGATCCATCTGGCAAGGGTCTGTGATCAACCTGCTGGAAAACCCACCTCCAGGCAATGTGGCACCCTTGGAGGTGTTTGAGCAGTGGAGGGACTTGATCAAAGTTGTTTAATGTGACTTCTAAGGGTTGGAATATCAGAATTGTGGAAACCAGTGGAGCAACTATTTCAGGATTCTAAATAAGAAGTGATAAAGGCCTGGATGAGGGAATAAAACAATCATACTAAAGAGGAAGGAACCAATATAGACAACTTCAGAAAGGCAGTTGGTCTGACTTGCATCATTTCTATTTGCATCGTTTCTGTTGCTCACCATGATTTCCATTGTTCAATGGAACTGACTTACACTTTGAACAAAACAGGACTGGTAGGGTTGAATCTTCTATTATCTTAGGCAAGTCATGTAAGCTTCGTTATTCTCATTTTCCTCATCTGTCACAAAGGAAGGACATTACCTTGAAATATTATAAATACAAAAAAGAATATGCAACTTTGTGTATGGAATATAAATGGTGGTGATTGTTATTTTTTATTATTGTCATATATGAGGAAAGGATGGGAAGCTGAGATGAAAAGATGGGAAGTGAGAGATATCTCACACCCTGAAAACAGAGGATTATGGTGCCATTATAAGAATTAGGGAGGGAAAATATTGAGTTAGTTCAAATATATCTAGTATACAAAATGCTAGCTTTATTGATTTATCTTTATTCAATTACTGGCACAGCCATATGCAAACAGTATATTTGGACTATGAATCTGACAGATGTCTCCAGAATAAAACAGGAAAAGTAGACAGCAAGGACATAGGAGTGCTGAAACAGTTGACAAGACTAAATGGTGAAGAGGACTTCTGCTATTAATTCAGACTTTTAATTTTAGTGAAATATCCATCAGGCTACTTTGTATCTTACCCATATACTGAATGTTTAATGTGAATTTAGCTAAGCATGTAATGTGTTCTATATTGTACTTCATCAAATGACCTGTAGGAGTTACCACTGAAATGCAGGTACTTTAGAAGCAGATCATTAGGTCTATATTTTAGAAAGCAGTTATTATGACTACTGAAGTTAAAAGCAGAAGGGCTTATAGAAAACCATAATTGTCTAAATAAGGAAGTAGGTGGGATCACTAACACCAGACATAAAAATCAGTTAAAAATAAATTAAAGACTTAGATGTGAGACCTGAAACCATAAAATACATGGAATGTCAATACACTCCTTGATACTCACTTTACAAACATCTCTGGAGACTTGACTCCAGTGGCAAAGGAAACATGAAATTAACAGTTTTTCACAGCAAAAGAAACGTCCATCAAAACAAAAAGATACCCTACTGAATAGGAAATGTTCTCACCTCATAATCTGATAGAGTATTAATATCCAAAATAAATAACTCAAAAACCTCAACAACAATAAAAAGAAAACCCAATTTAAAAAAGTACAGATCATCTGAAATGACACTTATACTTAGCGAAGGGACCTAAAGGAGATTATGCTTAGTTGGTGAGAGAAAGACAAACACCAGGATTTCACTCAGATGTTGTATATGGATAAATAAAATGAATGAACTCAATTAAATAAAAACAAACTTTCTGTCTGTAAGACCAAAGGTGGGTAGGGGATGGGCATATTGGGTAAAAGGGGTCAACTGATGGAGGATAACATTGGACTTTAGTGGTAAATTTAATAAGGTATATATAGCTATCGATTTATAATGATGCACATCTGAGCATATAATGCTATAAACTAAAATCATTCCAATAAAAATAATTTCAAAAAGAAATTGTGCAGGAGTCTATCTAGTGTACTCTTCTTACTTCAGGTATCAGAAATAGTTTTCATTAATCCAAGACATAGTTTATGATTTTCTGTACAGCTATCTTAGAAAAAACAATGGGGATTTCTTTATCACTTCTTTTAAGACTATTTATTGTGTGTAGTGAATTTTGTTAAAAGAGCAGGTTCTGAAAAGTCTCTTCAGCAAAAGGATTGTCATCCACGGATGCAAAAACCCAAATCTGCTTTGACAGTCTAGAATAGGCTGCTGGCAATGTTATGTCTTTCTCTTAGATGTTTGGATAAATCACAGAGCTCAGAAATTGCATCATCCATTATCCTAAGTCATAAACACACGCCGCTGATGTAAGGGTATTCCTGAGTCCACGGCACTTCGTTCAGTATTTTGATACTATGGATGTGTTGTTTGAACACATCAGTATACATTTCTTTAGATTTTGAATAAGCATTCAAAAGGGTTTTTATAGATCCTTTAATTTGAATTACCTGAAAGAACTCAGAATCACTACTAATTTTAAGAAGTCACATTTTTCTACTGGAAAAACAGCAAAGTAAACATTGTTACAAAGAAATAGCTCCGAAAAACATCTTACAAATTATGGAATTCAGTTGGTCTATGAGCAGAATAATGCCCTCTATCCCCTCAGAGATATTCATATCCATGTCTTTATCCCTGGAACCTAATGTTTGTATGGCAGAGTCATTAAGGAAACAGATGCAATAAATGTTTCTAATCAGCTGACTTTACAATAGGAAGATGACCCTGGATTACTCAGGTGGGCCCAATATAACTTCAAGAGTACTTAAAAGTTTAAGAGAGAAATAGAAAAGTTAGTGTAAGAATGATGCTCTATGAGAAAGACTCATTCAGCAATTGTTGGCTCTGAAAATATAAGGGAGCCATGATCCAAAGAAAGCAGGAGGTCTTTAAAAACTGAAAAAGGCAATAAATAGGATTCTCCCCTAGACCCCCAGATGGTATACAGTCTTGTTGCCACTTTGATTTTAGCCCAGTGAGAATCATTTTGCACATATAACACCCAGAACTATAAGATAATATATGTAATTTTAATCCACTAAGTTTGTGATAATTTGTTAAAACAACAATGAGAAACTAATTCAGTCTATTCTTTATAAGATACACGCACACATATTTGAATCATAAGAAAACTTCTGACTTATTCTTAAATTTTAATTAATTGGTAGCATATGTGTTACAGTCTATAAAAATTCATTGTTTAATGCTTTCCTCATAGAACATTTTTTATTTGCTTAAAATTATTATGATTCCAGGGTGCCATCTCACAGGATCATACAGAATCAACAACCAGAAACCAAGGCGGATTGGGAACTGTAGAAGATGCTATCATATAAATTGAATAAGATATAACATTCAATTCTCTTTTCTGTGAATTTGTCAGTTTTTTTCAAAGTCCACATGTGCTATCTTTTGCAGAAAACTCTTTGATTAGTCCTACTAATCTTACCTCTAATCTGTTTCTCCAGGAAATTTTAGAAATTATTCAAAATTATCAATCATCATATTATTTAATTTTGATTTCTGAATGCTTTTTCAACAACTGCACGAATATACAATTTAAATACAACAGAAAAATGGCATACTAAATGTGCTTTGGTATACACCTAATTCTACTGCACATTGATGGTTTCTAGTGAATTCACCAATAGCATAAATACAATAGAAATATATATCATTAACTTTCTAAGTGCTATAGAAAAATTATCTTTCCTATCACCATTCCATATAGTTACCCAAGATTACTGGGAGAAAATTAGAAAAATATGACACACTAGAAGTGTACCCTGCAGAAAGCCGGCATAAATGTTTTAAATTGGCTGCACTCAAACATGTTTTGAAAGAGTAATTGAGGAGACTAGATAATCTCAAATATTAAAAATACTTTTGAATTGTTTTAAGATTAGTATTTTGTTTAAAAATAATTTTACTCTAGAAATTGTCACACATATGAAAAATAAGCAAATTAGTATAATTAACTCCTATGATTTCACCAAGCTTCAACAGTGAGTAACTTGTGGACAATCTGATTTCACTCATCCCTGACCTATTTTTCCCTCACTATCTAAAGTTTAAGAAATGCCCAGATTCATATAAACACATCTACATATATTTTTTTGCATTATATATAAATTAATTGATTGTGTTTTATAAAAAAATTACCATTTCCATATCTAAAAAATCCAATAACACTTTTCTAAAATCAAATATCAAGATATTTTTCAATTTCCCTTTATCTCATGACTGTCATGTATTTTAAGTCTAAATGGCTCAAAATTTTGTTACAAAACAAGTATGAAAAAGGAATACTGCAAAATAACCTAAATAATATGAAGATCACATTTCAATAATATCATCTGAGTCAAAATATAACAGATAAGCTAGGCGAACCCAAAAGGAAAACATTAGTGAAATTCAAGCTGATCAAAGAGATACACGAAAAGTTCATAACTAAATATATGTAAATGGTTGCATGCTCCCAATTAAAAGATTTCTATATGGAATAAAAAATGAAAATAAATGCAATTGCATGTTCTTTCCTACAGTTGTCTCTGTAAATATATAAATTACATATTTTTGCCTCTATGTCATTATGGATTAATATAAAATATATATATAATCAATAGCTGTTATAGAAACCGAAAGTTTACTTGTTTTTTTTCTATTTTTGCTATAATTTTACTGAAGTAATATTGCATTATAACATTATTTAAGTTTCAGTTGTGCATAATTTAAAATCACTATCCCAACAACTAATGTGAACAACTAAATAAAAAATAAAAATAAAATAGTGCTTCTTTTTCCTCTCTCTTGCTGTCTACCTGACTACTCATTTTCATTCCTGCCTATAACTTTCCATTAAAAAGCTTACATCTATATGAACTTGACAAAGTTCATCACTAGAAGTCTATTTCAATTCTATTCTTTACCATGTAACTACCTCCTTTTTTATCTGATTTGCCTATTTCCCCTCTTTTCTTCTTCTGAATACTTGTTAGTGTTTTAAGTATATTTTAATCAATGAGTCTCTTAATCTATGACTTTCTTTTTTCTTGTAATTGTTTAGGTAAGAGACCAGGTCATGCATCCTGCAGTGTCTCCTCTCTCTAGGTCTTGCAGATTGCACTTCCATGGTGTTATTTGATTTCTTCCTCTCTTCTCTGTACTGGTATATTGAAAAGTAGATCTAGAGGTCTTACCAGGTGCAGGAGGTTACCTATGTAATATGAACAGAATGCTTTTTTATTTTCACTGTTGTTTATAAATGAGCCGAGTACCGTATGTTCATTTAAAATGCAGAGTTTAAATTCAGAGTGTCAACTACGACCCAGAGAAATTTTTCCATTTTCCCGCTCTAAATCTTTTCTGAAGACTATGGTGACTAGAAGAGAAAATATTCCCTTTGAGAAGAATGGAAAATAATGCCTAAAGGTAAAAAGGCTTTTTTTTTAAAGAACTTGTAACTGCTTGAACAAGAGGTGAAAGGGAGAAATTTAAATAATAAAAGAAAATCTAAATATAAGGTTGTTTTTAGCTGAGAAGTCTTTATTTTTGCCCAAACTGTGTTAGAAGAAATGAGTCTTTCCTCAGGAAAGACTGTATGAAACATAGTAGGTGGTGCTGTAAAGAATAACAACAACTTAAAGTTACCGAGAATTTACTATGCATCAGGCACTGTGCTAGGTCTTTTATTCTCTGAACAAGCTCATTTTACATACAAAGACTTATTTTACATGTAAACGGTTAAATAACCTGTCAAGGTTCTTTGGAGAGTGAATGCCAGAGCAAGGATTCAAAATCAGAGTGTGTCTCCAGACTTGTTTTCTTAACCTTTTTGCAAAATTATCCTCAACAACATGCAATTGAAAGGAAGGATTACATGTATAGCTAGTCCAGAGGTGTACATATTTTACTTCACTCTTAGTGAGGGTACCTGTTAGCTTTAATCGAATTTCATTGCTTTTCATTAAAATATAAACCTAATCCAATATAAACCCAAGCAAATACATACATACATATATATATATATATATACACACACACACACACACACACACACACACATACATATTTAGGTACTAAGCATACAAAATAGTTCATATAGTTGTCTAGAGCTCTTTTGATATTTGTTTTGTTTCTTCAATCCTTCTATTCTCCCTATATAATCAATATGTTTGGCTACTCAAGTAGTGACAAAAGTGCATTTTCACAGTTTATTCTCAATCTGCTGACTTTTTATTTTACAATTAGACACAAGGATTAGCATATCTAATTTTAGAACAGCATGCATAGTTAATAGGATTAGCTCTCTCTTATAATTATTACTTTTGAGTAATATTGTAAACCAGTCCATGAACTAAGAGAATTCTCTAAGACAAAGGGTAGAATAAAGATGAATGAAAATAAATTTTGGATTTAGACTGGAAGTATATTCCTCTTCTTGTTACAATTGTATTAATAGTATACATGTGCATACATGCACGCATGCACACACACACACACACACACACACACACACACACACACATACACTAAAATGACTCCCTGGTCCTTGAGACGCAGCATTGCATGGTAAGAAAATAAAAATAAATAAAACTTGGATTTTGGAATTAAAAGAACTTGATGAGAGACTTCCTCTTTCTCTAAGTGTGATAGTATGGGTACTCTCAAGGCTTATTTTCCCTTCCATAAAATGGAGCTATTAATAATATATAGGTAAGTTTCTTGAGTCATAATGATAAAGACTCTCTCCTAGATTAATCTTCAGTCAGGCTTCTCTGAATCCTCTTTTTGACTAGTCCTCCCTTTTGACCTCTGTCCTTGGCCAATTTTAGTAGAGTTTTGGCAAGAATGGTGCAGCTGGCAGTCTTGCAATCTCTTCTTTCATATCTGATCAAATTCCTCATCCCCAAACTAAATATCACACTGACTTGCCTTCAGCAAGAATCCTATCAAGTCAAATTAGCTAGAATCCCCCACCCCTGATGTTTCTCTTAGTAACTTTTCACCCTCTGAACCCTACACTTCTCCTTGGTTATAAATCTCTACTTGTCCTTTTTGTATTTTGGAATGGAGACCAGTTCTATACTGAGGTCTTTCTTTCCTTGTTTCTCTAATTCCTGAATAAAATTTGTCATCCCCACTGTAACTTCTGTCTGTCACTCGGTTTCTTTGACAATATGGGCACTCAGTAAATTTTAATGTTTGTATTATATAGGATATATTCTAATTTAAATTTCCACTTTGCATGCTACCTACTTAGAAATTGCCTTCTTCAAATGTCTAAACTTCAAATATAATGTTGAAACATTTCAAAAATAAAAAAATACCCCCACCCACTGCCGTATGTGTAAGCTTTGACACATCAAAAACTGAGTAATCATTCTCAGTAAACATAAATAACAAGGGAAAATAATGTAGCACTTTACTGTTCTCAACCCAAACAATTGTCATCTTTGTAACCTTGAACAATTTACATGAACTCATTCAGCATTGGTATCTACATCTGTAAAATAGAACTAGCACTATTTTTATTATTAGGATAAAGATAAGCTGCTATAATTAAAACATTACCAAAATTCAGTGATTTAAATATATTGCATTCTGGGATGAATGATGTAAAGCATCAAGGTAACTATACTCCATGTGGTCATTCAGGGACCCAGACTTTCTCCACCGAGTTACTCTGCCAGTCCCTGGAGTGATGCTCTCATATGCACAGTAGAAATTCGGTCCTTACCATGTCTGAGTTACTGTGCAAATGAAAATAAAAAGATATTGTGAAGGTGGAAAACCTTATATCCTGAGCCTCAAGTCTGAGTCAGTATATTATCAATTGTGCTCAAAGTCTCTTTGCAATGACCTCATCACATGACCTTATCCATCCGAAGGAGAAACTGGAAAATAGAGTCTAACTGAGCAGATGGAAACATTTGACTGGAAAGAAGGGATATAGATTTTTCTGTACTAGCAGACTGTCATTTAATACTTCTTAGGAATATCGTGATGATTAAATGAGATTATCTATGAAATATTTGTGCAATGTTTATCACAGTGTAACTGATAAAAATAGTGTAAGCTGGACAACATGCTTATTGTGTAAGATCTAAGGCTTAAGGAATTGAATGATGAAGTTATTAATAAACATAAGGATACATTTAATGGGCAAACTGAAAATATCTGAGAGCTACAAGATTTTGAAGTCAATAAATAGTAAACTCTTGCTCATGAACTCTACTATTTAGTAGCTAATTCATGTTACTTTAGTAAACATTCAAACAAATAAGATTGCCCCTCCTTCTGAGGTGAGAGAAGCAGCATAAGACAAATTGTCCAAAGTTCTAAAGGTGATGTTGGAACAGGGGCAGAGAAGGAGTATGAATATAGCTATTTTATCTTCTGATTTTCCATCAATGATTGTCATGTTTCAAAATGGGGAAAAAAAATCAAAGCACATCAAGAAATAAAAAGTCAATGACACATACATGTAATTATATTTGGAAATTTTGACAGTGAGTCCCATTTATAAAAAGAAAGAATTCTAAAAATGTGAAACATGGACAGTTTTCCTTTCATATTACATCTTTGCCAATAAAAAGAAAAAAGTGAAAACTATGAAGATTATCTTGGCATTGTATTTTGCTTTACTTATGGATTGTTTTAATGAGGTAGTTAAAAATCTATTTAGCCTCTTGTTCTAGAATAATTCTGTGTTACATAAATTACAACCTTGTGTGTAAAATTTTCTTAATAGTGTGTAAACTATAAAAAAAATTTCCTGCAGACAGAATACATTCATGAAGTTGTTAGCAAACATGAGAAATTTCAAAATTGCATAGAAGTGTTGATACAGAAAAAGACTTAGATGATGGAAAAATTAATTTAATGTGGAAGTATACAAATGGAAATATTTTATTTTTTGGAATCAGTCAATGTTTTTATTCACCCCATTCTCTAATATAATTTTTGTGCATTCTAGATGCTCTTTAAAGACCAGTGGGGCTTAAGATAAGCTTTTAAAAAATGGATAAAATTTGTACAGTATCAGAGAATAGGAAATGGCATTTCAGATAGAAGAAATAACATAAAAAGTGAGATGATTATTGCAAGCTAGTCTCACTGTGAGGAAGATTTATGTTGGAAGTTAAGGAGAATAACTGGGAGGCAGGAAACATGGTAGTTAAAGGCATGGATTTTTTTTTTTATCAGATGAGTTTGATTCCTGGGTCTACACTGAATAACTCTGCAACCTTTGACAACTTATTTATGGTTTTCTTACCTTTAAAAGTGGGAATAGGGAAAAAATAAAATGATGCAATATAAGTAAAACACAACAAAATGCCTGGTTTATAGTTTTTTAAGTATCAAATATTAATGATAAAATAGAATTTTTTTTGGAATTAAGGCATTAGTAATCAGTTCTTAGAATAGTCAAATTATATATATACATACACACAATAGTTGCATATTTAATATGCATTTATCTGAGAATTGGAATTGGAAAAGCAATTTTTGTACACATACACATAAACACACATGCAAGAATGCTACTCAGACATTAGGCTAAAAAGATGAATGAACCTAGAGGATATTATGCTTAGTGAAAAAAATCAGAAGGAGAAAGACAAGCACCAAATGATTTCACTCATATGTGGTACATTGAGAAACCGAACAAGCAAATAAATAAAATAAAGATTAACTTAGATTATAAAAATGGACTAGTGGTTACCAGGAGGAAGGGAGAAGGGAGGTGGACAAATCATATAAAAAGAGTCAATTATATAGTGAAGACTAGAGTACGACTTTTAGAGGTGAACTTATTGTGGTATATATATATATATATATATATATATACCACAATATATATATATATATATATATATATATATATATACACAGGTATTGGCTTATGGTGATGCATACCTGACATTTATATAATGTTATAATACAATGTTGCTTCATAAAAATATTTGTTAAAAAAAGATAGACTTGTCTGGAATTTGGATGTCATATAGGCTTGAATAAAACATCTAGAAATTTAGAAAGTTATTAGACTAAGTATTAGTGTCTCTAGAAGTTTCTTTCCTCTCAATTTTCTGCCCTTTCCACTTAACGTTTCGCAGTGTATGATTGGTTGCTTTTCAAATGGAGATTTTGAATGGTTTTTGCTAAAAATTCTCTGGTTTTACTTCTACTGAAGTTTTTTGTTTCTTCCATTGGTTTTTGCTGTTGCAATCCTGTGTTTTCTTGGGTGTATTTCACCTTTGTCTTACCATCTTTGAGCTGAAGATCTATGCACAAAAGGCAGCTAATCCTCCCATTTTTCCTCCTAAAAGACCGAGCCCTTAACCCACTCCCCAAGTAGATAGTTGCTGTGCCTGGGAAAATTCCCTCCTGATCAGTGCGGAACCACCATCCTTCTTTGATCTTCATGCACCTGTAGGTGAAGGAGAGAAAACATGGTTGTTCTTCTATGTTATATGCTTCTATGCTCTCTGAGAGTGATGAGATGTGGTAGACACAGGTCTGATTTTCTTTCCTCACAAGCTGCAATCCCTTTGTCTCTCACTTCATGGCCTAATATTTTCTTTAAATCTAGACATTAAGGACATACTGTTGTTGGTTTATTGCATCCTCCAAATTTGAGGGGACGTCATCAAGCTCTCCCAAGGCCTGTAGTGATTGCAGCTTCAGTGTGGGACAGATTTTTCAACTGAATGAGCATACAGCCAAAGGAATCCTGTTATTGTAGAACGTTCTGGTTTCTATGTGTGATATTCTTTGCATTCTTTGCATGTGACCTGGTAGAACATGAGGTCACCCGACCCATCTCCCAAAGAAAGGATGAAAAATTTTCTCACTTCTGTAGGACAAAATGTATCTGATTCCTCCTCTCCAGTCTGCTTTGAGACAGTCAGAGAAGTTGAGATTTGGTGCTGCTCTTCATTTTCCTTAGTTAGCATTAGCGGATTTGTTTAAGAAAAGAGACTTTTGATTGCCTTATCCATTTGAGCTTTGAGCAGGGATGGTCAATTCCAGGACAGCTGGAAAAAAATCCCACTTAATATTCTATCAAATTATTGTCAATTTTGATATTTAGCTTTAACCCATGAGGTAGATATGATTGGTACTCTAATTATAGAGATATAGAAAGTGGGTACTTGAAATTTAAGGATCCCAAGTCATGTTATACAGTTAATAATTGACTTTGCTGGGATTAGGAATCATGTTTATCATTCTCTGAAACCACTTTCCACGATAGCATTTTATTTCAACCAATAAATCTATTCAGTCTCTATTTCCTTAATTTCTTAAGCCAAATCTACAGAATTGAAAAATTATATTCAGTAGGTCTATGATATAATCAGATTCTTTCTGTTAAAGTATAGATATAAATCTTGAATTATTAGTATTATACAAGCAAACAAGCAACTTCTGATAGATTTCCACTTATATATTATTTATAGACTCAATTTTAAGGAGAGTAGCAATGCTCGTAAAATAGAGAGAGCAAATAACCATGTGTAGAGAGTGAATCTGCCTCTATATTTGGTAAGAGTGTGTCGTTGCCATTTATCACTGAGCTCTTTGGCTTTAAGTAATAAAACTGATCATCTCATTATAAATTCTTAGAAATAAACATCTACTTAAAAATAATTTCTTTAGCTGGCTCCCACTTGGCATTTCTCTGCTAGAAAAAAATTAAAAGTAAGAATTAGTAAAACCAAAGAGAGAAAAATAGTGTCCTTCAGCTGGTTAGCAACATTAACAATCCTCTCTAAACTCAAGTGAATTAAGTATAACTTTTTATTTAAAGCATTTTGCAATCTGGCAATGTGTTTATTCTGGCTTTATATTACATTGTTCTGTCATGCAAGTGAAGCGGTTATTTCCAGTTTGCTGGTGATCTTTCTATAGGGATCAGTTCAGAGAGCAAATTCTGACCCCACTGGGAGTTAATGAAGGGGGCACAATGACACTACCCACATTAGGCTGCCAGTCATTATTAGGGCAATTTTCTTTGACACGTGTGCAAGATGACCGAAACAATACTTCTGAAGTTAATGTGAAAAAACCGAAAATTAAATACTGTCACAGGACAGGAATTCTACTTTGCAAAGAACATGATTTTATGATGGATATGTAGGTAGGTAATTAGGCAGCTAAATGGATAGACGGAAGGTATAGGTTTGTACATAAATAGGAAATTATCCTGTGAATACCTTTATACTGAGCATAGATATATTTGCTATATCTTATGAAGTTTTCAAATCAGAAAATACTGATGAATGCAAAGAATATTAAGATCTATGAACTTAGGTATAAGGAAATTAATAGGGACACACAGCAAAATTTAAATTACAAAGCGATTATCATTTTAAGGGAAAAAAGGTCTGTTGTCATGAAATAATGCATACAAGCATAGGTTTATTATAACCTATACTGAAGTATGATCACCATTGACTCTGTTTACCTGTCTCTATCTAATCTATCTTCGTATTTCATTGTGAAAACAGATCATGTGCCATTAATAGTCGGGAGGTTTCGCTTTCTGTTCTGATAGTTGAAGAATTCTCTCTTGAAAAGGAGCCTTTGCTTTCAGTAAGATTTATCAGGTTAAAAAAAGGTTTTTATTGAATATTTGAAGATGGAGTTAATCTCCCGCTGTGCTTTAAGCATTTGAAAATCTGCTGCAAAGTGGCATTTCAAAGACAGCTTAATATTAAATTCAGTTTGCAATATTCATATCTAATTGTTATAGGATGTGCTGTTCTGTTAATAAGTAGCAGAATAACAATGTTATTTTGTTTGGCTTTTGCAGGCATTTTTAGACCTTTGCCACTCGCGTAAATGTGCAGAGAAACATTTATATAAGCATGAACTCCTACAGTTAAAAAAAAAAAAAAAAAGGCTTTGTCAGTTTTTATTCAGCTAAGATATTCTTGCACTGGTGCATTTTTGTTTTAAAAAGTTTCTCTTTAAGTTCAAATTTACTGTATTATACAAAATACCAATGAAGATAATGTAATACATGCAAAAAATATGCCATCTCTTCTAGAACATGTTAAAAAAACTTACTGAAGTCTAGATATTATAAGTTAACTATTTTGGGTAGAATGGAGATGTTGATTGACATTTTTCTTTTTATATCAGTCGTTCTGTATGTTCAAAGTATCTTTTCACCCCCTATAGAACTCAAAAAATAACAGTCTTATGTTAGAATACTAGTTTTATCTGGGGAAGAAAAAACGATTGAGCATAGAGTCATTATTAATCATTAATAACATGCCAAAAAGAGTTGACTGCAGTGGGAAAAATCAAGTCAGTTTTATTATTCATTAAGACATTCCTGAAGGAGCTAACTTTTCATAGAAAGAATAGACAATAGAATTATAATATTTCACATTTACGATGTGAAATATGACCATGTGCTAAACTGCTTTGCTGTTTTATAATCAGATTTTCCCAATGATTTATGCTAATTTAAATGATATTATTACCATTTATCATCATCAACATTCAGACTTTGTTGCTAAATTTTTGCATCACATAAATGCTAGGAATTTTTACCATTTTAAAGGAAATAACTTATTCTAACATGAGATTTTAAAACATTAGCCAGTAGGATAATCATTAAAAAATGTAAATGACCTTAAATGCCCCACATTTGATCTGGGCATAGCTTCGATTTAGACGCGGAGTCTTTGACAATAATCTTGGCTTCTGTAATTATTATTTTTCTATGGCCATAGCACAGATATGTAATAGTTTGTGTTCGTTATCCGTTAGTTTTATTGGGAAAGATGTCTGAAGACAATGTTTGGTGTTGGTCTCATCACAAAATAAGAAATCATTTTGTTCAGTTTATAAAATGAAGGTAGTGGAATGTTAACACCAGCTTGTTATTAAAGAGTCTTACACTATAATATTAAGGATTATGCATAACTTTCATAATTATTTTATATAGATAATCTTGCCTCCTAGTTAAAGGAGAGAATGAAGATCATCCAATAGGTTCTGACTCATTTTGTCCTTTTCCAGTTTCTCAGTAGTGAATTCCTCTGTAAGCTTCATTCCTCTATAAGCAAGTATGCAACCTACCCATTATTACTTTCTGCATCTATGCCTTCTCACATTCACTCAGAGCCTTGAAGACCTGCTAATCATCAGCGTGTTTTTTCTTGATTCCTTTATTCCCTCAACTTCTTACTTTCTCTCCTCGCCGTCCTGGCCGAACTTATGAAATTTTAATCTCATTGACTCCAGTCACTTCCAGTTCAGTGCAGTTGGACTCCTCTTCTATCTACAAAACAGATTGCATCATTCTCTGTTTCACTGACCATTTCTAAGAGGAAGGATAACACTTTCAGGTGTGTAAAAAATAATAACTGCAGTTACTAAAACAGTGAGATTTGCAGTGGCAACAGAAGTTAGAATCCTTTTTCAGAACTTGATGGGTTAGAAAATGGTTAATTTGAAGAATTTGAAGGAGAGGGCAGTGGAAATTGGAAGACGTAGAACCTTCTAAGAGATATTTAGAAAACAGAATTACATTTCTGTCTGGCATTGGCAACATGTTACCCCTTCAGAATCTATGAAACACCAGCTGTAAAACTGAAGGTAAATATTCTCTTCTCTTTCCAGGTTAGTATTAACTGAGGTACTATATGAAGAAGGATTTTGAAATTAGATTTTACTGCACAGTGCAATGTGAAAAGTAGGTTTGGACTAGGAAAATAAAGTGTTCTTAGATTCATTCATTCTTTCTTTGACTTTCACACACACAAAAAATGGAACAAAAAAAAAAAAACAGCATTGTGCTATTGTGAACTAGAAGTGAATTTTAAAACCAGAGCACAGAAACATTGTTTTATAGCTTATATAATTAATGTGGGCTGTAAATCCCAACTTTATATTAGAAGTACTACATAAGAAAGCCCAGCTCATATATCTTTTTAACATACATTCATTTCAGATAGCAAGAAAAATAATTTCTTTTATAAGTCATGTGAATTGAATTTGAATTTGAGAATTGTTTTAGTTCTATACCGTACATGGATTACTCATAAAATTAACATTCATCTTTAAGCTACATTTTGCCCCTTGCAAAAGAATGAACACATTCTCATAAGCAAACTTATGTTGTATAAGTCTTAGAGTATAATAATTCTTGGTAACTTCTCAATTATTCCGATTGCCTTTTCATGGACTTTATTTTTCCCCATCACTAATTAATTAAAATATTTGTTTAAAAACAGTATGTTGAGTCTTTGCTCTCCTCCCGATATTGGGACAGTGCTGGAGAAGCCAACAAGAGGTGGAAGCATTTTCTATCCTTTCAAAGGGCTGCTGGGTCAGAAGTGGTTCTGCAACAGGGTCTGAAGATTGTTCTCTTTATCAAACTCCCGCACTATCTCCTCCTCTCTAGGTGTCCTTAACACACTCCAGAGAAGCCTGCACTCTTTCTTTTCAGCATTTATTGCACTTCTAATTAAATAATTATCATGTACTCATTTGTTTAGTGGCTTTATCTCCAAGTCTGTTGTAAACACAAGGATCAGAAATGCTGTTTCCTTAGAGCTTAGCACAGTGCCTGGCCTTTACTAGTGACTTAACTATATTTGTGATGTAAAAGAATGAATAAATGAATGAATGAATTAGCAATGCAATTATCCAAAGAGGGCAAGCGAAAGGAACAAACAGATAAGCTAAGGACAGAACACCAAGTCTCCCCAGTATTTCAGACACAGACTGTGCGAAGGAAAAGAAGATGTGGCAATGCCTGAGAAGTCTCCAGAAAAAATTAATCTATATAATGTCATAAGCTTCAAACTTAGAGTTATAATGTCAAAGATACGTCAAATGTGATGAATTGCAACCTTACAAGGGTCTTCCCTTACCCCCTTGTCACTCCAATCCTTTCATTCTATTTAATTTAACTTCACAATATTTAATGATTCCTTGACATACTTAAACATATCTATCCATGTATACATCTAGGTATATTATTTTTTATAAGTTTTATTTTTTAAATGCCTATATTTTCTCTTTCATGAGAATGTTAGTTTCTGGACACCAGGAATTTTGGCTATGTCTATTTTATTTTTGCCATCTACACTGTATAGGAGAGTACTTAGCCCCTAAGAGGAAGTTAAGACATCTTTTGAATTATTTCATTTGGACAGTTTATTGGATATAGGAACTAGAAGGACTTTGGTGACTTATGGAGTGGCCATAGCCAGGCTGCTATTTAGAAACTATTGACTTGATCTGTAGCACTTATACTCTCACCCAACTTCCCAAACTCCACCAAGACATGTGATTGAGATTGAAGTCAAAAACTTCTGATGGGATTGATATGACAAGTTTTCTGTCTCCCTATCCCCAACATTTGCATAATATACAATAATAGAACAAGACAGGGAAAATGCAGCAAACACTGCTGTTTGAAAAGAAGAAGACAAGCTGTAATCTCTAGTTTATAGCAAATTTGAAACCCCTATCAGCAGACTGAGCTACAATTCTACTCTTGGGATGACTTACTTGCCCAGTTTTGTCTGTGGCTCCTATCTCCATCCCAAGGGAGGTTCTTCCTTTTTTGCTATTCTCTTAGATCATATCAGAGATAATATGGGGAGCATGCTCTATGTGATTTCTACAGATTTCTCAGGCATCTTCCTGCCCAAGAAAAGTGGGGCATGGACAATTAGATCTAGTCTGAACAGTCACAGGGTTGTTTTAGCTCATGCTCAGAGTTTCTTTTGCAGTATAACACTCTCAAGAAACTGATCCCAGTTAGTTACCAACATAAACAACCATAACCACAGATTTTTCTTTTGAAACTAGTCCATAGATATATTTTATGTGTCTGCTTTCTCATCTCCTTTCTTCTCTCTCAATTTGAGGTTGTCTGGCACCTGAGTGAATCTGACACCTTCTCTTGAAATGTCCCTGAGTCATTTAAAGCTGTTAGAGGGTTAGAAAAGAAGGTGTGATGGTCATTTCCTGAGTCTGATCCTTGCCACAAAATCAGATTTTTGCCATGTTTTTTTGTATAAAGACCTTCTGTTTTCATTCTCAAATAAGTCACTTATTCTAAAATTGTGCCTCTCAACTTTTGGAGTTTCTTGATTATCTTTCACTTCTGCTTTGATCTAGGTAGTTTTCTTTTCTTTTTTTTTTCCGGCATGTACCTCTTGTTCTCATTTCATTCCAATTGCAGCCATTCACACAAAAAGCATATTTTCAACAGGCTTTCTCTTGTCCCCAATTGTAACAGCTTCACTAAGCACACAAGCTACTTCATAAGCACCAGTTTTACCAGTATTTTGTTTCTAGAAAATCTGGATTGCCATCTTTCCAATCTCAGTGTTCCTTAGCTGTCTTGACATTATTGCCAAATTGATGCCATATATTTTATTTTATTTTTTTATTATCGGAACACTTCGCTGCTTGTGCAGTTTCTGTATTAGTCAGAACAAGCTAGGTTATGTGGCGACAGCAAACAATCCCTAAGTAATCAGCAGCATAATTCCCAAGATTTGATTTCTGTCATAAAAATAACTCAGGTGAGAGCCAGGATGATTATCTGGTCACTCTCGGTGGTAATTTTGCCTGGATCAACCTTGTAGATCAACCATCTCCGCTCATCATCTGCACAATTTCTAAAGTAGAGGAAGCACCCCTCAGGGAGCTGCTGTGCTGAGGCGTCCTGACACTGTGAGGTGAAGGATACAGCGTGTGCTTCTCAGTGTTGCAAGCTCTGCTTGGGAGTTCAAGAGAATTAATGAGCCTTGGACTCATTTTTGACTCATAGGAGCAAGTATAACAAAAAAAGTTTAATTTTTTTTGCATTTTTTTCCTTTAGACACAACTAACCTAATTTGTAGTTTATTTAATGTTTAGAGAAAGACCCTGTAAGATGAAGCAGTTCTTCAGTTTAAGCTGAGTAGAAGTGTGTCATCGTACTGGGCCTCTGTGTCCCCAGCGCTTCCTCCCCTTTTCTGGTACTTCCTGTTCCTGGGTTTACCTGCCTGATAAAGTAACAGTAAAGTAGAAATAAAGAGAGTTTCCTAAGAAGTACACTAAATTGCTAATAGAGCAAATTCCTTACCTATTATTCAGCATCTTTCAAGAACCAGTCCTATCAAATGTGAAATGCCATTCCTCATTGGAAACCTCTGATTTTTCTATTCAGAAACAAGGTCATATAGTTTTGATTGTATCTGTTATGAAAACTGTTGTTTTCTTACTTGGATTATCAAGTTGGAGGTACATTTATACATCAACACATCCAACAAATAGCCTTTCAGAGCCAGTCTTTAGACTGTCTTTAAGAGAGTCAAATTAAGAAGACAGAATTACTGTCATACCCAAGAATGATACATTTGGTCACAGTCATTCCACAGTCATGCATGATATGAAAACACAACTCATAGTGACCTCAGTTTCAAAGCCACGCTTTCATTTCAAAGTTTTACTCACTCTCTCAATAAATATTTATGAATTATGGAACTAACTATGCAAGTTATTTGTTTTTCACATTTGTGCATGTGGGAGTGTTTAAGGCATGTGAGAGTGGAAGAAATCATCAGGAAGGTGCTGCTCTGAGGATACCTCCTAAAGAAAGCAGGTGAGTGAGAGGGAGGAAGTTTAAAGGGAGAAAAATGAGAACTCCATATGCATCATATAAGAAAAATGATATTTTGGGGAGAGATAAACCTTCCTTATTGTCCTCCCTTCCTCTCTCCCCTTTTCCTTTCATACTTCCTTCTAACAGTTCTTATCTTTGTCTGCCATAATGTCGATCTTTACATGTAAGCAGACATTAACATCCTTAACATCATGAAGTTCACTAAAAAAAACCTTATGTATTTACTTAAATGGCACAAGAATGACACTCTGATTCTGTTTTTTTTTAAAAAAAACACAACTTATTCAAGTCATTCATAGTGCTGCAAAATTCTTCTACAGTGTCTCACTTAATTCCTCTCGTGCTGTGATGCAAATATTAAAGCAAGATTAAACAATGAGTGGGAAAAATGATGAGTGAAATACCACCCAATTTGAATTAAAACATGCTTTCTTATGCTTTTGTTAAAGATTTTAGTATTTGTAGGAACTGAATATTTTCTAACCATGAAAGTTCTGGCTGGTATTCAGTCTAAAACTAAACTTTCATCAAAAAAAGAACACAAATAGCATTTGCATCATTAGCAAATTAGTGATATAATCATCTATAGAAAATCATATGGATATTTAACCATTATTTTACTAATAATTTTTCTTGATTTTGATATGTAATAAAGCTTAAGTATCCTTGATAAGATACAGAAAATAATGGCCAAAAATTTAGAGATAGTTTTACTAGTATGCTCAGCCTGATTATGGATTTCTTTTTTTGGTGAAAGTTTTCAGACTCACTAAAATATAACTCGATTTTTAAAAGTAGAAACATGGCCCAATTAATTTCACAATTAATTCATTTGTTCTACAAAGCTTTGATTTTTTTTCTGTCTAAAGATTTTATGTAGGACAGTTGGAAAGACAGGCTCTGCAGTCAAGGTGGATAATTATTTTATTCACTAACTCTTCTAAATATAAAGGTACATTAATAACAAGAAAATTAGAAATGATCATTAACATAGTTATCTGTGAAAGCAAACTACCTTTGGCTGATGACTATAGACATCTTCTCAGTACCTCCTCACAATTGATCTTGGTTTTAACTAAAGACTCACAGTCAGAATATTTTAATTTTTTTAGAGTTTAAAATCATTTGCTTGAAATAAGCTAGGTATTCATGTAAAATAAGTAAATTTGACACCCCTGTTGACATCTAAAGTAAATATGACCATAATTAATACAAAGACTACAGAGAGCATGAAAACTGCAAGTAGGATTTGGAGAAATTTGACCTCCTGTCATATAATGTTAGAATGATCACCGCATTGTCTAAATACAGAGGGCGTATGCAGCTATGTTGAATCTGAATTCAGTGCAAAGCTGATGAACATTAGGGATTCCAGAGTTGTAGGTATTTTTGTGTTTGTGTGTGTGTGTATGCACACATATGTGTGTGTGTGTGTGTGTGTGTGTGTGTGTGTGTGTGTGTGTGTGATGGGATTTGGTCTGGTTTTGTGCTTTGAAATTAATCACTTCCATTTGAAGAATTTGAAATGCCTTCTCCATACTATAAAGTTCTTTATGTATACTTATAGGACTAGAGTGGCTTGGAGGTTGTAAACATGTTTTTGTCCATATGTGAATTGCAGATATTACCTGGTTTGCAATGCAAATTTTTTGTTATGTGTGCTACAAAATAATTTTTAGTGCATACCATTACATTTTCTTGGTAAATTTGTTAGATTATATAAATCTATTATGCATTTGCATATGACATGGAATTTACATTTGATTCACTTACTTTCAGCTTGCAGATATAAATCTAACAATTAATAAACCTATGGTCTTCATTTTTAATCAGCAAAGAATAAATCATCTCTATAAGAATTATGTAAGAATATAAAAAGGTTATAGGAAGAAAGTGCTAAGTAATGTTCATTTAAGACTTTTATTCAAAAGGAAGAATGTGAAAAGATTCTATGAACTATTTCACATATAAACATGAGGACTTGATGCTTGAAAGAAATCTAATTCATTGTCAATTTTTCAAAGATGAAAAACAAAATGTGTCAACCAGTCACATTACATAAATGGGCTACTAATGATAAATAATGAAACAGTTAATTTTCTTTAGTGAATAATGACAACACATTTTGAAAAGTAAACATCTAATTTCATATTGATTAAAAAAACTAACAAGATTTGATTTTGGTATTTTAATGAGAAGGAACTAATAATGTCTTAGACTATCAAATAGTGACTCTGAAAATCTTCTGAAAGGTTTGGGACTTGTAAATTTTTATTTGCTTGATATAACTTTTGGTTATTTAATTATTCTACTTGAATTTGCTCTTTCAGTCAATATAATATTTGGATTTTATAGGGCAAATAAGTCTCCAAGTATGTTTTGGGTACCTACCTACAGTAATGTTTTATGTGAGGCAGAAATTTGTAGAGAAAAATTTCTTCTTCCTAATTCTCCTCCCTAAACAATAGGGACACTCAACATACACTTACCTGCTTAACAAAACCCAAAGATGCATAAATGCTCTCAATCTTTTTATTCCCCAGCCACTTTCAATCTGCTCCTCATTCTGTGTTCTGAAGACCATGAGATCACTTCTAACTTGCTTGTTCAATTTACTCTGCTCTACCTGTAATGACGAAGAATGCATTGCTAAGACTATTGTGTGGCTCTACTATGGAATCCAACATCCTCTGCTCAAGGCCTGGGAAGAAAAGCTGCTATACATCATATAACATTGGTATCAGAAAATTGCCTGGCTTCTTTGTTCATGCGATGAAGACTCAATAACACGAGGTCAAAGGTGCTTTCCCTACTTCATAGAGATGTTGTTAAAGGAATGGGAGATAAGAAAGAAGACAAAACATCTCAAGAGGGAGGAAAGGCTTCCATGACCTAAGTTACATTATACATGTAAAAGAAAAGAAATTAGTAACATCACAGAACAGCGATAGCAAAAGCAGCTGAAGTAGGAGAGAAAACTATGCATCAAAGCTGAGAGGACTGCATTCACGCACGTATGCTGCAGCCAGTGTGGGCCCCAATTAGAGCAAGGACTAGTTTTTGATCACAAATCATACATTTTCGGGGACACCCTAAAATGTTGCAAAGTCTTTGAGAATGACCAAAAATAATGTTTTATTACTGTCACAGTGGTCCTTTGTTTACTCCAAGGTTATGAGACCCCCTCCTATACCTAGTTATGTCAGTCCTTTACAAAACATGGCTAGAGAAAATAATCCCTAACAGCTATCTATTTACTCTACTCACCAGTAATCAACAGCTCTCATCACACTGACAGGGTCTTCAATGCAAATTCCATCTCCATTGGTAAAGAGGACTAACACCCTCTGAATTTTCCGCTAGTAGGCACATTTCGAACCTTGAACTTTCTGTGATATCGATGGATTGAACATTGTACCTTTTCAAAAATGTGTTTTCTCTTTGTTCTAAAAGTGTTTTCTGACTCCAGTATTTTGTCTCCAAGGTGCTGATAATTTTCCCTATTTTGCTACTTAAACTTACTCTTTCTTTTCTTTTCTTTTTTCAGTGTCCTTATCCATTCTTAAGAAGTTTCCCCTTGGGTTTATTCATTGTCCACCTTTGCTTCCCAATTCACATTCTGCCTAGGTGATCTCACCAACTTACACTGAATCAAATACCAGCTAGAAAGAAAAAGGAATCCAGGAATGTTTTCCTTTTCTTTTATTAACATCACATCAGCATCCCTATTTCTTCAGAAAGTCTTCATTAATAACCGACTCTGTTTACATATCTATGTTCCTTTTATTTGCAGTACAATTATATTTATTCTATAAGCATTTATATTCAGTGCTGTTCACTTATTCATTTGATGTTCGAGTTTTATGTATTTTGTATCCTTATTTTTTTAATTATATTGAAAATCAAGTAACATGTTTAACTTAATTGATGTAGTATTCAGATTACTAGATAAACACTACTTCTCTTTTAAGTGCTAAAATGTTAGAGAAAAATCATGTCAGTGTCCTATTTCTTTTTAAATTTCAATCATGCTCACATACACCTACACACACACACACACACACACACACACACACACACACACACATACACACACGGGGTAGGGGAATACAGTATGCCACGTTATTGGACGATAATAGTTATGATCTAATTCCAAAGTTAAGATTTTTTCATATACGATTTTCCACTGCTGACATTTTAAGTAAGATGCTTAGAAGCTAGAGGACAAAATGTGCAAAATGAATTGAAATTAGCTTTAACAATGTTATGAAAGTCTTAGCTAAACTCATATATGAATCTAAGACTATATCATATCATAAAAAAGCGTATCACAATATTTTAAAATTAAAATATGCACTTGACGAGATTAAAAACATATAAACATGAAAAAATAAGTTTTTTAAAATTTTAATTATCTGTTGCTAATTTATTGAGAATCCTTCTAAGCAAAACTCAAAATAATATCTTATTAATAAAATACATGTCATCGTATTATGAAATGTTTTAAAAATTATGAATTTCACACAAGTCGGGCAGGCTATTCCTTATATTGTCACTTTAGCTCAGAAAAACCTTTAACTAATCAAAAACATTGGTGTTAAGAGGAGAACTACTAAATTCATTTATTTCTTAAATCTACATTAAGAAAGTAAAGTTAAAATCAAATATATTAATAAGCTGCCATTGATGAAAAAGAGAAAGCTTAGACCTAAAATATGATGATTTAGTGTCTTCACTGATTAATTATGACTTGGCTCTCTTCTTCTTTCATTTTACTGATGGAAGCTGAGGAAAAGAGCTTATTAACATTGAAAAAAAAAGCCTCAAAGTGTGCATTGAAAGTGATGCTTTGAAGAAATGTTAAAAGATATGAAGAATAAGATTTTTCCATAACTGTACATATATAATAATAGAAATACAAATACATTTTACATTTAATAATTCAAAATATGCAATGATTTCGTTTGAAAAATAATTGCTAATGTCAAAATGGGTTAGTCATACCTGTTTCTAAAATTTATGTTTTCCATGTTAGCTTTTAATTTCTACAATAATTTATTTAATGTGTTTTTCACTATTTCTTTTCTAAGTACTGTTATCTCATTTTTAATCTCTTATTTCATCATCAATTTTGTCTTTATTTTTTAATTTTTAATTTCATAGTGAAAAAGAATAATAGCAAATGCTCACACTCACTTATAAATAGTATTTACCAAGAACTGCCCCAAGCACTTTAATTCTTGCCAATCATTTCCTTCTTGTCAATAAATTTTGCGGTAGAGACTATTAGGATCTTCTTCATTTGCCAAGGCAGAAATGAAAACATAGATAAACAACCTGTCAGGTCACCAGCCAGTCAATAAATGACAACATTAGGAGTGACCCCCAAATATGGATGAAAGTCTACCTGTGTTAAGCCGTGACACTTAGTGGTCTGCTAACTGCTGAAATCATGAAGAAAGGTCTGATTAAAATGTCCTTTTGTTCTCTGACTTATTTTAATGGTTGGTAGGTAATCTGTCCATGATTTTGCTTGTGATATTAAGTTTATGGTTTCATTGATTGAATTATTTTTGAATATTCTGTGCTAGTTCATTTAGAGCAATTATTCACCTTTTAAAGCTGAGTGCTTTGCAGAATTCTGAGTGAAAAAAGTAGAACTTGAGAAATTATTGAACTGAGGAGCAATTGGAATAGTGTCTCCAATCTTCTTCCCTACATCTGCTTTTACCTTGACCTGGGTATGCACAGTCCAGTTGGCAAGGGCTATTTGAAGGTTGATCATTTATCTTCAGTGGAATGTGATTCAACAGCTGCAGAGCTCATTGACACCTCTCCTATTCACCACCTTGCCTTGTCCATACCCAGCTTTTTTAGGTTCTACAAATTTCCTTCAGCTTAGGTGTCCTCTGCCTCTCTGAGGTATAGAATCAGATTCAGCAGATCCCTGGAACTTGTCCATGACTTTGGACCTTGTTTTTATAGCTAAGGTGCAGAGATTTTCTACATAGGAGACAGCTGGCTCTATATGGGGCACGCAAGTTCCCATATGACCCAACTTCAAAGGCTCTTTTCTGAAACCATTTGATATTCCTTCAACCTTATTTGAAATTTTAATCTTGATTAGCATTAGTTAGCAAGACTAACTCCTCCTGCCTCTTTTCCTGTCTCTGATTGTCACTTTTCTGTCTTATTTTCTTGACTCACTCCTTCAACACTGGTATTCTCCAGACATCTAGCCTTGATTCTGTTGACTTGTGAAGTGCTATGCTGTCCTTCAGGAATTCCAAGTCCCTCATCAAAGAAGAATGTCACCTGTGCTGGTAACACTCCCATCTATAGTTTCAGTCTTGAGTTCCTGCTCTTTACTTCTACATTTGTCTTACTGTTCCCAAATACTTTTAACTTCATGTCTTACAAGTGCCCCTTATCACAATCTGAAAGGAACCAACCTTCTTTCTATACAGATTTCACCTTATTTATTTATTTATTTTTAAGGAAAGATAGAGGCAGGAATGAAGGAGACTGGACAGGAAGGAAGAGAAGAGGAAGAAACACATTTCTTTTATTCACTTATTCATCATTCATTAATTCTCCAGCCCTGGGACTTGAAACTCAGACCTTGGGATGTTTGTGGACTGTACCTGGATTAAACTGCTAGGCCACTGAGGAGAGTCAATCTATTGATATCTTAAAGCACTTTGTCTTTGTTTGTCCTACCCCTGTGGGCCATGCCTCCTGAGATACAGTGGTGATTTTAGGTACTGTGAGAACATAGCACAGTATACTTGTCATGTCGAAATGCTTTGACTATATTTGCGTGAAAGAATAAAGAAATCCTTGGCTTTTATATTGGTTCACATTATTTTTTATGACTAAATTTGGCTATTTATTTTATTCTCAAGAGAGAACACTGCATCTCCTTTGTGGTGCTTATTATGAGCACTCAAATCACTGTGCCCAAGTTCTGTAAAGCTTACATGAATTCCTGCATCACTGCTAAGAAATTTCTGGCAGTGCAGCACTTTCATACAGTATTAAAATTATTTGTTTATATTTATTTACATAGCCCACTGCCTAGTTAATCTCTGAGCTCATTTTATTATTCAGGTCTTATCTTCAAGCCGATTGCCTCCCTCCATTCTCTGCTTTTCATTGCCCTGCTCTGCACTCTTTAAAGCTAACCAGCGTGGAGTGGACCAGGCTTCTTCTCTCTGACTTCCCTTGAATCCAGCCTGTGGGAAGCCCTGAGAGGGGTGATAGGCAAAGGAGAAGGTTTCACTGTCTCCTAGCTTCCCTGCTATTGGGTGGCTGGGGGATCACAGCCCAGATTTGGAGGTATTCACTCCTTGTGCTTTCATGGCTACAATTCTACCAGACTGGTTATACCCTTTCTTTTCTCTTGCTCCTCCAAGACTAATGGTGGGATTAAAGGTTTTCTGAATTCCCAGTGTTTCTAATCTTAGAGATCTGAAAAATCCATTGTTGGAGTTTCTTAACTTTTCCTATACTAAAACTTCCCCTTTAAAAATTTCCTTCAGTTAAAAAATGTTTGAAGACTGAAGGAATGTAGCTATAAAAAATTGACCTGAAAATCCCATCTGAGAATTTCCAAACTTCTGTTACCTGCTGGAATTATTTATGACAATAAGTATTTTGTAGAGCTAGGCACATAGAGAATGCTGAAGGTGAGATAAAATAAACGAAGTGAATGAATGGATGTTTAGTTTATATATCCCGTTCTCTTTGTGAAAACCTTTTATCATGCCTAAAATGGGTAAGATTACTAGCAATTGAAATGAACCTTTGAAAATGTAATCCCAACTAACAAACAATCAACAAAAATATCTCATCAGAATAAAACAATCTCTAACTTTCCATGTTTGATAGTATATTTGACTTTAAAAAGAAAACTCTGCACATTTTAAGAAACCTACACAATTTTTTAAAAGCACAAATGGGACAACATCTTGCTACTTGTGATGCTTGTATAAGGGGATACAATGTAGGTGGAAAGAAAATGTTATTATTGGTGTTGGAGTGTGCAGTGTTAGAAAACAAGAAATATTAACGTTTGAGATAAAATGCATCTGCCGAAGATGTTCTTTCAAGCTGCATGTCTCATATCTATTATATTAAAAACGTACACATGGAGAGATATTTCACAAGACCTGTAAATTATCTCACAGTAGGTTATTGATCAGCTTATAAAGGGAAGTGAATAATTACTTACAGAGAATAACCAGAGGAGGAATGTGAAAAAGAGCTAGAAAGTTTGACAGATGAGAAAGGAGAGAAGCAGTTCCTAAAACCACTAAAAACTAAAACACGAATCAGGGAAACACGAATCACAAAATAGTATTAAGGTTACTTAGAATTAATTAAAAAAATCATGAGGGGTTTCAGATTTTTCAAGTTTTTGCCCCTAGAAGATGATCCTAGTGTTTTAAATTCTGCACATAAACTGATTTCTCCAAAAATGAAAAATAATGTTTCTGACAGTTTAGTTAATATAGCAATTTAGCAAATATTTTCATGTATTTTCTTTATTTTTAATAACCAAATAGTCACTGAGATACAAATATAAATAAACCTATTTCTTTATATTTCACAGATTGTACTTATACACATTAATACTTATATTAGAGACAGGCAACAATGCATTTTCCCATAAAATATTTAAAATGTCTGTTATGGAAAATGCCATCTCTTAGGGCCCCACACAGATAGACTGTTTTATATCACAACCACACTTTCAAAAGAATGTCCCAAGGAGTGAGAAGGCCTTTGCTGCCTATTTTTCTTTCATCTCTCTCTTTTTAATTTCTACTCTGTGACCATCTCCCCTGTAAAAGATTTTAGGTGAAAATTACATTTGTCATTGTTTTATATTGTTTTTGTTCAGGGAGTGGCTATGATAAGTATGGTAAATTTGGAGGTGCACAATTTGTTTAAATATATAGACAAGCAAGTTTGCCATAAATTATGTTTTTTAAAAAAAATTTTACAAGTTAGATTTATCTCATCAGGAGATACATATATATATGTATTTCAATTTTAAATTCTAAACGTATTTAATGAAAGAATAGGATTTTGCTGAGTTAATATTTGCTAGGGGAAACTAATTAATAGATTTCAGGAATCCTGTCTAGCTCATTCCAAGATGATGTGAGGTGAATAAACCAACCAGTAATAAAGGTGATCATTTAATAGTTTATAGATTGACATGACTCTTAGGAAGGTGAAATTTTCTTCCACTAGTTTTTTTCTCGTTCAACTTCTTTATGTGATTTTCTTCCAACATGTTCTCTGACAGGGATTGAGTCATCGGTGCACACGGGCAAACAGCTCATAAATTCACCCTATAAATACAAATATGTGCTCACATTCACACGCCTATACAGGTTTCAGCTCTGAGGTGAAGCCATTTCAAGCTCCTCTGTTTAGAGGGCACTTTCCTCCTCAGCTGCCAGAATGCAGTGCAGGGAAGAGCCTCCGAGTGGAGCCCAACCACAGCCTACAGTCAAAAGCTGAGGGCCCTAGCACCTTGGCGCAAGGTCATTCAAATTCCCTTCCTCTTTCTCTGTCTCCTTTACCCAAGAGGGAATTCAACAATACAGTCTTGACTGGAGTCTTCAGACTATACCATTAGCTTATTGAGGAACTGCACCTGCTTTTAAATTTTAATGATGCATTTTTAATATGATAAATGTAGTAGACTGGAACGGTTTTACATGCAGGTCAGATAAACTATGATTTTTGTTACTCTTCAAACATTCCTTTGCAAAGAATAGGCTATAATTGTATGGCTTATAGTCATAGAGATGGGCCTGTGGCTTCCAAATGAATGCGGTTCTGTCCCCATGAACAGAAAGTGAAAGTTGGGAGCAAGCGCTTTAAGGATTTTATAAATTGAGATGTTAAAGCTTAAAAGTGGTGGAAGTATAAATATGTGTTTTACTCATTCTCTTGCTGATAGTGTCTAAGGAAACTTTCCTTTATTGAAACCATGTAACGAAGACATGTCGAAGTTACCATGGAAACGATCCTGGACTCCATTTTTTTCCCAGGGCTTGGGGAAGCAGAATCCAAGGTCTGATACGGTAATTACGTGATTAAAACAGGAGATCATCTGGAAATCAGATTTATTTAAAAGTTGGGGTCTCTGCACATCCTAGACACCTTTAATCTTACAACTCCACGGGGAACCGACAATGACCCAAAAGAAGTAAAAGGAGGAAATGGTTCTTTTTTTTTTTTTTAAAGACTATTTAATCTGCAAAGTGAAATAGAAGATTGAGGCAATTTCCCAGGTAATTAAAAAAGTTTCTTTAAATTACCCCAGTTATCTGGATATTTCACAAGAACAAAAGATATTTGATTTGAATTAATAGGACATGAAACTAATTTTTGTAGTTTTAGTTTATGATTTTTTAAAAATTCTTTCGGAACATATATTTATTTTTAAAAATACCATTTCTTTATGCAGAATTTCTACTGTTGGTTTAGAACTATTTTTATATTTCCTAATTTAGAAATATTTTGTTTACGAAACTTTTTCTGGGCGTGCTCTGTTGAAGTAGTGGTTGGGCCTCTGCCTCTAGTTGAGCGGAGTCCACATAGGAGGAACTGGGTTTACATCCCCGAGCCATAGGAAACAACAAAGATATAAAACTAAAATAGAAATAAATTAAAATGCTTCTTCCTCCTCTCTGCCTGCTTGCCTACTCACCTTCATTCCTGATTGTATTTTTCCTTTTAAAAAAAAGTTTTTCTGTTCTTTCACACATATTTTATTTTTATGTGGTTATTTTGGAATGTTTGCATATACCTTAAAAATACCTAAGAGTGACATGCCCTGGTTGTGCCCTAGTGGATTAGTGGTGAGTCTGAGGACCCTGGAGGGACTGAGTCCACATTCATCCCAAGGGCCTGAGGGCAAGGGGAAACAACCAAAATGAACAACTAAATAAAATAGATGATTCTTCCGCCTCTCTTCCTTCTGGCCTGAACCTTTCCTTAAAAAAAGATTATAATGCATAAGAAACTAAGTGGCTAAAATCTGAAACAGTCATCTTAAAACAGTCTCCATTAAAAAAATAAACATAGAAGTTTCCAGAAAGCAGTAATGTTTTCTGAAAGGCGGTATTAGTCAAATTGCTTTAATAAATCTAATATAATGTTACAATAGTTCTCTTACAAAAACATGCTCCAAAATAGACTCTTAACAAAATAACACAGTGTCCCATTGAGCTTATAAAGTTGAATCTTGAAAACACAAGGCCTATGCCCTTACATCAGTGACTCCTGTATAAACTAACCTTGGGATAATATAGACAATCATAAAAGATTTTTAAAAAAAGCATAGTCCACATATATGCAGAAGTAAAATGCATAGAAAAGAACCTTGTATATTTAGATGAGATAATTCAGGAGAAGAATGCATTTTTTTTATGACCAAAGACAGCCATTTGTTTTACCAGCAGTAGTTTTATATAGAGAGCCACTCCTATATCTTTCCTTTTGTCACAGACCTTGGCAATGGTTCAGTAGGAACTAAACCCTGAAGTTAATTTAATAAATTGCACAACCCACAACAGTGGAAGGAATCAGGTAATTAGACAGGGATAACAGATAGTACAGTGCATCTCATGTATCACACAATATTTATCATTGCTCTTTGTGGGATATTAACTAAAAATAATGTGTTACTATTTTAATACACTTTAAATCTTATTTTATACATTGAAACTAATTTGTTGATTGTGCAAACCACCCTGTCTTAGAAAACAGATCAACCTTTCAGCTAATGACCGAATGAGAAAGCGGCAGTGGAGTGGCTCACCTTCTGTCTCGGAGAGAAATCAGGGTTCCAGTTGTTCTTTAAGGAGCAAACAGGGTATGAGACCTCCTTTCTCTCCATTGGGTAGGAGTCAGTGAGATTGAGGCTTCTTTCAGCTAGAAAGTTCCTCGAAAGTAAAACTATTCATATTTCTACTACTGCAACCTCAGCCAACACTGCAGTCAACATCGCAGGCAGTCATTTGTAGGTTTTGTGGTCCTCACAAAACTGTAAACTCTTCCCAGGCAGCAATGATAGCATTTAATGTCAGCATCCTCAGAGTAGAGCACAATGCCTGCCACAGAGAAGAATATATGTATACATACATACATACATACATACATACATACATACATACATACATACATACATATATGTATTTCTATACACACATAGCTATGATTCTAGCAAATGTCAAGAGTTTGGTGATTATCTCACTATAGGGCCTTCTAGTGGCAAATCAGCTAAACACATTGTCTCTCCCTTTCACTGTGTAGAAAGTGATTAAATATGTCCCTTATCAAGAAAAATAAGAAACTGCACTCCTGATTCATGAATGCAGATTTCTTGAAAAGAACAGACTTCAGGAAGCATCACATTGCTTATGATTGGGAAACATTATATAAAAATCATGGCAATAACCCACTGGAGGGAAAGGCAAGGTGAAATTCTGGGGTCCGGATACACCCTGGCTTCTTGGCTGAGTTTACAAAAGTGTGCACATTTGCTTCTATGTGCTTTTGGACATTAATTTACTAGAAACTGTAATGAGTCCAAAATCTATTTCTAGTTTGGCAGAGGAACATGCCAGAGCTTTTTTCTTTATGTACTTTTGGCACTTATTCAATTATAATTAATTCTTAAAAATGATATTTAAGTTCCATTTTGGTTTGAAGACATTAAGTCTCACCAAAGTTTATTTGCCTAAATAAGGAGTTACTCCATGTCTAAAAAGCAGTGAAAGTAGAGACTTAGTTGGGGGGTTGTGGTAAGAGGAGGTAAGAATTGTCAAGTATAACACAGAATCCAAGAAGCTTCTATTTGTATTTGTAAAACAATGAGATTTAATGTAAATATGTTCATAGTAATACATAACTCACATACGTACCACTCTCTAAAATATTTTTATTAGTTCCCTTTTATGTTTTCAATATTCACCATAAGAACATAAGCTCTGTTTCCTTTTTTCTGTATCCTTAGTGCCTGGCATCTAATGATTATCGGTGAATATTTACTGAAGGAACCAATACAGTTCCAAGAATCTATGGAACACCCATTGTGTGCAATATCATGTCAGTGATCAAGTGCTCACTGATATCAAGAAGCAATCCCTAGAATACATGTAGTAATTAGAAAAACGCAAAGGATAATTTATAATGAAATGAATAAAATTTGCTGTGGAAATTTATTTTCTTGGAAAGGGTGTTGAGAAAACCAAGAAATTCACATGGTTTACTGACAGATGTCTTCATGTATTGACACTTCATGGCATTGGCACTTGAGTTTAGCCTCTGTGTAATGGGTAACCATTATACATATAACAATATATAGCCTCAGATTATAATGAGGGGGAAGTGAGACTGGGTGCTCTTCTGTTGGAACAGTGAGCAATTTTCTTTCAGTAGAGCAAAGGTGTGAATGATGAGTAATATGGAAACTTACCTTGGGTATAATTATGAAGGTCTTGTTAAAAATGGTTACTATTCCCCCCTTGATTTAGTAGACAAATGAATGACACAATGAAAGTAATATTTTAGGACAATGATTCTAGCAGTGATGTTTAGGATAACATGGACTCTTGGTGAAGTCTGAAACCTGGCTAACCATTTCAGAGATTGCAGGCATTTGTCTATTATATCACAAGGACATCATGGCATGGTCAGAAGGGAGTGAGGCAGAAGTCGAAAGACTAGAAAGAATCAGACATTTTTAAGTAATTGGAGAGGAAATGAAGGGAAAGAATATGCCAAAGGTAATTAGAAGGTTTTGGTCAGTGACAAGGAGAATATTTTGTCTCATTATAGGAGTGTGGAGAGAATTGGTTTTGAGGAAAATATGGAGGTTGATTTGGGGTAGAGAAAGCAGGAGTCACTTAGGGTACTCTAATGGTCATCTTGGAGCTCATTAGTATATTCAGCATTATTTATTGAGGACCTACCATGTGTTAGATAATATGTGAAGCAGTACAGATCCAACTGCAATAAAGAAATGTTTGTTTCCTGCCTCCAGGAAAGAGATCATATCTGCTGAAATCTCCAAAGGGAGAGAGAGAAAGAGTGTTTGAAACAAATTGTGGAAAAGCTTGAAGAAAGAAAAAACCTGGCACATTCAAGGTGTAGCTTAGTATGACTGACTATGTCTGTTATTAATTTAACGTGAATCTAGTTATAGTTCTTCACCATAGCCTATGTGGGTCATATTAGAGCATAAAAAGTGGATGTGTTTCTTAGGGAAAAATGGAAACAAGTACATTAATTAATAAGATAAATGAGTGTGTGTAAAGGTGACAAACACAAATTTACATAAAAATAAATAATTCCAGATATTCTTGGTCAGGATGGACTTAGCAAATCATAGATCATTTTTATAAAAGTGACGCTATGTAGCTTCCTTGTTGTAAGAAGGTCCTAGTTCACCCATTATAGTTGGAGAAAAGGATCATAGAATGTTCTATACCCTGACAAAGGTAATTCTTACATAAAACCACTTTATATATTATTAGGGAAGAGGAAATAACAATTTGCAAGTAAAGTCCAGTCTTAAAAAAAAAAAAGGACAAGATCTCAAATTTCTGAACTTTGGGGTTAAAACTGAGGGATAGCCCTTATGGTAGACTTGGGTGTAGGATCCGGGTTGCAGGGAGAATATGTTGATGGTTCTTGAGGGGCCATAGCAGTAATGAGAAATATTTTCAGATTGTATATGACCAATTATTAGCAGTGATGTGAGACACAGCACAGTAGAGAAATGAACATGTTCTCCATTCTTTTTTTTTTCAGATTTACAAAGTGAATGGACTCACTTTAGGCTCTATGTGGATCAGGATAATTGGACAATTAGAGACTAAGGATACAATGGAAAAGAGATTGTACTTGCAGTTTATGAAAATGATGTGTGTAATTTCACAATGTTAACATGAAAAGAGGGAACTTGTGGCTGTAACTCTTCGTAGGATTGTTGTGAATATTAAACACATTTATACTCAGCATTTAAAACCATGTAGAGAATAATTTAAGTACTCAATATCGAGGTCCTGATTTGAGGAAGAGGCTTATACTAGAATATTCACATTCATATTCACATCTATATCTATATATACTCCTTTCAGTAGAAAAACTCCTAGAAATATCACCAAAAAATTTTATGGTCATGAGATGAAAATATGGTCTAGCTGGTCTTAAATTTTCTTAGATGAGACATCTGTATGGGTGATAATAGCCAAGGAACTGCATGATTAATTATGGAAATTTGCCAGTGATGAAATTGTTTTCTATGCCCTGAGCTATTCCAACATGAGTGATACTAAAACTCATTCCTGCCACACTTCCTTTTCTAGACATCTAAGGCTGACAAACATATGCCCACTTTGCGTATTATACTTTTTCTTAAGCTATGATATCATATTTAGATATTCGTTATGTTCATGTGTTTGGGACCAATTGTGTGTCTGGGTCTGAAAATTCATCTTAGAGTTACAAAGCATACTTCCTAAAAGGTGTCCTAACACATCCATATGACCTTGTCTCCACAGACATTAAAGAGATGGGAGAGAGAAGCTGACAGAGAGGTGAACTCAGAGAGAGCAGTAAAGTCATATATTTTCTAGAGTAGGATTTAATTCATAAACTTGGATAGCTTAAGGGAAGACCTTGCCATATAATGTGTCTGACAGGGTTCCAGTGGTGGCACTAGGGGTTGAAACATGTCTGCATTCCTGCAACATGTTTTACCTGACCGGGTTGGAAACATGCATCATTATTTTCTAATATAAAGACATTTTAGGCATATTCTCAATGCTACTGTCAATTATCATCTAAGAAAATAAATGAGAAGATAAAAGTGGGAAGCCATTCAAACTTTTTTCAAAAAGAGAAAAGTTTGCATTTGTAAATCTATAATGGATAATCCCATTGTTTGTTCTTACCAGTATTTTAGAATAGTGAACATAGAAAGTGACACTAGCTATCAGCATGGATTCAAAATATGCTAATCTCATTTTTTCCAGATAGTACTGATAAATTGAGAGAGACAATAAGGATTGCTCTTCTTCATGGAACTCTTGTGGGTAAAATGATAAAATGGTGCCTCAGAACTAGCTGATCATTGAAACTCCAATACATGTAAGCCCAAGAGAGGAGTCCTATGTTGTGGGTACAGAAATGACTAGCTTATTCACTTTGTCCTTCTCCAAAAACAGGGAGGCTTTCCTTCTAAATGTGTAGTTATAATTAATCGGAGAAGTCTACGTAGCAATAAATTGGGTAAGTACTGGAATCAAATACATTTTTACAGGCTTTATGAATATAGGTCACACCAAAAAGATGGAGGCAAGGACTCGTTATGGATTTCTGTCAGTCAACATTCACCAATATGGTTGGAAAAATGTTCTTGAATTCTATGTTCTAAAGGAAAAGGTACAACTCTACATTTCAATGACCCTGCACAAAAAGACCTTGGGGAAGGAAGACATTCATAATGGTAGCTAGTACTTGAACAGAACATACCTGAGATTTCGGAGCTTTGAGAGTTTGTACAAATGGCTTTATCCCCGTTTTTCCACACCATGGGGATCTTGCTGTATACAAATAGCAAGAATAGGATGAATGCTTCTGATAAAGGGTATATACTGCATTTTATATATATTTATATATATATATACATATGTGTGTATATAATTTCAGAGCAAGCAAAAATGACAAATTTCTATTTAGATTTTTAGATTTCTGTTCTCAACATTATATTTACTATTAGATATATGAAATAAAAATAAAATGTTACAGTTCTTAACTGACCCTCTTCATCAGGATTCTAAGATTAGTAAATACCTTTTCACCTAAGAATCCTAACAGGCAAGAGTATTTAATTACCTGTCAATGGAAAAAGGCCTTTACTCATGCTGATAGGATGTATCCTAAGTATTTTATAGTCCTGGTTTTGTGCTTCCTTCCATATAGAAGAAGCTCAGTGAGGACAATAATTCCTTTGTACTCTCTCACAAATTCAAGTATGTTATTGATTAAGTAATAAATTGTCAATTCTCATTGTTTGTTGCCCTGTTGGAAATAAATGTGAGTCTTCTACTATCCCTTTACTTCTTTCTCTAGTTAATAAAAGTAGATTTCTTTTATTTAGAGAAAAGTTGCAAATTCTAAGTGTTTCTCCTCCACTGTGAAGCCAAACTATTATCTACTAGTTAACTAAGCAGACAGTGGATCAATACTGTGTCTTCTAAAACATCCATAGGACATTATCTATCAACATTAACCTCATGGTTGGAAGTTACCATTTCTCTACCAGTGCTACCATGGTGATTATCTCCTCTTTAGCACTTCTTCCCAAACAAAATATATTAGAAACTGCATTTTAGAGAAATGACAGAGCTCTCTTACCTGCCCTCTATTTTTATGAAAAAAGCATGATTATACTGATTTGTCCCTACAGGTTTTTACCTGGAATAGCAAAAGCTAAAATATTCATTTTGGAATCATTTACCAGAGTTAATTATAATACTCACTAATCTAAAATACCTTAGTTTCCAACTTCATTAAACTGCATTATAATTACCCTTTATTATTTCAATCTTCAAAATCCTTTGCTTTTGAGGGTGAGAGTAGGTGGGAAGTACAGTATAAAATATTTTGGGTATTGGAGAATGAAATGACCTTTTGTATTACTCATTTTTGAACTATATTTCACTTTTTGCAGCAAAAATGTACAAGTTGCCATGGAAACGTCTGATGGTTACATGTATCAAATGTGGGTGTACCTTCAGTGGTCTCTATCATTCTCTTAACTAAGGAGAGATGTTTGGATTAAATTATGGGACATGCAAAATGCTCTTAAATATTATTATAAAAAGATTCACAATTTTGAGTAGTATGATGCAGAATTTGATGCTCCATGCAGGACAGCAGGATTTTGTGGTGCAGGATTAGTGGATAATAAAAGATATTCCATTTATAGACAATGGAGGAAATGTGTGGAAAATAAAGAAACTGTTTGAAGGCACACATTCACACTTATGCTAAGTGGTTTTATTTTGGACTGTTTCCTAAGTGCACTTCTTTTTTTCTACTTGTAATATAAATCTCATTACATGGTACAGATTAAGTACTTAAAAATCTTGAATTTGTACTTTAACTTGATGGGCAATGAGTCAGAGTTTTCAACCTTTCTAAATTGAATGTATTAATATGCATGTAGAACTAAATTCCACCTAGATGTCTGGCAAGCAGGGAATTACTGAATTTAAAGATGGGAAACTATTCAAGAAGTGCAGGATCTAAAGTTAAATGGTTAGACTCAGAAATTTATAGTTCTGAATCTGGGAGCTACTCTTAGAATATTATAATTGACCAGGTATTTTGATTCTCAATCTGCCCTCCTTTTTTTTTTTTTTTTTTTTTTTTTTGTTAAGCATGGTGCTAATTTGTGTTCTTGAAGAAAATGGAAATGTGGGAATGAATTAATTATTTCATGTGCCACTTAAAAATTCAAAAACAATCACTGAGCAAGTGCCCAGAAGCTGTAAGGGGTGCAGCCTTCAATCACTTTCCTCACTCTTCCAAATACTAGATCTAAAGGCTACGAAGAGCTTTTTTTCCCCAACTGTTCTCATCATGGACAAAATTTGGGGAAGGAAAAAAAACTAACAGTGCTCAGTTTAAGTTTTTCACACCTAATTAGGTGAGAAATTCTAGGCAGGCCCAAGAAACATTTTCAGTGTACTGGAATTTGATCTCTGTGAAATTTAGCAGTTTCATTGTGACAGTTTTAGCTTAATTTTACATAGTTTTCTCTTGCATTGTTTTAAGCTTATGCTTGCTTTTCTTTGCTAATAACACAGATGGCACCAAAAACAAACCAGTGAAATCCTGTTATCTTTCCTAAGTGCAGAAAAAAAAAATTAAATGTAAATTTACATAAAGACTCTCAAGTTAAAGAACCTTTTTTAGATACAATATTAAAGTAAGAATTTAGCAAAGTTCATTAAAACTTCAATTTTTTAAAAAATGAAGAGGAGACATAAAATATCCAGTGCCATTAGATGTAATATTTACTGAATTTAATAATGAGTTGTACTGTAAAACTTTTAATATATAGGCATCTTCCAAGATATTGGAAAACATATTTACTCAGTGCATTAATACACTAATGATATATTTGTAAGTTTTTTAGCATGCATATTAATTAATTCTTCAATGGAATATTAATTTCTTCATATCACTAGACATGTATGGCTGTCATATTATTACCTTTGTGCAAGTAAATAACAATCCAGAGGTGTGTAATTTATGCTAAGGTAACAACTTAACTAAGAAAATAAGACTAAATACACTATTTGATGGATTATCTTGTCATCCTGTCAAATCTAGTAGATAACCCAGTGGTGGGGGTGGGAGGTAAATTATCTATCTATCTATCAATCTATCATCTAATATTGATTTTTTAATTTTATTGAAGGAATATTGCGTCATAACATCATATAGTTTTAAGATGTGCATCATCATAAATCAACATCTGTATAAAATACCTTAAGTTTGCCACCAACAGTTGTTTTTTAAAATTGAGGCAAGATTGACCTATATACTAGGAATTGCCCATTTTTCTTCACAATTGCATATTTCCATTCCTTCAGTATCTTAAATTTCAGTATTAGGTCTTATTTTTGACACCTTTTTTTATTTAGTTGGCTCAGTTTGGTTTTTACCCTGGCCCCAAGTCATTGATCCCTGGTCCTTCAGATGTTTGTGGTCCTCACACCAGTCACTTGAGCCACGAGAGTGTGTCTGCACTAGCTTTTTAGCCACTCCCTTTGATTTCAAGGCACATGTTCCAAATCTAATATACATGTTGATGTCAGCTGTCTTTCTGAAGTACTACTTTCATTATATCTCTGCTCAGAAATAATCAGTGGTTCCTCATTGTCTGACATGTTCCACACAATACGTGTTTAACTTTATCTCACCATTCTCCAAAATCCAGTTGGTCCACCAAGCCTTGCTGAAAGTAGCATGGGTGTGAACTAGATTATGTTTGAGTAACAACTTCAGCATCTACCCATTTAGGCAAATCATATACTTTTTACCTCAGTCCCTCATCTGATGATAATAGTACCCACATTCCCATGCTTTCTTGAGAATGGAATGAGTTAAAACATATAAATACTTAGAGTGGTGCTGATGTACAGTAAACTCACCACATGTCACAGATGAGTCTTACTACTATGGTCTCTGACTTTGATTTTGCTGTTACGATCTGACACATCTCCCAGAGCATATCAAATTATCACTCCTCTTCAAGGCCAGGGTCAGATGTTTTATCCAGTAGTAAATGTTTAGGATTGTTAATACCAAAAGTTTATACTTTAAATGACTAAAGTGTGGCTTGTTTCTATCATAGTGCATTTTGCTGAGTCTGCCTTGTATGCTAGCTGTATGTCCAGTTATCTATATGTGGCTCATGGGAGACCGAAACCTTTGGAGCAGAAAGGAAATTCTATTTGTTGCTGTGACCCTCGGTGTGCCAAAATAGAAAATATACATAGTATATAATGAAAAAAAATCTCTTTAATTATTAAATATTGTAACATGGTATCTTTTAAAATGGGGATCTCGTGTTAGTGTGTGATCAGATTTCTGTTTCTAGCTTGAAATTTTAACATTTGTTTGAAAGTTCTCAGATTTTTCTTGTTAGCATAAGTTTCCTCCCTGATTTAATGAAAGAAAACTAAGGTAATTTCTTTTGAGAGAGCCCATCTTAGTAAAATTACATTATTCTACCTGGTTAGAGTATACATTCGTACGGTATGTTTCCATGTTAATTCTCTTAGACATTTCTGTTTAATGTGGATCATCTTCTACAGCAAACAAGATTTAATATATTTTTACTATTTTTCTTTTCATGGGTATAAATATATCCAGGGGAAAATTACTCAAAATTACATGATTGTATTTGTCCACAGAGATAGCTTCATATTTCAGAGAGCAGTGTTCCCTTGCTCTTCGCTCTTTTTGTTTTCCAAACATCATATAATACTTTCAGTTTTAAGAGACTATAGAGAAGCATATTTACAAAATCCAGATATTTTTCTTCTGAATTTCAGTCAAGAAGTAACTTATCATGCCATCAAAATAAGATATGTCCTATGGAATTTGATTTATTATAATGCTTCAGTCTTAATGGAACAGAATAAGGCAATCTACTATGATTGTTGCTTCGAGCATAAGGTTAGAGAAGAAGTAATGCAAACAACCTGAAAATGAAGATGATGGAAGCTATCCACTTCTCTCTACATCTACCTTGGATCCTCGGGTCACTCTCAGTCAGTTCATCTCAATCATCAGCCTCCTTATATGACATTTGAGTAAGCCATAAAGTTATTTTTTTTAAATTGAAAAAAATAAGTTGTTACATTGCATCCTCCATGGAAAATTTGGAAGTATGCTTTGTAAATATGAGAAATTCATGAGATTTAAGTGATTTATATCCTCCTTCAAGAAAATAGGGACTGGGGTAGCAGAGAACCTTCTTATAACTCATACAACTCATTGCAAGGTCAGTACCCAATAAAGACATCACATCCATGATTAATCATCAGTGGGTTCCACCCCCAAATCTCCTTTTCTCCCAGTGTCCTGGATAAATGCCATGAGGGAGCCCTTAGTGTTCCAGCTTTATATTCTTAGGTACCCAGCAAGACATAACAAAGGAGAATTAAAGAAACGGTAATGTGAAGCAGATACGATTTCATCTCAGAAGTAAAATGTCACTGATATTGCAAAGATCCTTTGGAAGAATGAAAAAAATCAAGAAGCAGAACTATTTGACTGGCAGAAGCATTATATTAACTATTATCATAATTTAAGGATTTGCTTTTTAAGAAAATGAGAAATAAATCTGGATTTTTGCATATACAATAGTGACTAGGACTTGTTCCCGGATGATATTTAGCCAGATTCACAGAATCAGTCACTTATTGGGAAAAGTTTCTAAGATCATATTCAAAGATAGTTGTGCTTATTTATTTCAATTTTGTAAGTCCACTGATAGTCTCTAATTCACATTATAAGCCTTTCTATTAAGTTTGTTGAAAACTTCTTATGCTTTAAACATTATTCTGCTAATCTCTGTTTGTGTGTGTCTATCTCTGTGTGTGTGTTTGAACTCCTATTTACAGAATCAGTCCTTTGTGAAGAGCTGGAGGAAGCAAATCCTTGCCATTGTATCTTCATACAAGACATATGCAGAGGAGAGAAAACATGTTACTATCCCACTTTAAAATACAATTTTGCCCTTAAGTAAATAGTCTGATTTGTTTCCAGCATAGTTGGCTTTGGTCAGAAAGTAAAATTTCTATGATAGGGTTTAGAGGGAAACTCCAAAACAAAAAGATAACAATGTTTCTCCACATAGGAAATTAAGATGAATTTAAGGATGCAAGAGCAGAGTTTATGATAAGGAAGACAGATATGAAGAGTTAGGCACGCTGAGCAAAAGTCAGAAAGGCTATGTAGAATGCAGGTCACCAAATTGCTTGGTGAACAAGGTAGATCAATCATATTAGCTCTTCACATCATAAGGTTTCAGATTTCAGAGATTTACTAATGTGAACACCAAATTCAGAGAGAAGAAACATGAATTCTTGTCATATTTATTTTAATACAGTTTGGTTTTGCTACTTTACGAGCTAATTGATTGAGACATTGCGATAGCACAAAAAAGGATGGGTTATGCACTGGCAACTGAGGGCAGGGGAGGTGATAGAGCAATCCTAGCAGGAGCAGAGCAGCCAGGATAACAAGTACATATTATGTGATGTCAATGGGTTATCGAATAGTAATAACGTATGGTCCATCAGGACTTTATACAAAAGACCAGGGCTGGTGCAAGGAATTTTGGCACCTGAGGCAAAAACCAAATTTGGCACCTGCTGTAAACCTCATTCTAAATGTTCTGCCTAAAACACATGCCCCTTTAACCATCCCAGTGCCAGAAATACCCAATAACTCCTACAGTGCCTGATACAAGCCCCAAGTGCCAGAAATAACCCTGATAGTACTTACTATGGCTCAACCAAACTAAGGTGTTCTGTTCCCTTTTGAAGAAACAGGCCTATGGGGTTGGGATTGGTGCTGGAAATTTCTTCCTGTAAGTCTCCAGTTTCCTCACAGGGCAGGGAGTAGTAGTAGCGACTCCAGCCCTCGACAGCGAGTGCCTCTGGCAAGGGCCATCTTAAATGGGGCAAAAGGGGCAGCTGCCTTTAGGTCCCTTCAACGGACTGGGCCTAGGAGCAACTAAACTGACACTTTTGATAATGACATGCTAAAGACAGCCCTGGTTTATTAAAAATGGGACAAAATTGACATTGAAATGTTGAGATAGTTGGGAAAAATGAAAATACGGTACTGTCCCATTTAAAACAGTACATATGGTCAGTCTAGACCAAGGATGTTTAATAGTCTTGGCAAGGCATTTGCTATGTGGTTCTGAAATGTAATCCTCAGTAAATTCCCAAATCATCAGTCATGTCTTCTATACTCACATGTTCTACACATATATGGTCTCCCCACTCCCCTCCGGATATCATGCAAAGTGTTTGTGTTTCACTTCCTAGATTATGAATGCTGTGTGCAAATTGGTGAGGGTGAGAAGAGGCACACTTGAAACATCAGTAGGAACATTCGATTAAATGCACTGTGAAAATATAAACAGGAATTTTCAGGGAATTTGGGGACCATGTGAAGCTTTTCAGAAGAAACAGTAGTAATCTCTTAGGAGAACAAACACAAATTGTAAAATTATTCTACTAACTCACTATTTTCTTATCCTACTTAAATTTATTTGCTTAGGGTCTGTACTTTGAGCTTCTTTTGTATTCTAGTAGTTCCTGCTGGGGGCTTACTATTTAATTATAGCATCAACTCTACATTGAAAACTCTTAAAGTCCATGGAAGTTGAGGTAAGAAGCTTAACTAATACAAGCATTATTTACACAATAATGAAAGGTGGAAAAGAAATGACTATTTACAGAGGAACAGGTATTGATTAGTCAATTGGTGATTCTGTTCTTTGAAGGAGGAAAATGAGCTTATTTCAAATTCTCGGTTCTAGACTTTGTGAATAACCAAACCTATCCGTCCCCATGATACCTGAGAATTTTCTAAAGCTTACATTTTTGCATTCTTTTCTGCTACATACTTCTTATCCCTAACAGTAAAATCTATTTTCCGGCACATATTCACAGGCACATACTCATGTACAAGTTCACTCAACATTTTGTGAGTATGACTGACCTTCCCAAGGCCTGGAAATTTGTAAGGCTTGTTCTCATGCTGTACAAACTCTTTCATATGCTTTCCAGTTTCTTTCTAATACTTCCATCTCTTTTCTATATTATAAGACTCAAAAGTAGAAATAAATTGCTCTCCATATCTCAAACAGAGCAATTTACTAAAACATTTATGTAACTTATTAAACTTAGGAATATCGTCCTCCTTTTCAGTTGACCAGGTATCTCTTTCACAGAGGTCTCCTTAAAACAAATTTAGATAATACCTTCTCCACATTTTTAACTAAGTAAATATTTGTGTCATATCTAAGTTACTGGTACCGATAGACCATACTTACCTAAAATTACAACTGCCGGAACTCTTCTGATGATATAGTAAATATTCAGAACTGGTAGCTTAGAGGATTCAAATTCAGTTGTCTGGCTTTTATAAATAACATTCTTAGATGTTGGCACCCTGGCAGAGGGTTTGTGTTCAGATAATGTTTAAGTATATTCATTGATTCAAGATTTATCTAATTGGCTTGCAAAGAAGATAATTTAATTAAATGCTTAATTTATTTTCAGAAATGGCAAATCTGTGCTTTCAGGGGTTATCTGTCTGGGACATTCCTTATTTTAGAAATCCCTAAATCCAAACACAGTCAAAGAATGAAAACAGCATTTATCTTTTCTTTTTCTTTACTTTTCCATTTCATTTGCTATTTCACTGTGGTATCAAATTGCTCTTCAAAAAATCTTAAGCCTCTTTCAAAATTCTCACTAATTTCAAGTGATAACTAAAATCATTGGTTATAGATCTAGTGTCAAATAAGTCTTTATCTCTTCCTGTGGGCGGCTATCTTCTTGACTGATGTAAGTGAAAAAAGAACTGCATTTCTTTTTTCTAGTTGAAAATGGACAATTTAGCCACCACATGTCTGCCAATGTACCTCCGTATGAGATGTAATTATATGTGAAATAATAACCTTGCTGCCAAATAGTTTTCAGTGCTTTGCTTTATGTGAGAAACAATACATTTTTAGTTCCAAAGGGCAATAAGATAATGGCATTCAAGTCAATCTCTTGCTGCTTTTACTTTCTCACTACATTTTAAGTCTCTTGCTCATCCCTCTCTAGTTTTCAATATGTTACGATGACAATCTCTTATTATAATTTGGATAACATAGCCTTTGGTTAATTTTCAACCTGATTTTTTTCCTCTGAAAATGTATGTATTAAAAAAGTCCATTCTCAATTTAAGATAACAGGTTTCAGAAAACATTTCTCTCATATAAATCATTAGCTATTGTGTAGTGTTAGGAGTTTATAATGTACTGTTTTCACTTATCTATTTTAGTGGATTAAAAGTCTGTTCAAATAAAAAAAGTGGTCAGGTAAAAGAAAAGTCAATAATAACAGCTAATATTTATTTAGTACTATCCATGGATCAGCCATGCTAAGAATTTTATATACATTTAGTCTTCTTTTCTTTACAAAACACTTGTAAAATTGGTGTTATTTTTAATTTCGAGTCTCCATGTGCTAAGTTGAAGTTTTTGTATGTGATTTTCCCCTCTTTTTGCCTCCCAAGGAGCTAGTCAAACTTTTGCTGTGGGGCTGAATGCAAAATTTTCAGACACTCAGAAAACCCTCTCTTAATTAAAATATCCTACACTGATGGAGCAGCAGGATTGAGAAAAAGGTAAGAAATAACAGTGAACCAAGTAGGGAAAAAGGAGGTCATATCATAGAAGCAGCAAGGTTATTATTTCACATTATTTTTTCACCTTCAAAGAAATTTAGGAACTTGGGAAATGCACATATCAGCAGAGATTAGTTGCACTAATTACCTATTGCTATGTTATAATTAACTTCAAAGTTTATAAAGTTTGTGTTGATCAGGAATTCAGGCGTGCCCTACCTGGGTAGTCAAAGCTTCAGTCAACATGTTGTCAGGAGCAGCAGTCATCTGAAGATTTGACTGGAGCTGGAGATCTGATTTTAAGATGGCTCATTCCTATGGTTAATAAAATTGCTGTTGGCCGTTGGTCCAAGACTTCAGATGTTTGATACTGGGACTTCACCAAAGGGATGACTTCAGGGTTTTCGTGATGTGATAGTTAACTTTCCAGAGTGAGTGATCCAAGGTGGAAGTGGCCATATCTTTTGTAATTTGCTTTAGAAGTAATACAATATCACTTCTATTATGTTCAGTTGATCACACAGATCACCTTAGAACGTGGGAGGACAGAGGTATGTGGGGGTATGAGTTCCAGAAAATTAAGGATAATTGAAGACCCATCTTGGAGTCTGGCTACTACTATAGTAAACAAATTGAAAGCTGAAAAACTCTGTTACTATCTGGCAAACCTCCTTATTGGGTGTTAGGAGGAGGGAAGACACCCCCAAATGAATTAGACTTTTTTTTTCTACTTTCTTGGTAATTTAGGGGAATGCTCACAGTTTAGTCAGCAAATGTTTGTGGCATGCATTGTTCTCAGTCATGGAGGAGATTGATTAATGAGATACCAATATCCCTGCCCTCAAAGAGCTTATATTCTAATGCAAAGACATACACAATAAATGTGCAAAAAATTAAGATAATGTTGGATGAAAACAAATTCTGAATGGAAAATGAAATATTGAGATGATGTAAACTGATGAAAGATTCTTTAGTAGACGTACAAAAAAAGACTCTTTTGAGGTGAGGATATTGAAACTGAAATCTGAATGGTGAAAATATGACAGCTATATAAATATCTGAGTAAAGGGATAGAACAGGCATAAAGAAGGGTAAAAGGAAAGGTATTGAGAAAGCAACAAACTTAGAAGTTTAAAGACAAAGAAAAATAATCCATTGTGATTAGACTTTAAAGGATAAGTTAAGTGTCAGATTATGGAAGCCATTTGTTCAGGGTGAAGTGTTCTGATTTTATTTTGAATTTAACATTTATTATTGTTGTTAAATAGAAAATAGATATGATCTGATTTGCACTTTAGAAAATTAATATCAGTTTCTTGTGAAAAGTGGAAGTTTCAGTCACTGAGGAGATAAATTTTGCTACCTGAGTTGGAGTTGGGGCATTGATTTTGATAAAAAGTAGTGGTATTCAGGGTATATTTTAAAAGTAGAACCAAGATCGCTTGCTGGTGAAAAGTATAATTTTAAGGAAAGAATGATATCAAGGATGACTATAAATGGTCTGAGCTACTGGACAGATGGTGACACCATATATGGAGATGAGAATAGCATGGGGAAAAGTTGTATAGAAGTCAAAAGAGACCATTCAGTTTAGGTCACTAAACTATTAGTTTAGATCACATTAGTTTAAGATGCTTATTAGGTATCAAAGTGAAGTGTTGTATAGGCAATAGTATATACTAGTCTTTGAAAAGTTTGAAAAGATAGGTTTGAGAATCAGCAGCATGGAGATCGAGCAATCAGCATGTAAATGGTATATAAAACTATGACATTGGATTAGGTCACCTGGAGAGAGAATGTAGATAAGGAAGTGAGCACACAGTTAGAAATATTAGGGATATGAAGATGAACTAGCACAGGAGTGGAGAAAGAGCAGACAATAAGACAGAGGGAAAATCTACAAAGCTATGTTATCTTGAAAACCAGATGAAAAAAGTACTTTGATAAGGTGGTAGTGATCCAGCTTGGTAAATATATGTATGTATATATCTCTATATAAAATTATATATCTATGGTAAGTTTATATGTGTGTTTGTATATATATACATATATATATACTTTAGTCTAAAGACCTGAGAACCAAGAATATCAAAGGTATATGTTGTAGATGTGCAAAAAGGGTTCATGGTAAATCTCTGTGTATGTACTGCTATATGAAACTATAAATCCATGATAAATTTTATACATATAGTCTAAATAAATGAAAGCCAGGAATATCAAAGGTGTAAGTTGTAGATATGCAAAAAGGCTTCAAGATAGTGACCCATGGATACAACAAATCTATAATTAGAAATTACATATGGAATAATTTACAAGGAAAGATATCTGAAAATTGTGTAGAGATCCCACAACAGAGGATTAAAGGATAAAATCCAGATATATAGCAAGACAGAGAAAATTTCTCATCAAGGAAAATTCATTACCCCTAGGAATTTTGTGATTAGAAGGGATTCTAAATGTGCACTTTACCCTGGAGAGTAGGAAATTATGAAACCTTGGAGTATAATTCCATTTTTTTTGTTTTGAGCATTAGAGACATGCCTCTACAGTCTTGCATTTAAATAGACATGCCTCTACTAGTGGGAAAAACACCTAGGAGAATGTAGAACTACAGAGAGTGGAGAATCCATACTTAACCCTTATTTGCCCAGGAACCCAGTTCAGTAACACCAATCTGAAAAGTGCCCAAATCATAAGGGAAAGAAACCCATTTATCATTCTTATAACATCTGCCTGAAAAGTAGGATGCTTTGGAGATAATTTACCATACTAATGGATTCCATCTCAGAAACTTCAAGCAAGCCTGTTAATTCCAACATATATGGGTGCTTTCTTATTACCCTTCTTCCAGTCTAGTAGACTGTTGGTGAATCCTGCTGAGTGCAACATCCACCCCTTTGATATAACTGCATATCACTGAATGGTATCTGGAATCTGCACATCACCTTCCAGTGTACAAAACCACTACACCCTACAAACTGCACACATGCTCCTGGGACAGGCTAACAGCTCTACCCACCTGTGGCAAAGCAGCAGTGAATAGAAACTTGTAGGAGCACATAGTGCCACACACTGAATACACAAAAGCTGAATATCTTGACTGTCTCCATTCACCACAAGTAGCAAGGCTGGATTAATATCCACACAAAAACTTTCATATCCATACAATAGGAGAGTGTGCACAACCCACAGGGGAGACACACCTGGAGCACTTAATTAAAGTAGTTACTGGGGATTGTGCTCCTGGTCTCCATAGGACAGCACCTGCACAAAGTCATTCTTACCAGGTCAAGAGAAGAAGGAGAGTTTATTAATACACACAGGAAAGCACAGGGAATCCGGAAAAATGAGGAGGTAGATTCATGTGCTCCAAATAAAAAAGCAAGACAAAACCACTGAAAAATACTATAAAGAAACAGATACAAGTAAACAACTTAATGAAGTTTTCAAAGTAATTCAATCAAAAGAGTGAATGAATTAGAAAGTAAGGAAGACCCCAGTAGAAATTAAAGAGGTGAATAATACAATGATAAAGCTGAAAAAATACAATACAGAGTTCTAACAGCATTCTTGAGTGAAGCAGAGGAGCCGAGATATGAGTTGGAAGACAAAATAACAAAACTCAACCAGACAGAGCAGGAAAATGAAAAAGAATTTTAAAAAGGGAAGACACATTTAGACCTCTGGACAACATCAGAGGATGTGATATTATCACTATAGGGGTCCTAGAAGGAGAAAAGATAAGGGGCAAGAAAAATTATTTGAGGAAATAATAACTATAAACTTCCCCAGTCTGGGAAGGAAACAGACATTCGAGTTCAGGAAACCCAGAAATTTCCAAATAAAAAAAGAGAAAACTCAAAGAGATCCACCTCAAGACACATTTTAATGAATAAAGCAAAAATCAAATCTAATGGGAGAATCTTAAATGTAGCAAGAGGAAAGAAATTTGTCACATACACGAACACCCCATGATTATCAGTAGAATTTTTAGCAGAAACTTTAGTCAGAAAAGTGTGGCATAAGGTACAGTGTTAAAAGAGAAAAGTTGTCCAGTCAAGACTTCTTTACCTGGCAAGTTTATCATTCAGAATTGAAGAAGAAATTTAAGATTTTCACAGATAAGCAAAATCTGAAGTACTTCATGCCCACTAAACCAATTTTTCAAGAAATGGAAAAGGAACTTCTTTAAACTGAAAACAAATGGTATTAAGAAGAAAACACATCTAAGAAAAAAAAAACACAAACAAAATTTGCAGTAAGAATAGTGGATCATTTACCTATAAAGCAAGCAAAAAGATTCAAAGAACAAAATTGTAATATTAACTAAATTACAATAATAAAAATACATATAATATAAAGATATAGAATTAAACATAAAAAATTGTCAGAGGAAAGTGTTAAAAAATTGCAAAGTTTTGGAATGTGTTCATAGTTAAGGAGTTATCAATCCCAAGCAGAGTGTTACACACAGAGGATGGTCTAAGTGAATTAAATCAGACAGAGAAAGATAAACACCTTATGATTTCACTTATGTGTATAATATTAAATAAAAATATAAGCCCACAGAAGCGTAAAACAGATTTGGTATTTTCCAAAGGTGGGGTGGGGATACAGAAAATAGGTGAAGGTGCTCAACAGGTGCAAATTTCCAGTTTTAAGATTATTCAGTTCTATGAATGTATTGTACAGTATAATGAGTATAGTTAATAATACTGCATCATATATTTGAAAGTTTCTATGAGAGTAAATCTTAAAAAGTTTCATTACAAAAAAATGAACCGGGTGAGGTAGTTGTTAGCTAAATTTTACTATGATAATCATGTTCAATATATGAAAATGTCAAATAATTTTGTTACAAACCTTAAACTAATATAATATTATATGTCAATTATAACTCATAAAACAGGGGTCAGATTAACACATGTAGTAAATATATGTAGCTGAGATTTGAAACTATAAAAAAACACTAAAATTAAACTTTAAAAATGTGTGAGTTCTAGTCTAAGGTAAAAGACTAAAGTCCTTGCTGGTGTTGTCAGGTAAAGAATTCTCCCTTCTCCCATTTTGTTCTATTCAAGCTGTAAATGGATGCTGTACACCTGCACTGATGTACAATGTTATTACTCAGTCCACAGACTCAAATGCCAATGTCTTTAGGAAACAACCTCACAGTTACATCCAGAAATAAAGTTTAACCAGGATCTGAGCACAAAATTAAAACATTATAAAATTAATTATTGCAGGTGAGAAGTGAAAAATAGCAATTGGATTTTGCCACATGGAGATTATATGTGAAGTTAAGAACAGTTTAGAACATGAAGAACCAGTAAAGAAGAATCATTAGCCATGTGTCAGGAGAAAAGTCAGATGGATATTGATTAAATTACAAGACAATATTCAAAATATTTCAAAGAAGATAGTATGTCAAATACTGCTGGAATGTTGAGTAATGTATAGACAGTATTGACTGTGAACTTATTTAAGCTATAGATTGTTGGGGATTTTATAGAGATGGTTTTAATATAGTAGTGAGAATAAAAGTCACAGCAGAGAGAACCGAAGAGTCATAATAAATGGCAGATAAAGTGAATGAATATGAATAACACATTGCGGAATTTTAGGACTGTTCAAAATTTATTCAAATCCTAAAATTCTTAGAAAAAAGATACTCCATATAATAGAAAAATCAGGAACTCTGTTTAGTTGTAATGAATATTTCAAATAAGTCCTTTGGGAAATATTTGTGAGAGGTATAGATTGTAACAATGTTATTTTGTTAACTTTGAAAGATATAGGGAGACTGTTGAATCTATTCTTTCTTGGTCTGGAGTTAATATTTTGTCCTTAATTTATTTCCATAGGTATGGTTTTGAAATGTCTGAACACTAACTAGTAATACCTAATTAGCCATCTGTGGATTGCTACATGTGCAGAAGAACTCATTTCTATATATTTGGATAACTTTATGTTTATAAAATATTTTATGTGAAAATAAATGTGATTTTTAAAGAAATTTCTAAATTAATGCAAAATGCTTTTTCTTAATTTCATCCACATATTGGCCATGATAAATCATTAAAGGATGTTCTATTGTATCTTTCTTCCCCAAGGCAGGTTTCACAGCAATGCCCTATTAATTTATCAAATTTTGACTTACTTTAGACAAAATATTAAAAGATATTATATTTATTTAATAAAAATCTGGGCACCATTACAAAATATAAGAAATAAAATGTCACAATCAAAGATGAAACCTCTTTTTATTTTACCTGACTGCATTTTTCACCATTCCCAGAGGTATCTATTATCCTAGATTTGGTGCATATAATCTCACATGTGTTGGTGTATTTTGTTGTATCTGGGATTAAATAGACTCTTTTGAATGTCTGAATGTTTTAAATCTACATTGAAATATTTTATTATATGTTCATAAGCCATTTTGTTTTGTTCAACATTATGTACATGAACTTCAGTGATAAATAATTTAACTCTTCAGTCCCTACTGTAGAGTGTTTCATCAAATTCTGTTGCATATATATTCATCTTCCTGGTGATAAAAATGTTTCCATTATTTTTTTTTTCTCTTATAAACAGTGATGTAAAGGACTTTAAAATGCTTGCTTATGCAAATACATGAGTACTGTCAGGGATATGCCCTGAGGAGGCAGAGGATTGAAGGGAATGCACACTCTTAATAGTATTGGATGTTTACCCATTCACTTCCTAGCTCTTTGCAATAATTTGTTCCCTGAACTAGCCATGAGGCAATATTACCATAACCAACACATTTAAAACCATATTTTTAAATCTCCTATAAGAACACTGTTGAAATCATTTGAAGTTTTGATTTTCATTATTTTTTTTTGTTGTAACCATTGAAAATTCCTACTACTGTAAATTCCATTCTTTTCATTCTGACATCTAGTAAGATAAAAAATAGCATAATTTGAAAATGATTACCATTTGATATTTATTGTCCTTAAAAATTCCTCTTAGTTAAGCTAGCGTTTCATGGATATAATAATAATGAAACAATGAATGATTTTATGTTTATTATCTATATTTATATTTTATAGTTTTTGGAAGTTCTTGGAACATAATTGTACCTTAAGATAGATTTTCTTATAGTTTGTTGGGGGTAAAGAAGGGGACTAGTCAGGCAATCAGGACTAGAAAATTTAAAGCAGAATGTGGGAAATCCTACAATTAATAAACTATTTAAATATGCTTAATCCAGTATTCTCTAAATTTTTTCTAAATTATTTGACCAAATTTTGTTTTTTAAATATTGATTAACATTCTATGGGATATTAGTTTTTCAAGGGGTAGTAGTGACTATAGCTGGAAATATTTTCCTAAACATTTTGGAATTTATATTTAGACATTAACAATTCACTTAATATTTTTGATATATAAAAGGGCTTTTTTAAATAAAAGAATTGCTTGACTAATTGCTGATTTTGGGTGTCTGAATGGTAATGTTGCCTATAATGAATTAAAAACATAAAAGAAATGAATGTTCTAAATTTTCTCTTGAGTAGTATAGTTTAAATTGGTAAAATGTTGGATGGTGTTTCTGTCCTCTTTATTTTCCATTTGTAATAGAGAATCAATTAAGAGTAAGCAGTTGGAAATAATTCTTAACATAACTCTGTGATCCCTTTTATAATATAGTTAATGTAATTTCTCCAAGTAAATGGATATCAATTTCAATAAGTTTCCTAAATGGAGGGTGCTGTGTGAGACCTTTTATCCTGTCCTCTTAAAATTGACAATTAAGTACATAAGAAGCACTGTGGTGATTTTATTAGAATCCTACAAATACTTGGCCAAGTCAACTGCTTTTACTGTAATCATAACTTCTGTTTGTTTAAAAGTATGGAGAATGAGTTTTGCTCATTCCACTCTAAGACAATTGAAGCAATTAATTAAATATGTAGAACATTATAATATGTCTATATCAATTTTATATTATTATACAAAACTACCATATATATTCACCTTTTTCAATTTAATAGAATGGTAGGCAATGTTAAGTGATAGGCATAATGTAATATAGTTGCATAGTAAGTATAAAGACTGAGTGACTATAACCATATTCATTCATTTGGCAAATGTTAATTGGGTATCTAGTTCATAGGCTCTTGGAACATACATTCTAGATGGAGAATAGAACTATAAAGAAAATACACGAGTAAATTATATAATATGTTGAAAGAGGCAAAATGTTTTGGAAAACAATAAAGAAATGAAAGGGGGATGGAAAGTGGGTGAAAGAAAGCAATATCCTATATGTGCTTATTAAGGAAGCTTTAGCAGTGAAGCTACATTGTGAAGAATGTTTCTTAATATAAGGTGGACTGGTATTTTAAGTATATATGTGTATGACTTTGTCTTATATGGTACATATATTTTTTTGTATAAAGCAACATGCTTTGTGAGAGACTTAATTACATTCCTAGGTAATATGATTTATTTTATATATTTATTGGTATTTTTAGCTCCTATTTATTTCTATAATAATGATATGCAATATAGTGTATGAATTTCACATCCTTTTATCTTCTTTATTCTTCTGAGCCTGTACACCAGTTTTAATACCACATATATTTTTATTATTGCTTAATCTCATTATCCTTATTACAAAATATAAATGTGTTGACATTGTTTTATGCATAAGTTATTTTAAATTTCCTTCCTTTTTACATGTTTGCAAATTGCATTGTGAAATCAGAGTGGAAATTTTAATATTGTGATATATTAAATTAAAACTAGAGGTACTCCATGGTGGAGCAATGGCTGGGTCAGTCACCTCCAGGGAACAAGCCACACACCCCTGGGTCAATTTTCATTGATGTTTTGATTTGCATTTCCATGATAACCAGCAAGTAGGAATGTCTTTCATGAGCCTATTGGCCATCTGTATACTCTGAATATACTTAAATTTAAATGAAAGACAGAAAATATGTAGAAAACAAAGTAGAACATAAATTGAAAATACAGGAAGTAAAAGTATTATTGCTTTACCTTTTATTTTGGGTCAACTTGCATTACTTATCTCTTATTGCCAAAAGTAGCCATGTCTAGGCTTATTTAACATTGCAACTTGGAAAAAATTGAAAAGGCCATTTTCCTTTATTAAATATTCAAAGAAAAATAAAAATCTTTTGGAAAATATGGTTCATTGATAAGTTTATTTTGATTCTAGTATAAATATAATATCAAACCTAATAAGAGGACCACAAAGGAAGAATTTATAGGTTGTTAACACCAATGAACATTGTAAAAATATTAAATGTTACCAAAATAAAGAGAAAAATATAATGCATCATAAATAATTTGTTTTTTGTTCAATATGTGACTATTAATTAATATTATTTACAAAGTGATAACCTAAAAGAGAAAAATATATATCATGTTCTCAATAGACTCAGAAAAACACTGGACAAAACCTCATAAGCATATACGATTTAAAAATATTTTGGAAATCTAGGAAGAGAAACTTCCTGCATTTGATAAAAATAAAAAATCTGCTGCAGTGAATATTTTATTGAATGAAGGAATGTTAGAATTATTCATTCCAAAATCAGTAATAAGGATTTCTACTCAGCATTATATTGATGATCCTACTATACTAGAGGATATTTTACCTCCCCAAATCATGTCTACCTAAAACCTCAGATTGTGATCTTTTTTGGAAATAGGATCTTTGCAGATATAATTATTTAAGGATCTTAATATGAAATTACCCTGGATTTAGGCTAAATACTAAATCCATTGAATGGTGTCTTTGTGATTTGACCACAGAGATAGATGCTGGCAGGGTCATGATGGAGACAGAGACTGGAATTATTCTGCTACAAACCCAAGATAACCAGGAGCCACCAGGAACTGGAATAAGCAAGAGGGTCTCACCAAGAGCCTTCAGAGGGAGCATGGCCCTACCAACACCTCAGTTTTGGACTTTTGGTCTCAGAACTAGGACAGATAACATTTCTGTTGTCTTAAACCACCAACCTGGGTTATTTTTTTTGGTGGGGGAGGTTTGGTTATTTTTTAAGGTAGCCCTAAAAAGTTAATACAACCAATAAGAGAAAAAATGTGTAAAATTGGAAAAGAAGACTCGTTTCTATTATCCACTAATTTATATGATAGCCTGTTAATAAACCAATATGCCTACTGTCATTTGAAAATGTAGTTTTATAAGTTTTCCAGCTATGAGATATAAAACAAATTGAATTTCCTTAAACCTCTATCAGTGAAATAGAACAGACAACTGCAAAATATTTCATTTCACTGGCATAAAAATAAGACATGTAGTAATAAATATATTTATATATGTATATATATACACTCACATATATACATATATGTGTATATACATATATACAATGAAACAGCATGTTATTTTAGAATTTATTTAAAATGTCAAAGAAACATGCTTTCCTAAATAAAAAATGCAGGTAGATATAGAAATAGAATTAAGACATTTTAAAGCAATAGCGAATTTAAAAAGTATGGTATTAGCAAAAGGATAGGCAGATTAATGGAACAGAATTAAGAGAATTAAGAACAATCATTATAGATTAGTGGATTAAAATGGACCATTCAATAATGTTTAGATAATAGTAAATTATCCATGTGGAAAGAGGAAATGAAGCCCCATTTCATGCCATAAATACAATAAGTTCTATATGGACTTGTATTTCATGTGAAATGCAAAATATTTAAAACTTTTATAAGAAAAACGCTCCATGAATTGTAATGAATTATTTTTAAAAGTACAGAAAATCACAAACCAAATAAAAAAGGTGATACTTAAATATACTGTTTTATTTTTAAATTCTAAGCTAAAAGGATACCTGACAATGAGTAATGGCAAGTCAAATGTTGGAATAAATTATTAATGGCAAATATAACTGGCAAAATATTAGCAGATTGAATATATAAAAATACTTAGGACAGTAAGCAGAAGATAAATAAGCAAACAGCATTATTGTCAAAATAATCAACTTCATATATATGCTGCTAATAGGAATATAAATTTGAAATGAACTTGAAAATGAATTTTTTATTACTTAACATCTAGAATAAACTCACTGTGTTTCTTCTACCACTCTCTGAAGCTAGATGCGAATTTGTGGTATTTTTTTCCTTCACATCAAACAATTGCAACACCAGTTGGTTGACCTATGTTCAATTCAGTTCTAATACTATCTACCTGGATTTATCTCAGATCCCACAGGTTACATGTTCAGTCCCATAAGACAGCCTCCTCACATAAACAAACACACTTTAGATGCCAACCAGAAGCTCAAGCTATCTATGCTTTAGACTGACTGATTGTAAATAAGAGGTTTGGGGTGATCCCTGGAAGTGTAGCAGTCAATCTCTTCTGAAGGAACACAGGTCACATTACCCATGGGTTCGAGTCCCAGGTCTGGAGGGAAACAACCAGTGTGTGCAAGCAAATAAAAATAAAATAAATATTTCCTCCTCCTCTCTTTTCCTGCTTACCTGCCTACTTGATGTCATTCCTGACTGCACCTTTCTTTAAAGAAAAAAAAAAAAAACAGAGGGTTTTAATCTCTTAATCTCTCCTCAGACTAAATGAATTTATTACAGTGGTTCATAGCAATTATGAAAAATCATTTACTTACTGGATTATAAATTCATTACAAAGCATATCAAAGGATATGAATAGACAGTCAGATGAAGAGATTCAATAGAGCAAAGTTCAGAAGAGTCCAGTGCAAAACTCAGGAATCTCTCAAATATGATGTTGTGTGGGGAAAAAATAGTATTAAATAGAACCACTGATGTGTGAGAATGATCAGTGTTTCCACTATGAATGAACTTTGTTTCTTTTTCTTGGCCTGGATAGAATCTCCAGTAGATTGTTTAATAGAAGTACTCATTCCTTATTTTAGGTGGAAAACTTTCAGTCTTAGTATGTTGTGTTTTATTTTCACTTTTCATAAAACCTTTTTAAATTTCTCTTGTAATTTCTTCTTTGATTCATTTATTACTTAAGGGTATATACTGTTTAAATTCTATATATTTGTTATTCTTCTATTACTTATTTCTAGATTCTCTCTATTGTGGTCAGGGAAAATGCTTTGTTTTAATTAATCTTGTAAAATTTATTTAGGCTTGTGCTATGACACAAAATATGGTCTACGGAATGGAGATTCTTTAAAAGATGAGAATGGAATTCTCATATGATCTAGTTATTCTTCTGCTATGTATTTACCCTAAAAATACAACACTAATGTACACCCCAATGCTTATTGCAGCATCATTCACAATAGCAAACAGCTAGAAGAAACCCAAGTGCCCACTGACAGGTAAGTGAATAGGAAAGATGTGTTGTATATACACAACGGAATGCTGCTCAGCTATCAAAAAAGATGAAATTATGCCCTGTGCAGCAACTTGAATGGAACTAGAGGGAATTAAATGTAGTGAGATAGGTCAGAAGAAGAAAGACAGAAATTCATATGATATCATTCAAATATCGGATATAGAGAAACCAAGGAAACAAAAACAACTAAATCAAACAAAAATAGACTTATAGGCAACAAAGGCAAATTAGTGGCTGCATAAAGAAAAAGGGATGAGTAAGCTAAGTAGAATGGAGCAATTGCATAAGAAAGGAAGAACTGAAATGACCATGAACATAATTCAATATATACAGATGTGGATTTACTATGATGATTAAACCTATAAAATGTTCCTTCAAGAAAACTAATTTTTTAAAAAAATATGATCTACTTGGAGAATGAGCTGTGATCACTTGAGATGAATATGTGTTTTGCAGTGGTCGGATAATGTGGTTCATAGATGTTTAGTAAGTCTCCTTTCATTTTTATGAATGAAGAAAGAACAAGCATGTTTACATATTGAGAACTACTAGGAGTAGTTAAAAAATTTTAAAAAGGGCTCGGTTGATGGCACAAAAACCCAATAAAGTGAGAAATCTTGTAGCAGTACAAATGGAAACATCTTCCTTGTGGAAGAAAAAAGATCTTTTTTTTTTTAAATGGAGAGAAGTGGAGATGGATTTTAAGTATATATCTTAAGAATATTTGTAAGAGTAGGAAGTTCAGTGTAAGTATAGGTATTTATTAATAAGATATTAAAAATAAAATATGTGGTAAAGTTAAAAGGTTTTCTGAAATTTCTAGCTTTGAATTTTTCACCCTGCTTCTAAATGAAATAATAGATAATAACTCTTTTCAGATTTTAAACGTCTAATGTAGATGACGTACTCTCATCTATTTTGAAGTAGACCATAAGTAATTTTATTTTAGTGAATGAATATCAATCGGCTCAAGGTCTCATAGATTTTTTTTATTCTTTCATATATCGGTCTTCAGATAGGTTATGGGATATTCAGCTATTACCTATAAGTCCTTTCTGATGTTCATTGGTTGAAATAATCAACATGCTCACAGGTCGTCTCTGGTTTTATCGTATATGTTCCAAGTAGATGCCATTTGTCTTAAGGACTACTGTTTTAAATACTGTAGAGACCATTAAGTGAATTTAACAAAACATTAAGGAATACTTGAAGGAATGTATTAATATCTATAGAAAGTAATTTACATCTGTCATTGGATATGGTTGTATTTAGGAATCAATTCCAATCTATTCCAAACCTAAATTGAAATCTTTGTGTAAACTCCTTTCATTTCTTCATATGCAGAATAGCTCAGCCTCTACCAAGAGCATCTCTATATATTTTCCTGATTTTGAATCAAGGTCCCTGAAAGCAAGGGAATCTTCCACTTTTCTGCCTAGTTCTCTTCCTGTTTACTATCCCAGGATGATTTTCAGGGAATAGCCATATTTGTCCATTTCTCTGATCTTGGTGTGTGCAAGTTTTGTTTTAAGTAGAATGCTTCTTTTTGGCACCTTCTTTTAGTATTTTTTTAATAAAAAAGTTGCATGCCTGTACATATGTATTCTAAACTTGTACCAATCCAGAGCTATCAAATTTACTACTTTTTGTTAAAATTTCAAGATCACATTGTTTGTGATCTATAATTTTAAGAGTTGCAGGTAGACATGAGAAAAGGACAGAAAAAAAAATCACCAGAAAGTTGGAATAAATGTACCATTGAGATGTTTTAAGTGGCCAACGCTTTCTAAACTCGGTAAAGATATATACAAGAATATGATAAAAGGACATACAAAAGACAGTGCTAAAAGGACATACAAAAGACAGTGCTAAAAGTTGAGCCTTCTAACTCAATTTTGATGACAATGCTATATAAGAATGAAACAATATATGGTTTCTTTTCAAACTGTTGAATTATTTTCCTTGTCTTAAGACTTTGGGATGTAAAAAAGCACTATTAAAGATCTTATGGTTTAACTGAAAAATTTATTTATATGAATGTTTTGATATACATTATACTTAGATAAGTATTGGAAGAATGAAAATATAGGACATGTAAGATTCCATAACCAACCTGGGAAGACAGTTTAAATGTATTATTGGGTGATTCCTCAGAATGTCAAGGGTAATGTCTTCCATGAATGTATTATCTATGTGATCATAAATACCTGATGAGCCTTAGCTGAATATGGCTGACTAGAATATATACTAGGTAGCAGATGTAGGTATATTAATTTAATGGACAGGGAGAGATATCTTACTTAAATTTCCTTTTTTTTTGTTATTGTTGACACTGAATTTCAAAATTCTGAGTCCCTTACCCCAAAGTTCTTTTAAATAGTAGAGATATTTTAAAATACCAAATATGAGTTGTTATTATGCTAGAATTAATTTCTTTTATATAAATTGGTATTGCGGACACCCTTGAAGATTGAATATCATGAAACATGCAAAGAATCATGAAAAATGTTGGTGGAACTTCATAACTGAAGAGTAGCTTCCATAGTGTTTCTGACCTGATAGATTAGGAAATGAGATTTTAAAAAAAGATGATATAAAGAATTGTGTATTTTTGGCTTTACTTTTGAACAACTGCCATTGTGAGGACATGCTTTTAAATGATCTTTTAAAAAAAAGGTTTCCATTCCAAAATAATCCTTTATCAAGAGATGTGAGGATTAAGAAAAGGACAAATAACACTATGTTTATTGAAAAAAATCAGTGAAAAATAATAGAAAGGCAGTGGTGATCTTGATTTTTTTTTTCAGCCTGGAAACATCCCCTTCGGATTCCATGGTTTCTGTAATAACTACTTAATTACTTCCTTAAGGTGATTTTCCACCATGATATCTTAATGTGATATTATAAATTATCCTGCATTTTTAAATTAGCATTTCACAGAAATATAGTGATGAAATGAACCTTGGAGATGATATTATCAAAAGTACAAAATCATCATTTATATTCTTCTTTTTCCTGGCAATGATTCAATTAACTTCATATGTTCTGTTCTCATCCACTTGATAACTTTTCTATCAGAAATTCAGGTTGGAATACCTAGTGGTTCAAACACTTACCAGGTGCTACCACATGGATTTTTAAAAAGCATGATTTTATTTAAACTTAGCTCAGGTGTATGATGGCAAAAAAAAAAAAAAAAAAGATATAGTTTATTAAACTTTATTTTGTAGTAAGCATAATCTTTTGTTGCATAATACCCAGGTCTATATTTCTATTCCAGAATAGAAGCAATAACTCCTTTTACTGGACTCAACAGTTTCTTTAGACCTAATTAATACCCATATATCAATTCTCTCAGCCTTACACTAGGTCTTCTAGACACCTTGTGATATCTTAACCTACAAGGCAAAAATTCTGTCCAGCCAGGATACTCTGCTAAATCTTTATATGCTGTGTGAGATGTTTCAGAACTTCTGTTTAAAACTTTATACTAATGACTTAATAATTGTCAAATGACTTTTCCAATAAATTTTGAAGTCAGTGACTTAAGACACCTACATAATCTTGGTGACACTTTCCAGGTCTGTTACAGTTCAGAAACCAACCATTTCAGTAATTTTGAATAAAATAAGGAAGGAAGAGTTAATTTTGGAAGTTTTACTTTAACTTTATATTTCAGTGGGGAAAAAAAAAATCACAATTTTTTGTCAACCTCACCTTTAATATCCAAATATGTTCTAACATATTTTAAGGTGATTCTAAATTTAATGATTTTTAAAACCTCTATGTCTCAGAGCAGAATTAGTTGAGTTAAACCACTTTCAATATTGCAAAGGTTTTAGGAGATTAAGATTATTTATGATAAATGATATGAGACATAATAGCTACCTCAACAGCTCTTAAAGTCTATAAATTCTAAGAAGTGCAATAGAGATTTTCTTAGTTGAAATCTTAGAGTTGTAGCAGTTTTCACAATGTTTCAGAGTGGGGAAACTTGAACCCAAACAGGTAAATGACTTTCTCAAAGTCACAAAGCAAAACACTTTAATTTGGACCTTCTCTGTTGAGAGTTTTTAACAGTACTTTTATCATATATCTTTATTATACTTTTAAAACTGTATTCAGCATTGCATGTTTATGTTTCTCCGAGAGATTATAAACTGAAGTTCAGATTCTCATTGCTAGCCCACATTTGGCATTACATAAATGTTTGATAAACTGATATGACCTCATTTAAAATTAAGAATTAACATTCTTCATTATGCCGTCACAGAGCATAGTTGGATTCTTGGAGATTATAATTCATGCTTGTCAGGGAGTCTTGTGTACATTTATCATGTATCAATGCTTGAGTCTTTCGTGCTCTGCAGATTCCAGATGTTGGAGTGTCTCCATGGGCATTATTGATGCTGGAGTCTCACTTACTTTCCTCTCTATTCTGAACACATAAGACAATTAACTTTCCCAGGGTTTAAGTTGAACCTATCTTTAAACTGGGTGTGGGAGGCGTAACTGGAAATTGTATATATAAGAGCAAGAGACCAAGGAATTAAATTCAAACTACTTACAAGTATAGCTTATCTTTATCTAAAAGGTGTCTTATTTTGTTGTTGTAGAAGGTAATCATTATATTGTCTTAGTTCCAACATACATGGAAAATATTTACATGAAGTCATTGTCTAGAAGTAACACCTGGTAGTGTGCAATTGATTTTCATTTTGTACATATCAGCCAATTTGATTTATGCTTTTAAGGTGCATTATTTTTCTGTTGGAAAGTGACTAGTTAAGTGTTGAATCAGAATCCTCTTAGAGGATTATGTATAATATCTAACAGTGCAGAAAAGAATAGACATAGCAGCTCTGTCATCTTCAGAAAGGCCTGTTTACAGGGCTGGTCTTTGACTAGCATCTGGAAGTTTCAACTGCAGGGGCCTCCAATACCTTAACTACTATGCTTAAATGGTTTGTGAAAATAATGTGGTTTATGCTGAGCACCTATTTTCTTTTTGGGAATCTGGAATTTTGGCTTGTGCTACACAGAAAGTACTTATCTCATCAGCTTCAAAAAACACCCTGACCAATGAGTTTCTAATTCACTTCCTTGGTAGCCAACAGTGTACATATGTTCTTTCATCATTGGATGACTTAAGTACGTCCAATGTCACTCTGTTGAGAGAGGATTCTTAGAACCTCCTGTCTGGTTTAATATGTCTCAAAGGTCTCAATGTCAGTGATGTTGACCCCTTACTTAGGGAGTCATGGCATTTGGCCCAGTGTCCACTGTGGCACCTTCCCATAATGCTTCATCCAGTTGAAGATGTTTTCCACGTCTCTGTTCATATTCTCCATGTTGACCTTCTGCTGGTGGTCACATTTATTTTTATGGTTAAATGTGTGCAGATATACTCCTTGTGGGCTTTTCCATTTATCATGCATTTTAGAGACCGCAGTAACCCCTAATGCTATATATGTAGATGATATGTATTACATATCTAATATGCATATTAGATATAATATATTGGTACAAGAGTTGAAATTTTTCTTTCCTCTCATCTGCATGATAAATGAGTATCTAAACTTTGCCAACCTAATGTTGAAATGATTATACAGGCTATCTGTAGTTCCATTTTAAATTCATGTCTTCTATATCCTGGAAATCTAATAATATATTCCTTTTCCTACATAATTTTACATCAACTTACTCTAATTAATTTTGGAAAGAATTTTATCACTTTACATTTTTATATGTATTTTTTCACTTTTCCACCTTTAGAATAGCTGCTAAGATTACATGAAAATACTAAAAAAAGTATGTAATCTTGTCTTATGAAAGTATAACATTTATCTCCAATTTTAAATGTCGTATAAATATTCATTATATATAAATGCATATGTACATACATATACACACATGTGAAATACAAATATAACATTTTAGTGGAAAGATGCACCACCGTCTGGCAAGAAGCAGTCATCAAACTAATATGATCTCTTTTCTCTCCTTTGTAAATGGCATTAGAGAAGGGTGATTGAGAATTTATAGGTGTGGTTCTGTTCCAGTAATTCAAGAGAAGAACCTGGGAGTATGAATAGTGTCAATGGGTTTTCAGAATGATAAATATATGAAGAGGAAGGAAACAGGATGAATAAAGTTTTGGAAAATTGAGGAGAAATTCAAAATAAGATGCATACGAAGAATAGTCAATTTGTGGTCATTCTAAAGAGTCCTTTCCTTTAACTGAGACCTTGGAGAAATGAGGGAAACATTTAGTGAGCACCTCTATGTGCTTATTAGGTATTTTTCTTATTGTATCTCTGCTAGCCCTCATAAGAATTACATGAAGTAGTCTTTACCAGTTCTGTCTGGTAGAAAAAAATGCGGCTCAGAGGGGTTAGGTAACTTACTTATTCAAGCATGCATACCTAAACAGCGATGTCCACTTTGAAAGTTTGATGTCCTCCCTCAGTTTTTCTTGCCAAGGCACCTCACCAAGCCTGCGTTTCCCAGTGCAAATGATAACGTTAAGGTCTTCGTATCACAGACAGCTCAAAGCGAAGTGCTTCACTCCAGATCTACTGATTATTATCTCCAAGTTCATGATAATGAACTCTGAAATGGTACCAGAGAACAGCAATGGTAGATCTTGTACCTGTGCCATTAGAACAAATTTAAGAACTGAAAGATGGGTTCCCAGTAAATGCCTGACTTACAGAATATGGAAACTATCTCCTGATGAATGAACATCCACCAAGTATCTCACTCTGTCCTTGAGTCAACTAACTTGCTTCTGGGACTCTGGCTGGGCTTCCATTCTTTAGACTCCCTTCCCTTAAGCACAACCTGGCCCCAAACTCCAGCAGATTGGTGTGTAACTTGCTACTGCATGCATTTCCCTAATTAACAAGGAAACTCAACTTTCGGTTATTTGAGCTTGCCTTAGTTTCCTTCTTTTTTTATGTTGACACCTTGCAAGCAAATATCCGTATGAGCACAGCAGCTTTTTCTACTTCTAGCCTTAAAATCCATGCTTATCCTTCTTTACTGTCTTTGGGCAGTTCGTGTGGGAGTCAGGAGCCATTGCACTGGGGTCATCTGCAAATCCTCTGACCTCCTCCTTTTAATTTGTATAAAAGTCTCAATAGACATAATGTTGACCCTTTACTCAGGAAGTAATGGCATCTGGCCAACTGCCCACAATGGCACCTTCCCACAACACTTTATTGAAGTGAAGACACTTACCACTTCTCTGTTTGCACTCACTTTGCTGACCTTCTGCAGGTGATCACAGCATTTCTTTCTATGATAAAATATATGCAGAGATACCTACAGGCTTTCCAATTTCTCATCCCATTTTAAAGACCACAATGATTTCTTTTTCGAAATCCGTAATATAGAAGAACACTTCTTAAGCATAACTTCCAATTCTATACTTATAACGAGCACAAAAGTTAAAAGTTGAGGAAACAATAAATTGCAGATGATTTAAATTATTGGCAACTATCCTATACTTCACATTGTTATGTAAAAGTAACTGAAATATGCATGTGCTAAGGTGTTTGTTTCCTAATGTTATCGTAACAAACTTAGTGGTTTAAAACAATACACATTTATCACATTATACTTCTGGAAGTCAGAAATCTACAAATAGGTGAGCAGGGTGTGTTTCTTCTGGAAAATCAAGATGAGACTTCATTTCCCTTGAGATTTTTTTCCAGTTTCCAGGGTGGCAGGAGTCCTGACTTCCGGGCAGGCATTTCTCTGGCCTCTGCTTCTGTCTTCACACTCTGACTCTGATAAAGACCATTGTGATTACATTGGAACACGACCCAGATAATCCAAGGTAATGTCCTCATCTTCAAGTCCCCGTCTTCCAAACATTTACAAAATCTTCCTGCTACATCTGGTAACACATTCTGAGAGTCAGAATATGGATATCTCTGGGGAGTGATTTTTTTCCACTTAAAACTATCAGGGAGAAGAAACTGGAAATACTAGTTTAATATAAAGATGAGAGGAAAGCCAAAAGCACAGGCTTCATTAATGCTCAACTGTGACATCACCACATGATGTAGTAGAAAAAGGCATTTTTGGTAAAATATGAATTGCAAAGTGTAAGGAATTTAGATTGTGCTTAGATGAAATAGGCTAATAAAATAGTTCTATCATGAGATTCTTTGATACATTTGATGACAGACATTAAAATGGAAGTGTCTGAGTTGCTGTTCATGTATCATTATTATAAGCAAAAATAATATGCATATGTTTATATCACACTGAACTGTACATACGCATGTCAATACGTATATACATTATACGTCATCAGCATATTATTTATATGTTAGGATATTTAAAACAGAAATGAAACTTCAAAGACTGTGAATTCTCTTCACGTCTAAAAAGTATAATCAATCATGCTTTTTTGATACAAACACTGTCTCTTATTGTCTCTGAAAAACAAAGGACTTGTAGTCTTAAAAGTATTCCAGTAAATTCCTTTATTTGTAGGTCTCACATGTTCACTGTACATGACTTATCAGCAGGTGGCTGAGTAATATACATGTAACCTAGGGACAATGCAATATCATCAGAAAAGCTCGGCATTTTGCACTGTTTCTGGGGTCCACTGTTTGTTATTCAAATCAGTGGACTTGTGCACATAGAAACCTTCCTCCATATTTAAACATTACGAGCAACAAAGAGGGAAAACAATGTGCCATTTTTGTAGGATCTGACATACAAGCACTTGAAATAAGGATTTCATAACAAAAGGGCAAGCTAACCTTACTACATGCTGATTACTCAGTGTATAATAGAAAAGGAAATAAAAGCGTTTTTATAAAATGTATCAAATCCTAAGAGTGCTGTTAAACTCATTAAAGAAAAAATGAAGTTAGAGAAACTGGTCTTATTTTTTTTCACTCCCAGTAGAGTTCATTTCTACTTCAACAACTAAGCCAAGGTCACATTTAACTCACTTCAATTTCACCCAGTGCACAAGCTAATGTCAATAGTACAGCTGCCAGGCAGAGCTAAAGACTGATGGTTAGACAAAGCCATTTACACAAGGCTGGGTCTTTCATCTTCTCTCAGTCAGTGACATAAGAAAGCACTGAGGTTATTCTCAACTAGAGACAAAAACTGGCGTATTAGAAAGAATGTTATTCTCCTTAGCTGTCACACAAAGGATCTGAAGAAATGTAGAAATGTTTTTTTTTCCCCTCCCCTCCCCTCCTCTGGTCATCTGAGGAGATCACAAAGTGACTCTAATAGCCTTCACTCTGAAATTTTCACATGGTTTAAGTGATTGCCAAGCCTGATATTTTCCATTTACACTTCATTGCCATCAGAAAAAGAAAAAAAAATCAATATACCTACCTACTCAAGTGTGTCACAGGATGAGCTTATAAAAGAAGACATCAGTCTTTTTAGGGCATGAAAAATATACTTATTCAAATATATCTTATTTAAAATGACATAAATTGCAGTGGTTAGTCAAGATTCGATTTCCTCGAAAATATAAGATTTAAAATATTCCTTGACTTGCCAGGAGTCAGAATCCTTCAAATTGTTGTTATATACAGAGGTACTTGTTTTCTGATGTAAGTCATTCTGCCTGTGTTTTATTTTAGTGCATTAGTGACTACATTGATTAATTTCACAAGAACTAAAGCATCACATCTGGTGAGAACACACAAGGTAGTACCTGTTTATTTCTTCTTAGGAAATAATTTTATTTTTAACCTTCTTTTTCTATTGCGTGACTTCTTGTACTTTTAGCTTGATGTCTTAGGGAAAAAATTGAGTGTGCTTCTTTATAGGAGTCTAATCTTATTTTACATTAACTATTCTTTCTAAGTTGTTTTAACTATTCAACTTCTTTATGCAGAAAAGGTGTAATGAGTTCGGTGTAACATTTCAAATGCTTTTGTTAAAATCAGAGGTAATTTTAACTGTCAAAGGAACATCCATGTCAGATTGGTCTTTCAATTAGAAGAAGTCTCATGTCAAGTTTGAGTGCAATGATTGTATGTTATATACATGCTTTGTGCTGTAGATATTTAGAATACTTCCATGTCCATATTTCTTCTGAAATATGATGCAAAAGGTAGAGTATTGGTGATTGGGTCCTAGGTTTCCTAAGTTAACTCACTGCTTCCATGCTTTTCTCCTGAGATGTCACTGCATGTGTATAATATCATTCTAACAAGAAACCAGGACTAGTGCAATGCTTTCAAGTTTAGACATAATATTCAAATGTCACCTGTCAAGGAGCTCTGAACCAGCGATGGAATCTTCACCTTCCTGCGATTATAGTGTCAACCTGCAGGACCGCAGGTTGTACTGTATTTGTTTATCTCTGCTCCCCAACCCTGCAGCCCCAAGACAAGGGTGACGAGTGAGCCCCAGAAAAGAAAAAAAGAAAGAAAAAGTAATATTTTGCGTCTTGGGTCACTCCTAGACTCAGTTCCCCATGTGGCAATGCACACACTAACAATTTGAGCTACTGGGCCTCCCCCACAGTTACAAGTATTTCAAGGTCAATTTATCAATTTAACAGCTTCATCTTCTTAATCACTAAACTTCTGTCTCTTTGAGCTTGTGCTGAAAGACTGTGGCTGCTAATTAAAATGGAGCTTTACTAGCTAGTACACAAATTAGATCCTGTCAGTAAGTTTATTCTAACTATTGGTCATTTCTAAATGCCTTTTTAATCCCCTAATTTTTACATTAAAATTCAAAAGCCTAACAATCTTAATCACCCCTACATCAAATTCATCATTAAGAACAGGAAGCCAGATGGTATAATTTTGATTTACCGGACTTCAGCGTGAATTAATGTACTGAGTGCCGATAATGAATACATCAAACCTGATATTGCAGAAACCTATGAATCTGGCATGTGAAATTAATAACACACTCTGCACAATGAAAGCATGTAAGCTCATATAAAACTGAGGAGTAATGGGCCCTTTTATTTTAAATGGTCTTTATTAGCCTTCCGTTTTGACTCTTAAGAAAAAGATGAGCATTTTGTTTAGTAGTATACTTGTCCATTGTACAACTGTTTTTCCCCATTGTAACACAACGTGAACAAAATGAGCATGATTAATAACAAAGCTTGTCTGGAGAAATTTGTTTGAAAGGTTCTCAGAATAACCGGTAGTTCTGCATTTATTTTGTGGATTGTGCATATTAGGGAGACTTGGGAAATTTCTGTAAAATATCCTGGCCTATAAAATATCATGGTAATTTTTTATAACTGGATCAATGGTTTATAAGATAGATGCCTGAGAATCCTCTTGTATATTAATCTTTTAAGCAAGCATGTGCTATTTTATTCCCTGTTGTTTCACTATTGCTAAAGGCAGGCTGATTTCTACTAAAGAATTAAATCCAATCCATATCCAGTCATTCAAGTCACGTGCACAAAAGGCTATTCAGAATGGACCAGCACAAAAAGTCACTTGCTACATAGGAATTACCAGCATCTGTAATAAGTTGAAGTGTCTCTTTGGTGATAATGTTTATTATTGTCTTTGCTAATTTACTTATGTATTTACCCTAAACGTATTTTAATTTTTGTTCACTTTCAGAGAATTTTAAATTGTATCAAGGATTAGCAGGATTAAAAATAAACTATATTCTATTCATGAACTAAGTGAAAAATCTGTAGTGAAAAATTAAGATATGAACCACAATTTCTCTGTTAACTTAGTGTGTAGAATAGTACCATCGAGCTGAGTCAAAAATATGTATTATTTCCACCTGAATTTTCTAAAACCTGGAAATGATCAAATCAAATTGCGTCCGTTGCCTAATAATTCTCAGATCTTTGTCTTTCCTACGGGCAGCAGGATTACAAATCAGTTGTCCAATATGATCTTGGACATGTCCCTGTGGGATGGACTTTGAGAATGAAGTCTTTTAAAGGCTTAAAGCCTTTTTGCCACATATTCCTAATATACACCGATAGAAAATGTAGAGATCCAGAAATGTGGAGGGAAACACTTTGCGTTTGACTCAACACTAGTTATGCCGGTGTCTGAAGCAGGTGAAAATGTCTATTTTATTTTGCAAGTGGTGTTAGGAGACAAAGCTGCAGGTTAACAACAGGAGCTGCTTTTCAGGTGCAGGAGCTTCGTTCTCCACTGCCCTCAGGTACACCAAATATTTCAGCAGCCTGACTCTGAAATGAAGGCAGTGCCACAAATAGGATAATGTTCAAAAAAATGTGCAAACCTTACACTAAGTGCTGTTTCCGAGATAACATTGCTCATTGGTTCAATCTATACTCACACTTGTAAGACAGTATAGAGGATAATTTGTATCTTTTAGAGATACAGGGCTAAGATTTATTACAGAATGGGGAAGGGATGTATTCGTGCTTTATCTTAAGGGTAAGGAAAATAAAAGCACTTTTGGGGCTCCTGGTATTTATTTTTGTGACTTTGCTTTCAAAAATTGTGCTTTTTAATAAAGATTAGGCTTTTAAGAAGTACCCCTTTAAACTCTACATCACTTTGAATGGAATAAGTCGGTTATTTCTGGCTGAAAATTTTTCTTACTCTTAAATCTCTTTAACTGAAGCTCATTTGACAAACCTATTATAAAATGAATAAATGCAGCGCTGTGCGATTTGTCCAGTGTCAACATGTTAACACACTTTATTTGAAGGTAGATTGATGGAGGTGGCTGAAAGACTTTACCCTCCTGAGTTAAAGAATAGAAAACCCTTTTTTCTTAGTTTTTTTTTTCTTTTTTTTTCTTAGAAGTTCACAAGAGTAGATATACAATTATCCTCGACTTGCTGATGCAAAGGAACAGAGCATTTAGTTTCTTGTCACTGTCTCTGAAATTCCTAAAGGTACAATTAGCATTTCATTTGACATAATGTTGAAAGGTTCATAGATTGATCTTCCCTAAAATGCAGCAAGAATTTTTTGAAATGCAAATTTTGACATTTATTAACTTTTATTCCAGATCTGTTTATAGACTGTAAAACTGTGCATACATTTAACTCGAAGAAGCTAAAAGGACAATGTTTAGGTGGATACTCTGTGTTATAATAAAAGTCTATTTTATTGTTTCAACAATGAAATTTTTATTATCAGAGATTTATGATATCAGCACAGCAGTTTTTACTGCATGATTCACAGTGTTTTTATAGATGTATATTCAACAAAACAAGGAGAGAAATTGTACTGCAGTGCTCTCTCTCTCAGGAGTGCATTTCCCCATTGAAATAATGTCAGCAGTTTTCCACCTTCAAAGCCCTATGTTTTCAAATCAATTAACAATTCTAATTGTGCAGGAACAGTTGCTCACTTAGCTTGGCAAATGGGACAGGAAACATTATTTCCTTTCTTTGCCTAAAATGAAGACTTTAATCTTCTGAACCATATTTAACATAGAAAAAACACACAACTGAAAAGTTAGACAGTTTGAAACTCAATCAGTCAGTGGGTGCCAGTTTCTTTTCTATGTGGCCTACATTCATTTTCCAGGCTCTTTCCAGCCTCACAGAAAGCCTGGAGGAATAACACTTTTACATCTTTGTGTGGGCAAACCACCTTCAGATTCATTTAGACTTTCCTTTAATCAGATATTTATCTAGCCAGGCAGTTGTAAGAGTTATTACTTTTCTGAGGTAGCAAACCAAACATTGGTTCTGACCCGAGGTGCGACACTCGAAGGCAGATCTGTATCGGCAGGTTAGAAACAGCTGACATGGCAGCATGAACCAGCTAGAGTTGCTATTCTGCTTAAAGTTCTAATGTCATTTCCACTTAAAAAATTTTTTTATTGGGATTAAAGTGCAGTTTGTAAGCTATTGAACAATGTGGTTCCTAAAATGAGGAACACATGCAATCTTATAAGACGTTATTAAATAGGTAGTTTAACCTTTTCTTTTTTTTTTTTTACAAAAGTGTATTTGAGTTATAGCTCATCATGTTTGTCCATATTTATAAGACACATAAAAGGCAGTGATTAGCGGTTGAGAGCTGTAGTGTTTCACCTCATTGGGAAAAATACGCTTTTTCGTGTTTTCAAAAGCTCTGAGATTATTCAAATATATTTCAGAAGGACAGCTTGTCTTCTAAAATGTTGAAAAGATCCCCAACACCAATAACAAAAGTGGAATTTTAGATTCTTTTTGTCACACATTTTTAATTTAGTGGAATGTCTTGACTGAGTCTCACTGTGAATGACCTAGGGAGCCTTATTCCATTTGAAATGTACTGTTTTCAAAGTCTACGCCTGCTATTATCATCCAGCAAGGATTCCAGAATGTCTTGATCATGTTTCCTTAAACATTATGCCATGGCAAATACACATGTAGGTTATTCAGTTTCCACAAATAAAAATTAATATAGACTCTATATTCTCTTAGAAATCAAATTTGCAGGAAAATTGTGCATAAACCAGGCCACCTGTGTGTAGACTTTGTTCTCTCAATGGGAATTCTGCTGCTGATGGAAAATAGGGATTCATTTCCTGGCTGATCTGGTTTAACAGGGAAGTGCAAAATCCCAATCTGGTCAGGTAGATTTCAAATGCTTCTGAATATAGTTAGTTTCAGAGCATCAATAAATGTCTCTTAGGCCAATAAGTACTAGAGAAACACAAGTCAGCCTACTGGGTAATATAGGACATGTCCATGCATCTTTTCTCATAAAAATACAAATAATTAGTAAGAAGAGAAATTTTGTGCATATATCTATATCCTCATTGTTACATAAATGAAAGGAATTTGCCATTTTAAGCCTGTTTATGTTTCTGAGATAAAATATTTTTTTGTGTCGTCACCTGCTTCTCTAAAATGGTTCTCATTCCCTAAACTTCAAAATATGATTCAAATGCTATCTCCTGCCTGAAGATTTCCCTTATTTCTGCCACAGAAGGAATAAATGATCTCTCCTTTTTAGATTTATATAGTACTTCAAAAAATCACTCAGAGTGCACTGATCATGCATGACATTAAATAATCCCTGTGTGTGTGAAGTGCCTGATCACACTCTGTGCTAGAGGAGATGGCCTCCGATGATGTTTTCTATACAGGAATGTGTCCTCTCTGATCAGGTATTGTGGATGGAGTGTGGAATAACAGACTGTAAGTCATTCCCAGTGAGTGAGATGTATCCAACAGGGTAGACAGAATTGAAAATTTCTGGGAAGGAAATCCAAAAATCTCAATAAAGTGTCGGAGTAGATGGTAATTCAGGGTTAATGTGTAGTGGGCTTTCTCAAATTCAGCAGTACTGACATTTTGGGCACAATCATTCTTCCTGTGCATCATAGGGGCTTTAGTAACATCCCTGGTCTCTACTAGCTACTGGTAGGAACCCTCCCCCAAGTTTTGATAATCAGTCTCCAGACACAAAATGCCCCAAATATTGACTATTCACTGCTTCTCTTCACGTTCCCACACTTTATGTTGAGAACCATTGATATGTATAGACATAGATATAGACAGACGTATGTGTGTATAGAGATGTAATAGCATCCAAAATGCTGAAGGATAAGCTAAGACAGTATTTCTGAAGGAAACCACAAAGTAGCGTACAAACAATCTAGGAAACATTTAGCCATACCAAATCGCCTCATTGATTATACTCACAAATCCTCATAGCTCTATCTTTCCCTCCTCCACACCATCTTCATGGTTTCCCATTAATGCCGCTTATTAATTTGCACAGGTTCATGCTAAAATATGTCCTCTTTATATTCAGATGCTGTGAGCTTTATGCCCACATTCACTTCCTCACATGTGATTATGAGAATAATTTCTTAACAGGGAAATGAGTTTGGCTTGGCTAGGTATTCAGTAGTCAATGATATACCAAGGTGCATTTTTCAAAGGGGAATTGAAGCTGAGCTGTGTACCTTCCATGGTGTTTTATTGCATTCTCTATATTTTCTTGATTTTGACTACAGTGCTTTCATATTGAAGAGTGTTTTTAACTCTGAGGATGATATTAAAGAAAGAAGAAATATGGTAGTAAATACAGAGATTTAAACAAAGGAATTAGATTGATGAGGTGGGGGTGTGACTAACAGAAAATCAGAAGAAAGGAGAAATAGAGTATATCTCATCAAAAAAACAGTCATGCTTTGCATGCCCTCCGTATTTTATCAGTTTCTCTCCAGCTTGAATCACATGCTTTTATCATTCTCACAGCCTACCTATCAAACCAAACGTTGTGTCTTTCTCCTTTATAACTTTTTATCCCACTCTTTTGCTCTTCATGTTTTATCATAGTATTTTAAAATTTTATTATATCAGGCCTACCTCCGGAAAAGGGTTCACATGATTTGAAGATAGGAAAATAAAAGTGGAAATTTCAGGAATAAATTATATGGATACATGTAGAAAAAATCTGAGCTAGCTGTTCAAAAAATCTTGTTCATTTTGCTTTAAGCAATGAAAAGTGAAGGAGGTTTACAAGTGGCTTACTCAGACATTAACAAGGTGATCAGATAAACCACAACAGATCTAACTAGAGAAAATATGACCCAGGCATAGAAAGAGAACAGGGAGATGGATCTAGCAGAGATGACTAAACAGACATAACCTACTATGACATTTACACTTACTGGAGATGGGGTACAAAATTGATTTTAAGCTATCTTGCAGGTAAATTTAATAGAGAAACTTGATGGGTTAAGATTCAGTGCTCATTAGATGAAAAGCAAGCCATTGTTTAAGAAAAGAAGAATAATATTGTACCCTGAACTCAGAGAAACATTTTCCCCTTGGGAAGGTGAATCTGTTGAAACAAAAAGAACTAAAGTTACTTTTGCATTTTGTAACAGTCAAATAAAAAGAAAAACACTGTGGATTATATTGCTTCAAATGCTACCCCAAATACAGAATATAAAGTTAACAGGAGGAAAAAAAATAATTCCCTGTAACTAAATTATGGAAAAAATGTCACACAAATGCTCTTTTAAGAGACTTTGGGTTATGTGATGTTTAAAGCCTTTCACTAGTTTTACAAAAGATACAGGATGGCTCTCCAAATGGATAAATGACCATTCTTCAGAAATGACCTTTTATAAAAAGCTGAGGGCATAAAATTAAATCATAATTCAGTGAAGGCATTTTTCCAGAAAATAAGATAATATAGTCCAGGTATATTACTTTCAGATGCCCTCACCTAGGTCAGTAATAGCATTTAGAGAACTTCGGAGGAATAGAAAGTTAACATCCCTTAGATCAATGGTCCTCAAATATTTCCTGTCTCAACCAGCACAGGATAATCCAACAGACAAAGCTTAGGCAAAAGAAGAAAGAAGAAAAATCTGAAAGTATATTCCTTTGATTTCTGCATACATGCCAATATTGTCATTCTGAAAAGCTTACTTTGTATTTGTATTTAGATGACTTTAATGTTGAACTAAACTCTGACGGCCATACTATTTTCCATGCTGTGGGCCTCTAATGATCCCAACAAGCGTGAGAAAGACAGTTCTCATCTACCAGTCACAGAGGTTCTGATGATGTGATAGTCAACCTGCAGATTTAGGCCTGGTGTGGCCTGGGAGAGGGGAGAGAATGAGAAAAGGCTAGACTGGGAGGAATCCCAAATATCCAATTTTTTTTAAACAGGGTAGAATTTCTAAAAACACTCACAATGCTTCTCAAATGCCTTACTCTTCTGCCACCTACCATATCCATTTTATAAAAATACTGTCTTCCATTCAAAAATCAGTTTCCCCACTGAGCTTCTGGAAAATCATTTGTCACAGTCAAATTAAAACTAAATTTGTTTGTGAGGACCTCAAATGTCCATCTTCTGAAGTATTGATCAAATAAAAGTACGCATGTCTTACCAATGATCAAGTGTCAAATTAGATAAATCTTAGAAAATGTTGGAGTTTCACAGGAATCCTTGCTTAGGTGATGGAAATTCACTGTATGTGGCGTAGAGGTCTATATCTGGAAAAGGCTATTTTCTCAAACAAAAAAAAGCTTGAACTCTGAAATTGATACCCCAAAGAACCAACACCCACAGATTTCTCTACCCTGATGCATAGATAAACTTTGGACACTTCAAACCACAAAATGAAAAATGGGTAAAAATGGTATTGATTTTAACTGGTTTACCAGTATGGGTCAGTTATCAGATTCATTATTTTGTAACTAACTGGCATCCTATTGTGGGCATCAATAATCTAGGATTTTTAAATCCTTTAGATAGACACATGGTGTGGTCCTATTAGTTGTTATTTTATCTTGTCTACACCGAAGAAAATAGGGTTACCCAATCAGGAAACAACTGTCCTAGAGTAAACTTTATAAGGAAGGGATGGATAGTTTTAATAATTCTGTCATACTGAGAGCCTTATTTCCACACTACCTTATATAGAACTCATATTTGCACATGTAATTGAAGAATCTCATATTGTTTTTAGAATCTCTCAATTTGTACTTAACACTTCAAAAGTCAGAATTAATGCTGAATTTGAAATGAACATTATTAATAGAACTATTATCATTTCCATACTGTGAAATAAAGGATCCCATTTATGTTAATGTCTGCTGCTAATTGTTAAAAGAAATATTTGTCAAGAAAAAATGATGGAATTAAATAATAGCTGTATTAATTTTCTCCTCACAGTTATGTCCTAAGTTTACATGTGGTGCAATACACAGTTTTGTACATGTATCAGAGTTAGAAGGGAAAGACTGTGATGGAATATCTATGAAGACAGGAAGTACTAAAGAAAAAGAGCTTGTGATTTCAGAAATAAATTTTTAAACGTCAGTATTTTCTGTGTTAGACTTAGTTCCTGATCATTTCCCCTTTAACTATGTCCCTGTGCATTTTCTACATAATTTCTGACATCTCATTCCGTGATATGAGTGGAAGTTTATGATTTTTCCTCTACTCATTCTATTCCTGACATTAGTCAAAGCATCTGCATACACTTCTGAACTGAACCCTGACCCAATCTTTCCAGATTAGTGACTCCTTGCACGATATTCCATAACCTCTCCTGACCTAGGATTGTGATGACTGACTCCTTTCCGGTTTTGGCTTAACCTGAATCTGACTCTATTCTCTCTCACATCACTTCCTTTATCTTTTCCCAGTTGTCATGCCTCCTTCCATTCACAAACCACATGGACTAAAACTCCTTCCTGAACACTGACATGATAGAAGTCGGGAATCTCTGGATGGGAAAAAATTTGAATAGACATATGACAAATATATGAAATAAGTTGAAAGAATCAAGTCTTAGTGATGAGCTAGACCAAGGAATTTGAGAAGCTTAGAGTAATCTTCAGAAATCAGCAGAATAAGCAAATAGGTTTATAGAACTATTTAAAGAAAGCGGGATCACTTTGTCAGAGCTACAGTCAAGAATAAGAGCTGCAGGGTTATCAGTCATGAGAGAAATTGTTTCCTATTGACTTCTATGTATTTAGTATACCATATTTTGAAGGTAATATTTCTATCATCTTCTTTTACCTCCTATAATGATTCCTTTTTCCTTCCTTACAATTCCTGCAACTGGGGACATTCTATAAGTGAGGCGTGTTTTTTTCTTGGTAGGTCAAAACAAAGCATTCCAGTTACCTCTTAATAAATGTAAATTACCTTTCCTTTTCCCTGAGCCTGGAATTATGCTAAGAACGTTCTTTTGAATATTCATAGACTCAGACTGGTTTAATCTGAAGAGAAATTTAGAGATATTTTCACCCAATTCCCTTTAATAAAGATGAAAACATTGTGACTCAGAGACAAAATGGTTTGCATGAGGTTGCTCAGCAAGGTAATAGAACAAGCAAAACTAGAATCTCATTGTTTGTGGGAGGAAGCTGAATGAACAATAACAGCTTTAGAGAGAGAAAACATTTCAGGGAAGCTAAAGAACTGTGCTTCTAGATGGAGAGTTAAGTAGGTACAAGACTGCATAAGGTCTTAAAGGCCATATTAGTGATTTAGGAAATAATGTGATACATTTTATGTTTAAAGAAGGGCAGAGATATTACACTGGCATTTTAAGAAAAATGCATTATTTTTTCTGTGTTACTTCCTCTGAGTACTGAGATTCTCTACTTCTCACAATCCAGGGTGCAATACTGCTCCCTAAAGTTACATTGTTTTCTTGTCTTGATGAAAATGTCTCCCTTTGTACCTCTTCCATCACTTTGATTTTTATCCTCTAGGTCTGCTTCTAGGCCATCCTCACCATCAGTTTAAAACAGAGGTAATTTGTTTATCTTTTCTGCTTCCCCAGACTTTCTATCTGTTCTCCTTTCTTGGATGAGTATCTCTGAACTCAATATTTTTGTTAGGCTCCACTTATCCTTTTCCAGGAATTGATAGAGGCTCCAATATCTTCATTAATCAGACACTGAAATCAAATTTCCCTCTTAATAAATAAAAAGATAATAATTCTCTTTTCCTATCAATGTAGAATTTTTATACCTAACTTTATTCTGTCTTTTTGTAAGCATTTGTTCAAGTGATAAGTTCTGATGTTAGTATATTTAACAGTATGACATTCATAGTAATCATTTCCTCTCTTTGTACTATGTTCGAAGCACTGTCTTCAACTGCTATGCCCTAAAAGTCCAGACTTCATTGATTTAAGTATAGAACAGTCTAAACATACGAGGATTTGAGAAGGCAGTTAGCATTTACTGAATAGTTACCTTATAACAGACATTTTATAAAATTCCCTTATCAGTCTCAATTGAGATATATTGGGCTTCAGAGTCTAGACTTAAGCAAAATCATGAGCTAGTGATTCTTAGAGGTATCTCCTTATGGAAATAATTACGCAAGGAAATCTTTATTTTTACTGAACGCACACAGATGGAGATGGGAAGAAGAAAAATTGAGAAGAAAGAAGGAGCAAATGAACTATGCTTGAATAATGCATGACATCTCTTCTTGGCTAGTTGGAGAAACAATCTGTGGGTCAAAGAAGAGATGGTTTAGAAACATTAAGTACATAAGTTATAATTTCGAAAGAAATTTTATTCTGGGAAGAAAATCAAAACTTGCTGCAGTGATTCACATAAAAAACTATAGCCTAAAACTAGGAAGGAAACTATTTGCTTCTGGTCTCTGTCACAAACCACAGGGCTGTGTGAGACATTAAGGAAGGTACAATCTGAGGAGGGTGAGGTCTCACTGAAAGAAGAAAGAAGAGGTAATGAGGGTCTCTGGCATAAACATGTTGTGAGACAGAGCTGAATTTCCTAGAAATAATTGAGAAGATATGGAAGGGAATGCTCTGGTCATGCAGGTGGACACTTGGAGACATAATGTAATTATTATTTCAAAGGAAGAAATCCAGGTAACAGGCATGGCATCATTCAGGTCCTTAAAAGTTACGTTGAGTATAGATTAAAATTCTCATTTTCAGATGAAGAAAAAATGCTTAGGTAGATGAAGAATTCCTCAAGCCCACACTATCAAGTCAGTGGTGATGTAGGGGGGTTCAAACTCAAACCTTGATGACCCCTTTCCAGGTGTTCCTGAGGACCATGTCACCTGCTCCAGTCAGCTTGGCACTTGCCTTCTGAAAGATTGATAATTCCAATTGGGATGTAACCAGGTAGAATAAAAAGGTCACACAATAGGTCAGATAATTTATTCATTTTTTAAAAAATATATAATTGTGAGGGAAGTGTGGGCTTTGAAGTCAGGCTTACTTGAGCTCAGCTCCCAACATTGTCATTTATTAGGTGTAGGCCCTTGTAAGAGTTACTTTTTGCTGTGACCCTTGGTTTCCGTGTCTGTAAGTGTGAACATTGACATATTCTTTGAATACTGTTGTGAGACATGAGATAATAATGAATATATACAGTGGTTCTCACTAAATTAAAGATTATTTGTTTTAATGAAAGTTTTTTTCAGTTTTTCCTGAACACTTTGCTTTTGGGAGAGAAATCTGTGGTGCAGAATACCAGCAGAATACATAATAGTGCCTGTGGTTCTTACTTCATCCTCTATCTTTCCCAGAATGTGTTTTAAATTTTGCTTCCATCTATAAAGTAACATATGGGACTACATTTTTTTGACAACTTCGACTAGAAACCAAATTTCAAACTTCTTTATTTTATAAAAGGAAGGGAATGATATTGACCCACATCGTTTTCCTTTGGGCAGTCCCCACCTTACCTAATTGTCTCCTTTTAAGAGTTCTTTCTTAAAGTACCTAACTCTGTGACTAGAAAATGTGTTTCTTTCACTTGAGAGGACATCAAAGAGGCATTCCTGTATAAAATTCACTGAGTTTTTCTTAACTATGCATTGTCATGAGACCATATGGCCGTAAATGATTTAGTTTTTCATGAAAAATGGTTTTAAATCAAAAATGAAACCTGCTAAAAAGAATTTGCATACTTGATGAAAAATAAAGGCAATAAAATGTTTAATCTAGCTGTGAGAAATGTACTGGGATTTCATAAGCAGCCCTTACATAATAAGGAAATACATTTTCATTATGACTGTTGTATTACCAGTGTTACAGAAACTTGGCCTCTTAGACTGTGCTACAGAAAATGGGGCATACCTTAAGATTTGAGCAAATCTGGTACATCTGGAAAATTGTAAAGTCAAACCTGCCTGGGTCCATGTAAACGAAGGGGGGATATGGGAGTGTAGATTCCCATGGAAGGAGAGGAGAGTCTGATTGTAACATAATGTACATCATTGATAAGAGCTGGAACATAGAAGTAAGCAAACACTTAAAGAATAGTTTTGCTAACATCTCCATAGGAAATTGAAAGTGAGAGGACTCGGCAGTTTTGAAAGCACTGCTTCCAGGCTCAGAAGGAGTCATTTTTGCCCAGGAGTAGTTGGGCAACAGTAACTATGGAGGCACTTTGAGAGAGCATATTTGGCGAAAGAAGATATTACCCATTAGAAAGGATTCACGAGGTCAATGGTCACCACTATCTGGTAGTAAGTAAACAGAAAGATAAGGCAGTGAAATTTATATGAAGCACCCTTGGGAATTCATTAGGAAGTTTGAGGTGTTTGACTTTCCTCAGGAAATGATGTGGCACTAGCTTCCCCCAATTTGATATCGAGTTCATATTGACTTTCTTTCTACTTAAATAAACCAATAAATCATACTATCAAAGCAATTTCTGATTGTGAATTTTCTTCACTGGGTGCAATGCATGTCAAAATATGTTTAAAGTGTATTTTGCACCACTTTGAATTGGTACTAAGAGGCAATGTTGAGAAAAGGCCATGAAAAGGAAAAAGAAAACTAAAGTAAGAGCATGTCAGTATTAATTGTTGCAATTGCCAAACAACTTGGAGAGAGCTTCTCACTTTACAGCATTGTCTGGATAGCATCTATTCCTTGTTGGTATGGTTTCATTCTGTGTCATTGAAAAGACTGTTCAACAACTACAAGCAAGACTGTGGATGATTTCACCCACACTATGTACCCTGGGCTGACTCTAAGCTGGAGAATTTTTCACGCTTCAATTCCTGGAATAGGTTTTAAGCACTTGGGCGGGGAGTCATACAAACTCAGGAAAGATGGATAATTTGAGTCAACCTTATGAATTTTCCAATCCACATTTAAAATAAATGATCAAAATGTTATATCTTCTCCCCCATAAACAATTTGTGTCTAATGCTGATTTCTTGTTAATTTGTTATGGCTTTGAGGTCTTTTAAATCTGTCTTTTCACAGCATTTCCTATAGTCGGTCACTTCTCTGGAGAAGCGTCTTAAAAAGTTGTTAAAGATTCATTTTTCAGAGCTGGTGTACTTGAGCCAGGATTCCTGAGTTTATATCCTGATTCCTTTACTTTTGTGCTGGGTAAGTTACATAAACCTCTTGGATCTCAGTTTCTCTACCTTTCAAAGTAGAACCACACTACTGCCTGCATGGTAAAATTGCAATGAATGTTAAATGAGTATTTGGAACATTGTAATCATTCAGTAGTTATAGAATGCTAATATTTTGTTATGGAAACCAAAATAGTTTTCATAGATGTTCTAAAATCAGATATTATTACCAAGAAAAGACATTGAAAGAGAAAAGTTTGATATGCAAAAAGCCTCTTTCATTTCTTTTTTTTTTTGTTGGATAGGATAAATGGTGACAAATAATGTGTGTATCAAGCTATAGAGGTCACAGAAATTCTTTGCATGTATCATCACATTTAATAATTATAATTACAGATAGATTTACATGATATTAAAGAGGTTAAGTGCCAGGATCAAAATGACAGTTTTTAAGTGACAGAGTTCAAAATGTATGAGAGAGTTTCTAATTCCAAAGTCCGTGCTTTCCACTTCATTACTCGCCTTCTAAAGTAAATCTTTTAAATTTTAATACTTGCAGAGTGTGAGCAATCATTTGGTGCATTTTATATCAATATGCATTTTTACCACATCTTCTTTTACTCAGACCTGTGTCCTTTCTTAAATTGGTAGACAAGAGGCTGTCCCTGAAGCTTAAGTCATTGGAAGCTCGTGATGTTTTGACGTTTGGGGGCCAGTGGTTCAAAAGTCACCAAGGTGGGGCTAAGTGTTGGTTGACTCAAGAAATGTGGTAAGAACTGATTCTCCAAGGACTCAGGATATATCAGAAAAGTCTAACAAAAATTATAATCTAATATGATTTTTTTGCTAGAGTTTTTTTGAGTTTTGTTAAACTTTGAGTCAAACTAGAAGATTACACTACAGATGCAAGGTTGTCAAAAGCAAGAAAAGTCTGAAACACTGCCACAATTAAGAGGAAGCTAAGGAGACAAGATGGCTAGATGACAGGTGATCTCCTGGATAAGATCCTGGCACAGAAAAGTGAGATTAGAGGAAATCAAGTGAATCAAAAGAAACTGAAGAGATGAGAGAGCAATAATGCACCAATGTTGACTTATTAGTTTTGGCAAGTTCACCATGGTCATCTAAAGTGATAACATTGAGGGAGACTGATTCTATACTATTTTGGTAACTGTTTGTAAATCCAAATTATTCCAAAGTACAAATGTTATAAAAACTGAAAACAAAATCCTTTGGATGCAATCTGAGATAATGAATTCTATGTAACCTAGGTCATAGTATGGAAAACTTCAATGTACTCCCCTTTTCTTCTATTTCTGTTCAACAGTAAGGTCACATAAAAGCATGCTTGTGACTTATCTTCCTGCCCCATTTTTTATGATTTGCTTTCTAAATCTCTGACTTGGTTTTGATCTGTCTCTGAAAACAGAAAAGTAAGGCATGCAGCAATGCCTGTGATTCTCCGTGGAGGCTCTGAGAACCTCCCCAGAGGATTTTTTGAGCTCATGCTAATATAATAATGCTGTCATCACATACTGAGAGCCTACCCAAGCACCATTTTAAGTGCTGAAGATACAAATGGGAGCAAAACAATTTCTTTGCCCTTAACAAGGACATGCTCTAGTTGATTAACACACATATAATGAAGAATTAAAATGTATAAAGATGAAGAAAGCATATCAGGGGGCCTCAGCAAAGGGGAATAGATGCTGTATATAGTCTGAAGGAAAAGGTCAAGATGGGAATTCTGGTGGAAGTGACCTCTGAGTTGAATCTTCATATAATGTTTTCCAGGAAGGAGGACAACAGTCCAGGAGTCGAGTAGATGAGAGAAAGTCCCCAGGCATCCAAGGACATTCTGATAAGAAACATCAAGCACATCTTTAGAATGTGGAGAAAGAGACAGAGAAGGACAAACTACAGGGTTAAGCAGTGCCCCAAAGTTGGAGGATCTCTCCTGATGTACAGCTCAGATTTGATCCTCTAAGGGATGGTGGTGGGAGGTGTCCCCTAAGTAACTAGCATCAAACTTAATCATCATTTTAATCCATTATTTTCAGTTTCTATACTCAATAAGTTTAGTTTTAATAAAAAAGCATACTGGAATTGGAGATCTAGACAGAGAAAACTGGTTACGAATACAAGGTTTAGCGTTATTTTCCATTTGTTTGTGATTCCTCTGCCCTTCAACAAGTTGGGTCTCTGTTTTCTCATCTGTAGAATGGGGATATAATAATACAATTTATTTCATTTTGTTGTTGATAGAATTAAATGAGATACATGGTGTGGGAAAAGCACCCATGAATCAGCATGCCACTGGGTAGTATGTCACACAGCTCAGCAGTTAGAAGGAACTAAGTTGCTATCTCAGCTTTGTCACATTCTGACTGAGTGATCTTAAGAAAATTTCCCAACTCTATCAAAGTCTCCTTCAGCAAATAGAGAATTGTTTTGTTATAAGGAGCGAATGAGCTAGTATTTGTAAAGTGCTGAGAATAGGACCTGGCACACAGGTTTGTTATGAAGAGATTATGTGAGTTTACGTACCAGCAAGTGCTCACAAATTGTTTGACTGCACTTATTATACCTGGAACTGGGGCCTAATGCCTCTGGGCATTAGAATGAAGACTTAACCTTGAGGTCAGTCACAAACCATCTGGAAAGCTGTTCTTTTTGATGGTGTTGCTGTTTGCTCTTGTTTTTTTTTTTTCCATTTTTGATTTGGACCTGGCCACAGAGGTCATCAATAAAATGTATTAATTATGATCTCATAGCCTGGCTATTGCTGACTCTTGTTCAAATAAGAAGAAAAAATGTAACCAAAGGAAACTATAAACAATTTACCGCAAACCTCCAAAATATTAATTCTACTTTTAAGAAAGCTTCACAAAGTTTGAGGAAGATGTTTGAGTAGTTTTGCCCCAGATATTCATTCACATTTTAGTGTGATTTTATAGAAGTTATCATAACAGGAGGAGGCTCACCAATATTTAAGTCCAGTTATATTATAGAACAACAAATGACTCTATTTACATAGATGCAAAAATTACATATGTTCAAAATCAAGGTTAGAATAGACAGACAAAATTGAGATGAAAATGTTTTACAAACATGTTCACCTGTTAGCTAAGGAAACCTATTCAGTTTCACTCTTCTGTTTTTATTTGGGGCCTAGTATACAAGAAAATTATTGCCTGGAATTTTGAGATGTACTGGACCATATGAAAAATAATTTCTCAAAGATACACTCTACAAACCTTTGAGCAACATGAACAGGACTCTTGTCACAAATACAGACTGACAGGTCATTCCTTAGCATTTTCACACAATATTGAAAATCAGCCTGTACTGGCAGGTGTAAAGTTCCCAGATTTTCACTTGACAGAATAATTCAGGACTGATAGTTTTTGACTGATAATAGGCAAACGGTGTGCAACAGACAATAGCATCAAAGGGAAAAATAAAATTGTATTCAAGGGCAGTTAAAAATATAGATGTTTTTAGCATAAAGATTCTGAAAAACTTAATGCACATGGAATTCCAATCCCCGCACTACAGCAGATTATCATGAAAATATCACAAAGGGAAATGGCAATACCTTTCAGCATGTCTCCTCCAGGATTTTCTGGCTTTGTAACTGGCAAATATTTATGAGAGCAAAACCTTGCCCTCTATTGCCATGTAAATGTTGGTCCCTTACCCTTCTCATGGTGCTGACTCTACGGATAAGCTTATCAGCTGTCTCCGCTCTGTCTACTGCTTGATGGTGATGTTCTGTAATAACTCCGAATCAATAATGAACTTCATTTTCCCTTCTCTTTCAACAGCCTAAGACAGATCAGTTAACATCTGGAAAATCCACTTGGTGAAATGGACTATTTGTTAACAATGCCCCCAAAAGTTCCCTTGGAGCTCCTTTGATGAGGGTTGGCTATCTGGTCTCACCTGATCAACAGATAACCCCAAATACCTTCCTATCTAGCTGAGTATTTAACCCAGTTCATCCTTCAAAAACATGTCCTTGAACAGGGCTCAAATTGTAATGTACACGAACATCATTCGGGTTCTTATTGAAATATAAGCTTTGATTGTATAGGTCTATAGTGGGGCTTGAGATTCTGTTTTCCCATTAAATTCCTAAGAGATTCTGATGCAAGTGTTTCCAGGAGCACCCTCTGAGGAACAAGGCTCCAAGGGATTGTGAACAGTGTCAGATAGTAGAGATTCTCAATTCTATCAGTGTATTATTTACATAACAACCTATATCCCCAATGTATTATATTAAAACCTTTTTAATTTTCAACAAGGGGGATGGAGTGTCACTTTAGGCATAAAGGACACATGAAATATAATCATATTTATCCTTTTTAGAAACAAGCAAGGGAAGAAACAACCGGATCTCAAAGAAAGATTTTCCTGTAAACTTAGAGCCCATTCTGAATATAATGTCACCATGATTTTACTTTCCATTGTGGATGATGAAACACTGTGCTCCAGGTTGGTAGGTGCCATAAGCCAACTTCATTCCAAACCCAGACACACTAATATTTATGACTTGGAAATTAATTTTACAGGAATCAATTAAGATATAAAATTCATAATAATCATCTGCTTTAATTGTAAGTCAATTTTCTTGCAAAGTCATTCATAGAAAGCAAGTTGTTCAAATTAAGATATTTCATTGATAGGAAGAAATAGTTCACTATTAAATATATTAAATTTTTGGTACACTCTCCAGACTGACCAATGGTACCTGATATCTACATCTAGTTTCATTGTTCAGTGGGTCCTAGCTATTTGACTCATCAAGAGCCCATAAAGAAGTGCTGAGCATTCCCTATATCTACAGACGATCCAATGGGGACCCCAAGTTCTACTGTTATTATGGGTCGAAGTGTCATTCTTTTGGTAATTACTTGTTCATATTGTATTTGTTTGTACTTGCTGATGTATTCAATCCAATCCAGCAAACATTTATTGAGTATTATTATTAGGCACTGGGAAACATAAAGATAAATAAGACTTGATTTTTATATTCACAGAAATGATGACAATGTAGATTGTTTTATAAATGCTATTTCACAGGAATGTCATTGGTGTCTCGTTTATCTCACCAACTAAGATGTAGGTTCCTTTAAAGTATTAATTATTCATTAATATTAATTCAAATATTAACTTATCTAATGTGAAAAATAAGCCTATGAAGGCAACTCTGATTTTAGAAACAAGAAAACTAGCACAGAGAAATTAATAGTTTTCCCCAAAGTCACACAGTTTTCTAAAGAAGAGTATAATAATGACTAAGGACTTTGTTCTCTGACATTCAATTTATTACTCCAAGAAACTTGAAAAGAAATGTAAAGTTAAATCCATTTCAATACATACAAATATCTCTTGCACACCAACCATCTAGGTCTTTTTTACAAGAAGACTTTTTTGACTCAAGGACTCAATTCCATTTTTAAGATAAATTACATCTTCTGAGTACATAGGCTTTAAGTGAACTTTGAATGGACCTAGAGTAATCCATGGGACACTCCAGTCACCCTGTTCCTTTGAGTGTGATTACTGGACTGATATGCACACCCACAGGACAGAAGCTGTAGCAGGACAGGTCACCTGTGTACCCAATGCCAACACAATTCCTGGCCTATTGCAGATGCACTATTATTTACTCCTGAAGAAAATTGAGTCCCTGTTTCACAAATGAGTAAACTGAGATCCAGAGAGATGAGAAATGACTTGCCTAACCCTATACAACTTAAATGAGAGAGACATTAGAAAGTTTTGAATCTTGTTCTTCCCAGTTTTGGTGCTTACTTTCCATTCCATACCAAATTTTACATTATCCACCCCTTAATCAAAGTGTTTATTACTTGAGTGGAGTCATTACTGTATTTGCAGAATGCAATTAATAAGCATGAAATACTAAAACATGTCTTGGTCAATATTTTGCTTTACTGAAAGCTGTAACAATATTTACATTCAGTAAACTGTCTTTTTTGTTGTTTTATATTCCACAACGAAGTTTGAAGAGGGGTGAAAATACAGTCAAGTAACTCAGGCTGCAGATATAAATGTAATAACATTCTTTTACTATTTTAAATGTATTTTAAATATTAACAATGTCTTTCACATAGTAGGGATGTAATACATATTTGAGAAACTGAATTGGAAAAAAATCCTGGGAAGTAAAGATTTCTTTATGTTTAAGATATACTTGATGGGAAAAAAAAATGTATAATGAAGATATTTGGAGTTGATTGATCAGTCCGCTTTTTCATTTTACGGAAACCATTTTCATATCTTAAAATGATATTCCTAATAAGGACAAAGCAAAAAACAGCACCAGTCTTTCTATTAATGGCTTAGGAATAATTTAAATAGAACTCAGAACAGTATTACATTGTTAAATTTTATTCAACAATTCCTGAAAATATGTTATTAGTTATTAAAGTCTAAGTTGAAGAATTCTCTGCTGGAAGACATTTCCTAATTAGACCTGAATTGTTTTTCTATGTCACGACAAAGACAATGCAAATGCTGATTACAGCAATTAAAACTTCCCTTTGTTTGCAGAAAGAGATGTACCCAGATATGGCTTTTTGTTTGTAGACATCTTAATAAGCTCTAGCAGACTGAAATGAAATCTGTCATCAGTTATACTTTTCTCTTAGACAAACTGTCTTCTTCACATACATATTAAGCAAGATTTGTTACCAAAGCTTCCTTATATTTCTGTTTGTTGTAAAATGGTAAATGTAGAAATAACACTAGATCTATCAATTTGATAATATAATGCAATACATCTGGCAGTGGAACAGGGGAAATAATATAATGACATATTTGGCAGAGTAAATGGTTTTTATTATAGGTTTTTTCTTTCTTTTTTTTAAACACAATTGTGCCATTTGTTGTAAACTAATGTCAAGGAATATAAAGTATTATTGGGAATGGGGAATTTAGCTTTTGTAGAACATAAATTGACTGCCATGTAAATATAACCATCAGTTTCATTGCTTGTTAAACATTTATTTACCAAAATCATTTGAATAGGAAAGCTTGTTGAAGTGAACCATGCCTATTTTAAGTCATCGGTTGTTGATTTCTGTCACGAATTTGACTTTTCTTCTGTTTTCATATCTATAACTTTACATTAAAATCTATCATAGACTATTAGAGAATTAAAAAATCTAATTCTAGAATATGTGGGTAAGCAATTCTAAAATTGGGTAGGGTAACTTAAATTTTACTTTCTTTTAAAGAAATCTGAGGATACCATTTTGATAAATAGACTAAGAGCACAAAGGTATATCCTCACTTCATTCATTCACTTCCATGTTCATCAAACTTTTTTTGGCCTTTCTGTGTCAGCTATCATACTTGCTTCCAGAGACAAATGTGAAAAAGGCATGAAAAGCTCAACTTTGCTGGGGAGACCCACACATGTAATCAATGGAGTAGCAGAATAGTTTGCAGTATATACCTATAGTACGTATGTCAAAACAAATCAGGGTAAGATACTGCAAAAATGTTTTTAATTTAATTGCCATTTCTTAAAAACAAACAAAAGATAATGGGAATGAAGCAATATATTATAACGCTGAGCTTTTATGTTCTGGAGAATGTTAAAGTTTGGTACCTACAAGAGCTTTATAACCAAAAGGTTTCCTTCCTGAGGATAGACTTGACATTTAGACTTAAAATGGTAGAATTTTACCTTATAAATTTACCTGAAAGACCCACTCCAATTCTACCTGGATTCAGGAGTGTGCTGATGGAGAAAAATCAAATCATTGGTACAGAGATGCAAATATTGAATATAGAAATGTATAGAAGTCATCCCCATTATACAACCCTTAGCAGAGTGAAAAAGCAAAGATTAAGAAATATATGTGACCACAAATTGGGGCATAAAGAAAGATGTAGACACCTCAGTTTGAGATGGATAAGAAAAAAAGCAGAGTTTAAGAAGTTCAGTCTGTGCCTGAACAAGCCCCTTTGACATGCAGAAAAATTATCATATCTCCTCATGAGAAAAGATGAAAGATGATTTATCAGACTTCAGTGTGTATCTTAGTTTTTGTAGTATAAGAACAGTTGTATAATTATTTCAGAGTCTTGGTTCCCTGATTCTTGAGAATAAATTTTAAATCTTCATAAAATCTCAAGGAAGATAAACCATAAATGCAGGGATGCCTGAAGATGAAATAATCTCCCCTTTATTAGAGTTCAGACTTTATGTGTTAATTGTGAGAAATATAAAGGAAATGGTCACTAGTACAGAATTTTTCAAAGAACTTATTTCTATCTTAGTGTACCACATACATCCTGTTTCACAGCAGAAAATGAGGGAGAGAGAGAAAATGTATCTGATCATCTTAATCAATGTTGCCATTTTGAAAAAGCTCTCCTATACAAATTTTATGATTAAATGAACATGAGCACTGCATGGTTATTTTTGTCATCTTTTAGGCCCAGTGTAAGTTTGTTTTCTGTGACAATACTGTGATGAATGAGCAGGAGGCTATGATGGAATCAGAGCACATATCTTGTCCCATAGTGACCAAATCATGGACAAGCTACTTAATATTCTCAACTCCAGGGTTATCTTTTTAAAATTGAAACAAAACTGATCTTTATTCAGGAATCAATAAAAATAGCACTAACATTAATTCTATGCTCATTTTTTGGAAAACTCATTAGAAAATACGAAATAAATTTAAAAAATGAACCTTGAAAACTGAATGTGCCTTGGAATTATGAGTTGTTACTAAAAGTTACTTCTACAGAAAAAATGCAGCCTTGTGATCATTATTTGTAAAACTAGAGATAGTTGAGTTATAAATTAGGTGAGATTGTCTATGTAGACATCTAGGAAATTCCTCAGAATTTGTAGAATTTCTTAAATGCTATTGATTTAAACTACATAAATTTACTGGAAATTTAAACAACATATACATCGTTTCCAAATGCAAACCCTTTTTCAGCATCCAGGTTGTTTTTCATTGGCAAACATCTTTTTATTTTCTATCAAAATTAATAAAGAAAAAGAAAACTGGTAAGAGAAATACACTTAATATCCATTAGAGAAAAATGTGTATAAAATGATGGTCCACCTTATAAAAATACCAAACAAATAATGAAAATGATATGTGGTTGATGTCTAAGTGGAAAAAGATTACAAAGCGGTGTCAACTTATTTCAGTTTCAGAGTGACTTGGGTGTGTGTGTGTGTGTGTGTGTGTGTATTATGCTTATGTGCTACAAAATATCAAGCTATATACACAGACTGCTAAAAATAGTTCTGAAGGATAAATTTTACTTTGACTATATTGTTTGAAAGTCTAAAAATGAGCTTGTCCTATAGTCATCATTTTTAAGAATACTTGTATTTTTTAAAAAAGTTTTTCTGTCTTCTGAAAATAACTTGTTAATACAAACATTCTTATCTAGTCACCATCAATAGTTATATAAATAAGGGATGACTTATAATTTGAAATTATCAAATAAATTATTTTAGTTTATTTGCTTTGATAAGCAACAGCATTAAAGATATTTTGATGGACTGAAAAATTTTGATTTCCGATAGTGACAAAAACCACAGAATTCTAAAAAATGCTTAGAACATTTAAAGGTTAACTGGTTAGTTTTGCTAGATAAATGAAAAATATATTCAAAATTCAAGTATTATTTTTTTCTGATTTGATCACAGACCTAATTTGATAAAGAGGTCAGTACTTGGCACATTTGAGCAAATATCAAAATGGTATTGGATATTTATAGAACCAAATTAGATGTTAAACAAATGGAAGTTATAATTTAGAGACAGAAAAGGCAGGGTATTTATAGCTCATTGAATACAAAAAAGAATCTTTTACTTTTCACTGAAAAGTGATTTTTAATTGTCATTTTAAAATAAGCTGTTCGAAATATCTGATAAAATATTTTTTAGCTGAATTGTGGAATTTTTAAGTAAACTTTGTGACTAGTGTAAGGAAGTTTCTAGTGAAGTGCCTTCATATGGGAAAAAGTTGAAAGGAGAGGCAATGGCCACTGAGGTTGAATCTTTCTTTGGCACACTTTCTGAATTCGAACTTCATTCACCCTTCCAAACAAAGTTCTTGGATCTGCCATGTTACCATGGATATTGCTGTAGTCTAGAAAGGAAAACGCAACTCTAATAAGAAGTAACCAGCATTAATTTGTTCTCTGTGATTAAGATAGAGAAGACACATTATAAGAACACTGACCTTGAGCTATTTTATTTCTGTGCTTTTATTTCAATATGTAATCCAAGTGTAAACCATCATTTCATTCATTGTGAAACAGTATTCCAATTCTAGCCATTAGAATATTATGAAATTATGCAATTACTGTATTTTATGGAGAGTTTAAGATATTTCAAAGATATTTTTAACTATGGGCAATATATGGCTTATGTAATCTTACCCCAAGTAAGATGTTTTTCTACTGAATTATCTCTTCAAAGTTCTGTGTTCCCCTTAAGCAAATTCTATTACAGCCAGAAAATCACTTGCTCAACAATGAGAATTTTATTTCCAGTATAGGTAACTCATGAGTTTTTCCTATTGAAAATAAGTAGAAAGATATGGAAATCAGCATTAAGAAGAGGAAGAGGAAAAATTTATCTTACTTTAGAGGAGATGATAAAAAGTTTTGCCTTAGGAGAAACTAATGGAAGCTAAACTGAACTTTTCAACACATACTCCATGTGAGGGGAAATGCTAATGAGTTGTCTAAACTGGAAGTCAGAGTTGTTGAGGAATTCTACACTATGATTTAAAAAGAATTTGAGAAATACTTTTCATCATGTCAGGAAGATTAAACAGCAGTTGCCCAAAGTCTTGTTAAATTTCAAGTATCCAAATTATTTTGCTTTTCTGAGATTTGTTAGACAAAAGTAAGCACTTCTAACTCTTAAAACTTTCTACTTTTCATTGTTATTCTAGGCCATGAAATTCTGGTTGAAAGACCAGACTTGGAAAAGTATCTGTATTTGTGAGAACGCAACTTTATAAAACATTTACACACACACACACACACACACGCACACTGTGTGTGCGTGTGTGTGTGTGTGTGTGTGTAATTGTTTTTTTAAACTTCTGGGGAGGTAGAACCTAAACTATTTCTAAGGAGCAGACGATGTTATCTATAGTAGCTTGTATTATTTATTTCTAGAAATATTTCAGTGTTTGTATAAAATATTGATAAAGGCCAGTGTTAGAACTTTGGTAGTGGATGTAAGATACACATTGACTGAGGTGTGGATCTAGTCTCCTGAAATTTATAAATAGTATTGTACACTAATGCAGCATTAATAAAAAAAAATTAAAGACTTTCATGGGATTATTCTTACTCTGTTCAGGGAAGAAGAAATCACAAGTCTCTCCAGTGTTCTGATACTCATTTCTGATTATTCTGCTTTACTGTCATTCGGTCTGGCTGGATGGCTGTAATCATCCTCTCCCCTTATCCCACCATATTTTCCAACTGACAACCCAAAACTCTATGAAAGTGCCCAGAATAGCAATAGTCATACCACTTTATTTTGTAAATCACAGTGCAGATTTCTTGCTGATGGAATTTGCTTCTAAGAATAAAAAATTCAACTTTTGCATAGCAGAAGTTTTCTGAGAATAATAATCATAATAACCTTTTAAAAAGTTTCATAATAGTATACTTTTCCCCACACATGACTATTATAGGAAGAAATTTTACATAATTTTAAAATTCCCCTGATTCAATATTCACTTTCTTTTGTGTGAAGTCTGTAAGGGCATAGAATTTAACTGGAAAAAAGAAAAAAAAGAAAACCAATATACATATATTAATATTATTTAGGCACTCTCCCCTACCAATTTTTCTCTATTTGTTTTTCCACAGTGATATCTTTTAACTTTTCAGTTGTGAATATTAATTGAAGTGATTGCTCATTAGATTTGAAGTCAGGTAATTTTGTAATAACCCTCTTATATAACATTATCACTGACTTAAATCTGAATTTGACTGAGAAATAATGACTGAGTAATTTTGTTTTATATAGTAGTTGGTGTTACCAATTCAGAGATAATCTGAGGAGTCAAATTCTGAAGAACCAGATTTAAAAATTACATTAAAAGAAATCTTCCACTGGAAATGTTAGTAAAACAAGCTTCCCCTGAGCCATCTCTCCTCCCCCCCAGGTTGATTCTATGTAAGATCTATCTCTAATTGGCTAAAAGCCCATTCCAGAGTTTAAATACGAATGACTCTTTCTTCTGCGAAAGGAACATAACAAATGGTTAAGACTTTCCTGCCCTCCCAAAGATACTAAACTGATAAAAGAAGCTAACTCAAGTGTTTCAGTCAGGTGGCACCCAGAGCAGGAGTTGGGGGGAGGCACTGAGCAGCCCATTTAGTTTGGGTGGGTCCTCTCTTTGTGGGCCTGTCAGCTGGTACTTCAGGTGACAACATGCAAGGGACTCTTACCGGCAGCTTTTAGTCTTGGCTTCTCTATGTGTTTCTGGTCAATCATCTCAGGAAATGGTATCTGGTTTCTTTCTGGGAGCCTTTCATTCTCTTAGACCTGGTCACATCCTCAGCAACTGGCATATGAGTGCTACTCACAGGACAGAGCAAGGTCACCTTGCTCCATGTGTTAGGACCTCTTGCTAGGCTCTCAGTTCAGATGTCGCCTCCTCAGAAGATACCCCACCACCCTATGAAAGCAGCCCCAACACCAGTTTAATTTTCTGGATAGAACCTATCATTCCTGACTCTCTCCACATATAAATATATGTTTGTAATTCATTATCCCTCTACCTCCGGTAGAATATTAGCTCCCCTAGGACAGGCCTGTATTCTGTGGGCTCACTATCACATGCCCAGCCTCTCACATTGTGTTCAATAATTATTTGTTGACTGAATAAAGACAAGTAAAAATGGATACATGAATCCACACATCCATGTGTGACTTACTCAATGACAAAAAAATGTATTCAATGATATATAAAAAAAGATATCTCTTGTTGTTGTTGAAACATCTGCCTTTGCTTTTTCAGAGAATAACTCTTGCCCAGGACTTCATCAAAGCTTCTCGATGTGTGGTAAGGAAACATGTCTCAAAAATGGCATTCACCACATCCTTAGCTGTCCCCTCTGCTTGTCCTGAAAAAGGATGGGATGTCCTGTCCCTCTCCTCTAACTGGGACTATCTTTAGGCCATCACCTGCCATCCCAGGAGGGCCTGCACCTCTCCCTACTTGGGAGTGGTCTGGCACTTTCCAATCACCAGTCTCTGGGATCTTTGGCATCTACTGCAAATACATTTTTTTGTTCCTTCTCTAAGGCCAGAAGTACCCAGGCAAATCATTTTGTTTCCCCTAAGGTTAATATGTCAACTTAACTCTTAAGAAAGACAGGTTTTTAAAAATCTAGTCAACAGGAAACACAAGGAGATGGTAAGAAGCACGTTTTGAAGAAATGAAGTAGTGTTTGTTTGCTATTTTTATATAAAGCAAGAAGAAATCCTTGTTCTTGTAGAGGTCTGAGTCAAACTTTTCCAGTTCAAACAGTATAGACAAGTTCCATCAAGAACCACATTTTACAGTCTAACCGCCATCTCCCACTCCCTGCCACTTCTGCTGCTGACTCCCTGTCCTACAGACAGGCTTGCTGACAGTTAAGTCAAGGGCATTTATGACTCTCCTAATGTCTAGTTTTCTGTATTAAGCACATATTGAGGGACTGCTGTATGCATCAAAGAGTACCCTACCTTAAAGTGTTCGAAATCAATCATCCTTTTATAGCCACAAATTTCTCCATTTGCAGAGGGACAGACCTCTCTAGGAAAGAGAAGGTCAATTGCATCTGTTTGGTGCCTTTGCCCAATGTGAATATTGCCTGTGTTTTTCCAGTTTTCCTATTTTTTAGACAAATTATTTAAATATTTGTAGTTTTGACACCAACATTTTGTGTCGCCATCAAGGGCATGTCTGCCTTGACAAAAATCCAAATTAAAGTAGTGGTATTTCCTCTTCTGGAAGGGCCAGCTGGTGACACTGGGTGTCAAAGGTCATAGTGAGAGATTAGTGAAATACTATGCATGCCAACACCCAGCAGAACGCCAGGTACACATTGACAGTGAAAATTATAACTCGATCTACATATTGCCTCTTTAGCTTGTCAGCTTCTAAGAAATTGAAGCTAGTGTATTTCCCTATACTGATGTATTAGGCAATGAGCATGTGCTAACGTTTTACTGACACCACACATCACACTCAAGGATGCAAGATTGAGGGTGTAGTTTCACTCTTTCCTCTAGGATCCCAAACTATCTTTTTCCAATGTCTGAGACTTCCCATAATTATTATCTCATTCTTTGTTTTTCATTGTCTTTTCTCATCCCCAGTTAAAGAGGAATACAAGTTACAAATAAACTGACTCAAAACTATTGATGACACCATTCTGACTCATATGCCTAGATACTTCTCAGGGAACCCCCAAGCCTAAGGAAAGTTCTTGAAAAAAGAATGCACTCGAGAGATGTATGTGTACAAACAATTATTCCAAGTCAGGATATTTATGATGTATAGGATTTTAGAGTTTTTGTGCTAAGTTACACACCCCAAGGAAGAGAAGAGAAAATGAAAACAACTGATGAGATGATGATGTGGGAATTCTTATAAACTCAATCTTAAAAATATTTGCAGACTATTTACAACAAACTTGGAGTAAATCTATCTAGGTATAGTATTTCATTGAAAGGGCAATGTAAAATGTGACAAAGTCAGCCTATTTGGATATAACTATGCCTGTCTGAACACAGTATATACATACAGGGGAAAAAGAATAATTTCCTTTATGTCACTAATAGCTGTAACATATCTTTAACTTTTTCAAAGAGGGGAGCTTAAGTGTTCAGAAACAGACACATTCTCCACAATAGATTTGTATTATGTATACAAACTGAAGCTTATGATTCCATCTCAATGCATTTCTCTGTCTGAATCTGGTGATACAGTTCTTGCACAATCTGTGCAAAGAATTTCACGAGGTCTTTCCAACAGATAGCCAAGTCATTTTTCTTCCTTTCTTAATGTATGCTGTCTTTGTGAATTTATTTAACCATTATCAAGATGGTATCAGACATGTTAGGGGATAAACTCGACCCTAACACACTATTTGATAAACTATTCGTATTATAGTTATTGCCTAATTAGACTTTCCTTTGAGGTGTTTTTCCTGATTTGTTCAACCTGACTGTGCTCCAAGAACAAAGACCAGTATGAATAATAACTACTTGAAATTCAGTTTCCAATAACTACTGTGATAAAATTAAAAACAAAGCAAAACAACTGTCTAAGGAATTTAGACTTCAGTGGAACGTGTGGTTAGGATTGTGTGCACAGATATCACAATGAAGACAGAAGTCATCCATTCTGGCTGGGAACTAAATAGAGCAATAGGTGACCCATACAAGAACCAGCCCAGCTGTTGTTATTCTTTTGATTTCCTAATTCAGCTTTTGGCACTTACTACAGTGGACCTCTATTGTTTGTCTTTAGGTAGTATTATTATAACTGGCTTCCTTTCCATGAAGGAGAAATAATTCTTCTCTTAGAGATCAAGTAAACCCCATTGGCCTTGATCCCATCTCCCTTTCTGTCTTTCCTTTTGAAAAACAGGTTTAGGCCTGGTAAAAGTTCATTTAAAAATGAAACAAATGGGTCAGGTTATTATTGGGTAAGACTAGACAAAATTTCTTTATAAAGAAAAATATTTTAAATAGATATCATCTTACTAGCTAAGGTGTTGTAGCCTAGTGTTGGGAGGATGACTTCTCAGAAAAGAGGAATGTTCTCATATCAATTACCCCTTTCTTATATACTCAATTGACTCTATGCTTTCTACTTCGAATGTTATATGAATTATATTTTTCCCTTCTATTACTTTCTTCCTAACCTAAGAATGATTGGTGTTTATTTAAATGATTAAAATGTTACGGTGGTTAGTAAAACATACAGAAAAAGCTATAATTTACAATTGAATTTCCTTTTTTCTTTTCTTATTCTTATTGGTAAGTAAGTATACTGAATACTAAATCCTAAAATGTGATTTTGTAGGTAGGAGTGTCAGTTGTTTTCCAAGTACCTTGCTAGTTACAATTCCTACTTGGCACAATATGCTCTTAAAATGAAAGGCATAAAATGTATTTTCAGATAAAACAGAAGAAGGTGGATCTCTTCTTTTTAAAACCACCTTTTCTGTGATAGAAATGGACTTGTTCACGCTTTCTACAAGGCTGACCTCTGGCTTGTGAATCAGAGAATTAGACTGAATAACTGAAGTAACATTTCATTGCTACAAAACCTTTTAATAAGGGTATAACAAATCAACAGCTTCTAAATCTGCTGTTGAGAAAGGAAGTTCAAGTTTGTTGAACCCTCATTATTATAGGCTTGAATGGCTTCCCAAATAGAAGCCAGATCTGCATGATGATGCTGCCAAGTACAAGTTGAGTTGGGCTGAATGCTGGTCCCTGGAAGCCTAATTGACAATTGTGCTGCCCTTCTCTGACTATTTAAGAAGAGTTGTGAGGTCAACATCAATGATACTTCTCTGAGTCATAAATGCCATCCAGCAGGACTTCTATTTTTTAACCTGCTCTCTTAGAAAGCTCCCATGTCAAATATTTAAAAATAAAATGTTTTACAAGAGAGAGGGAATCTGACAACACTGCTGACCCACATTTCAGAAGGAAAATGAGAAATACAGGGGTCAGATCCCAGCCAGTGCAAGCACAGTGAGTACTTGCACTGTAAATGAAGTAGTGAAATCGCCCACCGGAACAAGCAATTTTCATAACTAGTACACTTCAGTAAAATGAATTTTTATCATATCCTGTGATCTCCTCCAGTTCCCAAAACAAAAGTCTACAGGGCACATTAATTAGAACAGCAAAAAATACGGAGTAAACTCAGTAAATGTCAAAATAAATAGCAAAATTATCCAAATACCAACTTTCAAAAAAATTAACCGAATTAATATAACATGATAACTAATAGGGAAATTTAATTTGTTAAATAAAAAAGTGGATATATTATCAAAATATTTAAACTGCAATATTAAAATTAAAAATTAAGCAGAAATAAAAGTATCAAGACGTAGAATCCAAATAAATATGATGAAATGTTAAGACTAAAAGCTTAATAGCATATTACTCACTGAATAGACCTTAAATGCCTTATTCTTTCCTCCTAATGTACAAGAAAATACATTCCAATTTTTATTTGACAGTTCAGTATTTGAAAAACAGAGACGATTTAAAGCAGTTTCAATACTTCCCTATAAAATTAGGAAAGAGCTATCTATTTGAAAAGACATTATTTTCCATACTTATTGTGGAGTGTCTCATAATTCAAAATACAGCACTTATTCTTACTAAAGAGAGAAATTATATTTTCGTTTATATCAATATAAGTCATTGCATGTATTTTAAAGCAACTATATAATGGAAAATAGGTATTGAAATTTTATAAACACAAATTATAAAATATCTGTGAATTTTTGATATAGGTAATGGTATTTGATTGTAGTATGATGTCTGAATAAAAACGACAATTATAACTTCTAAGACATAAATTAGATTAAAGAGAACTATAATAGAGACAGAAAGTTGAATAAACCAAGCTTCAATTTCATAGATCACTGTAAAGAATCCAGCTAGTTATAACGCTTTTCATGATGTATTATTTTTCATAACATAATAGTTTTCAAAGACTACATGAGCTATTAACTGATTATTTTGAACAATATAAGGTTTCTGCCATCACATTAATAGCAGAATACTCCTTTCAAATCTAATACAGAGTCACTGCTTTGCCACTGTTTAATCTTATTGACATATTTTCTAGGATTATCTTTGTGCAAGCCTTATTTCTTACTTCAACAATGGTAGATCAAATTCCTTAAATGATAATAAAACAGTAATAAAAAGAAAAGTCAATAAGTTACAGAGTTCCTTTTTACCTTTCAATTCTGGCTTTTCATTCTGACAGCATTTCCCCAAGTACAATTCTGTGAGTACTAAAAGAAAATGGAGTTGATATGCGATCTTAATTTTTCAGAAGAATTTGGGGCTATATTTTTGCTTCTCTATAAGTACATTAATACTACATGATTAACAATAGTACAACAATAAGGCTATTTTGAATTTCATCTTTATAGTCTCCTAAGAATCTCAACTTATTTCAGAATTTATATCTTAGGTACGTATTAGCTAAAACTAAAAAATATAGCCTATACACATTATTTTATTGTTTAAATGGTCCTCATTCATGTTTCATTTCAATAATATTTCCCCAGCTTGTAAAGCTTATGTTACATTGAGCTCCTCTTTAAATTCACAATGCATAAAACTGCCAGGTGGCCTAATAACAGAGTGCATTAACAGATTGAACTATAAATCAGATGGTTGTGTTCACGTGCTGTAAAAATATCACAATTTCTTTCAGATTATAGTTTATACATTGATACTGCAGAGTAATCACCAATGCTTTGGGAAATTTTAAATGAATAGAGAAGTCATACATACAAATCTAAAACAATAATATCATTTGTAAACTTGTCATTTTTATCTACCTTTGCCACTGTTGTGAAATCAAATAAGATAATAAGCATAGTGTTCATGAAACACTGCCTAGCCAAAAGTTGTTATTATTACTATTGGTATTTAATATAATTAAATCTAGGCTACAAATGAGTTACTTTTTGATTAATGATAATACTATAATAAACAACTCTTCATCTCAACATTGATTGAGATCAAACTGTCATGCACTGTTTGTTATATAAAATAGTGAAAATTAGAAATGTCTAGAAATTACTTCTCTCTAGGGTCTTGTAATAATTTGAAAAATAAGGGAATAATTCACGTTTCTTTTTTCAAAGAGGATGAAATTTTTTAAAGCACTTAAATTCAGAAAAACTCATTGTATATTGAAAGCTGGACCTTTTAGTTTTGAAAACAGAAACAAATTTCAACTACTGTACAGTGTAGTATATGAGTAACAGAAAACAAGGAATCGACCTCTCTGTTCATGGTTGTACAATTTAGCAGCCACAGAGCCAGACGAGAGATGGTGAACCCATCAATGATACATTTTCTTTGAACAGTGCATCAAAATGGTTTACAAAATGTATTTACAGACTCTCTTACAGCAATAAACTGGAAGTCATACTGAGATCTGGTTTTTCCACTGTTATATACAAATCTCTGTGTTGTTGCATTACCCCAATGCAATGCTCTTTCTGTAACTTTATGGTACTTCTGTGTCCCATGCATAGTTTCATGTTAACAGAACATATTTTACAAACTAATAGAAGCAAATAGAATTAGATTCATATTGCAAATTGAAAAAAATATATGCAGTTGAAAACATTTATAAACTATATGTGGTTTGAAAAGGTAAATTCAGTATTATAGCCCTATCCATGACAGCTGTAAAGAAACTTCAAAGGCAGAATACATACTGATTTAGAAAAGCTTTCAAAACTCAAAAGAAAAATTGTTGATTTCAAAGGTATGTTGATTTCTCAATAGAATGAATCTAAGACACAGGTTTGTGCCAGAGAATAGTAGGTTAATAGGCTGCAATGGAAACTTCGAAATCTTCAGAGAAATCATGCTGACATAAGTTAGTATTTTAGGAGTAAAGAAGACAATTTTAAATGAGATTTTAAAAACTATTCATATGCACATGACACTAAAGAACTAGAAGCACATTTTGGTTAAACAATGAACTCTTGCTCACATTATATATCCTTTGTATGTTCATAGGGCATTCACTATGGATGCAAGATGATTTCTGTAGCAGGAAGAATAAGCAGCTGAAGCAATCTAATGTCTTGGCCCAGAAATGTCTGGAGTCACTTTTACCTACAACATAAGGGCCAGAAATAACAGTCATATTCAACTTCAAAGGGAATGGGGAAATATAATTTCTTGTGCCTAAAAAGGAGGAAATTAAGGTAAAAATTAGAATATTCAACTAAGACTCTTTCTCCAAATCAATTTCTCCTTCCTGACAACATGACCTAGGGATTCCTTTAGATATTTTGGAAACCATCCTAACCAAAGATCAAGTCTCTTACTATGTGATGAGTTTTGTGGTTGAGACTTAAGGGAAGGAAAGATAGGAAAATTCATCCTCACTCTGCTTCATACACTCCAGCAGGGTCTCTAAACATTTTAGGCTGGCTAATTCTTGCTTGTTGTGACTGTCCTATGCATCCTAGAATTTTTAACAGCATCCCTACTTCTTCCCACTAGATGCCAGTAGCAGTCCCCTAGTTCCCAGATTTTGATTTTCAAAGTTATTACACATTGCAAAATATTCTCAGGGGATAAGATGGTAGGGAAGGAGAAACAAAGTCACTGTCGCATGCTTTGTAAAGAGATGCAAATATCAGTATGCGAGGATAAACATTTCAGGTTCAAAAACACATTCTGTTAGTTTTGGAGAGAGAAGAGTTAATTCAGATTGGAGAATCTGGGGGAAGTCTTTTGGAGAAGGTGTAATTGACTGAAGACTTTGAAGAAAGAATACATTTTTAAAGGATAAAATTGGGGTGGCCAAGAAGGGAATGAATTAGAGCAAAATCTCAAAAATGGAATAAAAGAGGGTGAATTTTAGAAAGCAGGCAGAGATATGGCACAAAGAACTGATCTGAAATTACATGTGCTTATAGCTAATTTATGAACTGGTAAGTCTACACATAGAAAATAAAAATTGCATTCTACTTTTTCTCATATCTCTTAGAGAATCAACATAATTTTACTTTTTTTTATTATCAGTAGAATAAGGATCAATTGGAGAGGATTTAGAGTAGATAACTACACAGTGACGAAAGGACTAGGAAATATAAATCTACAAATTTAATTTTTAGGAAAAGATGTATTTTAAGATATAAAAAGCAGGACAACTTTTATGTTTCAACATTGACCTTTTTTTGTTGTTTACACTTCTGAGTGAATGACTTTATTAATTACTAATGAAAACTGAAACTTTTCTGGGATCTTCTGACAAGATTTTTCTTTAACCTTAAAACGCTGTCTCTTTAGTGAAGTCAACTCTGGATTTAGTCATTTGTCTCACCTCATCTACCATTTTACCTCTAACCTGATATTCCTTTTTTTTTTTCAGTCCAGATTTTTCTATTTTAAAATTAGCTTCAAGCTAAGAGAAGGTTATTCTGCTACAGTTTAGTTCTCAGCAAAACTTCCATCTCTCATTTAAAGCCATAGTTCAAGAGGGAAGCATCACATGTTAGAACTTCAGGCCAATTGAAAAGTCATTATGAACACTCACATCTGTTAATCTAATTATCAACTAACCCAAAAATATACAGTCCTAGAAAAGATGTCCTCTCTATGCACACATATCATTTTTAAGAAGGAAAGAGCAGTATGGAAGCTTGATCACCAAAAATCAGCACAATGAAAATTAACAATAATGAATAATGGCCCCTATAGTTCAAATAGCAGATGTTTTAAAGTGCTGAGGTGCCAATTTTCAGTTCTGTTTTGAACACATTACAAATAGACACATTCAAAAAGAACGAAGGAATAAAGGGAAAGAACAACAAAAAGAAAACCTAAACTATCAAATGACTGCCCATCTGTTCCTGATAGCTTTCAATCACATCTTCCTCTATTCCCAGTTTTTCTTTGAATATGATGACCAACAATTCTGACCTACAAGGAGAAACCTGAGTGAATTCAATGAAATTCCTGTTGGCTGCAGCACAATTCTTGAGATGTGTCATTATTTTCACTTTGAAATGAATCTCACTGCTATCCTGTCCAAAACCTGAACTCAGTGTAGTCTCTTTCCTTCTTATCCCCAAATCCTCAGTTGAAGGTTTTTGCTTCCTGGTAAGACATGATGACAGAGATTTTACCCAGGATTTCTGTCAGCAGTGGTCTCCTCAACTTCAAGTAGCATATTTTCAATTAATGTAACAATTCAGTGGACATCAAAGGATATGTCTGAATAATGGGATCTCACCAAATATTTCATCTGTCCTCATATATTTTACACACCTCTGTAGGTTAGAGGATTATGTAATCTGGACAGTAGGATGCGGGGAAATGCTGTGCCAAAGCATGAAGAGGCAAATTGTGACTGGTTGGATCTTTCCTTGTTGAAGCAACCTAGAAAAGAAAGTGTTCCACACAGTGCAGCTCAACAATAAGATTGTCTCAGTCAGCTTGAATTTCCAACTGACCATGTAAAACAGAATCTCCAGCCCCCCACACATTTCTCTTGCTATGAATGGGAAATACAATGTTTCAGTATTTGGCCTATCACTTGTTGATGATTGTCATTTTACCATGGCATTAAATATCCCATCTTGACTAGCAGAAAGCATTTAAAGAGCTCTGTTCAGTTCTCTGTTCAAGGAGAAAAATTAGTTCAAATGGAAGTAAGATAGATGTTCAAGTGAAAGAATTAATAAAATCACCTGGTCTATAAACATCACAAGAATGGGAAGAATCATCTAAATTCAGTTTTCAAAAGTATGTTCTTGGGAAAAAGTTGTTATAGAATGAATAACCCCTTAGATCTCCTTTTGCATTGAAATTCTGAATTTGATTCTAATTTTTCTAAGCTTGTTTCTTCCTACAACTACTTCCTCACCAAAGAGCTTCAGAACTTCTCTACCTTCAATCTCTTCATAGCTTACTTAACTCTCAAAATCCCACATCCTTTTATCTGATTATTTAATTTCAATCTACGTTTCAAGACTTAACTCCATTCACATTCACACAAGGCTTTTTCGAGATTCTAACCTGATGCTCTGTACTTACTAGTCTTGGATTTTAATTATTTGATATTTGTGAAAATCATTTCTGTATTACTTTATATTTCTTTTAATTTCCATGTCATCTCTAGAAATGTGTTAAAAATTCCTGAGAGACAGCAGTTCACGTGCTTCTAACCCCATAGCAGTGTAATGCATATAGTAAATACTTAACAAAGATATGATAGCTGTTGCCCTAGTTGTAACCCTTAGCTATCCAATTTCTGTTCCAATTTTTAATCAAGCATTAAATGTCCTTCTGTTATCTACATAGCTCATGGCATATCTAAGGTTAGATCCAACATCAAAGGGCAGGCTAGAAAAGCTTCAGTAGAAAACATGCTAGCACTTCCATGCAGATGGAATTAAAATACATATAATTTAGACAATGCATTTATATGATATATGCTTGTTTTCTGTGTCATAACTAACCTTGCCCAAGGAAATTTAATCTTTTAAAAAAAATGTTTTCTTGTCTGATCATGCTTGTTTTTGTACTGACTGGCAGATTATTAAGGAAAACATTAATAGCCAGAACACTCTGAGAGAAAAGAAGATTCACGGAGCGGCTGGAACACCAAACCTCAGCAGAAACTAGGGTAGAAAAGAAAGGACCCAAATGAAGCACAATGTGTTTACTGTGTGATCCTTATATCTTGTGATGTATCACAGAATAATTAGAGCTCTGTGCCAACTAACAAAACAACTGTGGCAGGCCAAACCACTATCCTCTGTGCTTTCAGACAAAGGGGTTTTCAGGGGTTGAAAGATATTTGCCCACCCACCATTGGCATCATAGGTAGTAGTAAAAGTTAGGACATGTTAAAAGAAGCAATCTGTATAGAGTGCTTTTGCCCCAACTCTGCAAAGTTCAGCGATACTAATTTCTACTACCTAGTTTTGATTTGTACTGTCTTCAGTGACACATGTGAGAGTAAGTCCTAGAGAGTCTTACCTGGAGATTCAGGTTTTATTGAATGTAATTGTATCGGAATATTCATCCCTCAGTAGATTTTTGTCCCAAAAATGCAGATCAATGATTGAAAATCTTTTTCATGAATTTCATCATCATTTTATTATTAATTGCAGTTATTTTTACGGCAATGTATTTCTAGATTTCTTGATTAGTGTTAGAAGATTTTGCATAACTGACTATCTAAATGTGGGCATCACATATTTATCTTTTTAGTATTCAAAAGGTAGCAGTTGTAAGAAGTTAGGTATCAGTAGAAGCTACTGTACAGAGAATCTAGAAATAAATTTTCTGTCAATAAAATAAATTCAGGAAAGTATACTAATAGTTCTACTTTTTTGCATTAATTGAACTATATCCGAGGATGAAAATATGTAGGAAAGTATCATTAGAGAAGCATGTATTATCTCAAGCTTTTGAAAACTCATAAAAACTGTATTTCAAGCCTAAAATTAAATGTAAGCATCTAAAAATCAAAAATAAAACCAAAAAGTAAAATATCTTGTAAGTGCTTAATATACTCAAAGTCCACATTTTATGTTTATTTTCTTAGAAATAAGGTCTAACTTGATTAAAACAATGACAGAGTGTAATGTAATGGCAATTTAATAGTAGAACAAGACATTTAATAGTAGAACAAGACATTTCTTATCCTGTATGTTACATGATGATCCTAGACTATTTTAATGGATTTTCTCAGTTTTCTAGTAATCTGAATAATGAAAGATTGTCTAAAACTTGAAACAACATAAAATTTAGTGACCAGCCTAATTTTTGGATTCTAAATATTAGTGGTATAAAATTTACAGTAGTCTCCTTACCTCTTGGTAATCACCCAAAATAAGGATGACAGGAAACTGAAAGGGGGGAAAAATAAGAAAGAAAAGAAAAATGCTCCCATCTTTGACACAGTAGAAGACTTCTGTAACATGAGCCACTGGTTATGTGGAATGAATCCCAAGTACAGAGAAGATCAAGCAAGAGTGTAGGAAAATGTTAAATGATGGCCAACTTCACAGATTTTAGAGACAGACAATAAGTCCAATTTTTTAAATTATTAATAATGATGATAACAACAAACTCTGTAGGGAAAAAGTGAGTAAGAGTATATTGTTCCAAAAAATAGAAACAAAGTCCTAGTTGGTCCTAGTTACTTCCTGAGCCCCAGTCTGACACCAAGAGAAGTCAAGGAGGAAATTTAATAGAGAAGTCACATGGATTCTCCTTTTTGCAGAACCTATTTGTGAGGAAAACCAGTGGAAAAGACATTTACCATTTAACACCTTGGCTGTTAAGAGAAAAAAAGCTAAAGAAACTTATCCTATACACCATCTGTGTCATCAGAAGTACTTTTAATGCTGGAACACGGACTTGACTACTCTCAATCTCCAAGACAAACACTCACATAGTGAGTTCAGGAAGAACTTACCTCTCTCAAAGTCATAGTTATGCAAAAGAATGATAAAAATCTGTGCAAAGATACTCTAAGTGGGAAAGGATGAGAATGAATAGAGAAAATGACAGAAAAATCTTTCACCAGAAATACTTGCCATGGAGCATATGAAAATTGTGATTAAACTATGACATTTATAATTAAAAACTGAATGAAACAAATCATCTCTATAAATCAGGATCTCAGTGTAGAGAATAAGAGGAAAATAGAGCAAGGTATCAGAAGTAAATGGAATATGAACTGACAAAACCAAAGAAAAAATGGAAAACAAAATAACCACGCAAATGAAGATCAGTTCAGAAGCAGTACAAAAGAGAATAGTGATTGCTGAGGCCACATCATGGAATATAGATTTCAAGATTTGCTAAAATCTGAGTGAAAAGTGACTAGAATAATACAAGAAAGGAAATAGAGATAAGAAAGATGCAACATATGCATAATTAGTATTCCTCAGAAAAAAAAAAACAGAAGCTATTAAAATAAATCATTACACAAGTTCCTAGAAATATTGAAAACCCCCATAGGTACCCAAGAAAATAAATGAAGAAACTATTGCAAAATCCTTGGTAGTTATTTGTGAAAGTGTTTCAATATAAGAGTAAATCTAAAACAAAAGAATTTATAAAATCGATTGCTAAAATTTTATACCCTCTCAGTGTAGATATAAATAATGAAAGTTGAGAAAGAAAAATTGAAATATCGTGTCATTATGCTGAATACTTTATCTTTCACAGTAAAAGATTAAAAGACTTAATTAAACTAATAAATCAAGGAATCAAAGTAGAGGTATATTTAAAGGTATGAAGAACAGCAAAATATGTAACGAAAAACTAAAATCTGATGGTGACATGTAGAAAACAGAGAAATGAAATTTACTCTATATTGCTGTCATCCTAGCTAGAGAAGTGTGATGAAGGTGAATTGAGGATATTATATAAAGTACTTAACAGACAACCATTAGAAAAAACAAGTTCACTAGAAGAAACAAAACATGCACAGGAAAACACAGAACATAAAGTCAAATATTAAATGAAGTTAAAGAAGTATGCTATTAATAACAAAAATAACAACATATAAACACACATTACTTTGCTCTTACAGTGAAATTACGTAATCTTAGAATGCTCTCTGGCAGTTCATAGGAAAAATTGGAAAGGGCTAGAACCAGGTCGTAGAAGCCCTTACAGAGAATTTATTTAGACAGATGCTGGAAGTAGGCTCTGAAAATAGTATGGTTGCGCCAAAAAATGTGTGTGTGTGTAGAGAATGTCCCTGTAATAGTGTTATGAGCTGAATTGCTTCCCCATAACTATTTTTAATAGTTAAATTTATATGTCAACTTGACTGGAAACAGATTAAAATTGCTTTTGAGTGTATCTGTGTTTCAATATGAGATCAGCATTTGAACTGGTGGACTCAGTAAAATAGGTTGCCTTCCCCAGTGCAAGTGGGTATCATCCAATCCATGAGGGACTGAACAGAACAAAAGGAATTGCTCGCTTGCTTGAATTGGGACCTCTATCTTCTGCTACCTTTGGATTTGGATTTTTACCATTGACTCCTCTGATTCTAAGATCTTTGGATTCAGAGTGAAATTATACCAGTTTTTCCTGAATCTACAACATGCAGGGAACAGAATGCAAGACTACATAACTTCTATAATCACATAAATCAAGTCTTCATAATATACCTATCTCTATATATCTTTATATCTCTATCTACATCTGTATCTACATTTATATATAAACCTATTATTTCTGTTTCTTTGGAGAATCTTGACTAATACAGAATCCTAATCTCCATAACCTCAAAATGGAACCTTATTTGGAGATAAGATTGTTAGAGATGTAATTAATGAATGGTAAATTGAAGTAATACTGCAGTATTACTCCTAATCTAATATGACTGGTGTCCTTAAGAGAAGAAGGGAATTTAGGCAAAGATAAGAATAGTATGTAAAGACAGACAAATAGGGCGAACACCATGTGACAATGGAGGGCGATCGTAGAATGATATACCTACACCAATAAAAGGCCAAGGGTTGGTAGGCAGCACCAAAAATCAGGAAAGACAAGGAGAGTTTCTCTCCCAAATTTTAAGGGTCTGACCACACCAATACTGATTCTGACTTAGAAACCCTAGAACTGTGAAACAACAAATTTCAATTATTTTAAGTTACCCAACTCTGGTATAGTTGCATTAGCCCTAGGATGCTAATACAGATAGAAAATTGTCATGATATTCTAAGACTAGCAATTTTTTTCTCATTTTTCAATTGAGATACAACTGATAAATAACATGATTTTAGTTTCAGGTATACAACAAAATGATTCAGTGTTTGTATACTTTGGGAAGCAACCACCACAAAGTCTTGTTAAAATCCATCGCCATACATAATTAAAATTTTTTCCTCGTGATGAGAACTATGGCGATTTATTCTTTTAACAGCTTTTGAACATGTAACACAGTATTGCTAATTATAGACACCAGACAACATTACATCCCATGACTCTTTAATGTTTTAACAGGAAGTTTATATATATATATATTTTACCTTCTTCATCCATTTTACCCAGTCTCTGTGTTCTGAGTGGCTATTTGTTCATTTTATTTTTATATTCCACATATAAATGAATGCATATGGAATGTGTTTGTTTTCATCTGACTTATTTCATTAGAACAATGCCATCAGATTTCATCCATATTGCTGCAAATAGCAAGGCTTCCTTTTTTAATGGCTGAATAATACTCCAGTGTGTATCCGTGTGTGCATAGGTTAGAGATAGATGTATAATGTATGTATGTATGAGTATATACATATATATACACACACTCATTTTCTTTATCCATACATATATGGAGATCTAGGTTGTTTCCTATATCTGGCTATTGCAAATAATGCTATAATGAACATGTCTATACATACACATACACGTAAGTACATACATTTTTTATTTACTTTTTTCATTTTCTTTGTATTGATACCTAGAAGCAGAATTGAAGACCAGCTATTTTCAATGTCTTTGTCACTGTCCTGAGTTGTCCTCACACTTTTAATATTCTTTTTGGTCACATACAGCACTGTACTCCTAGTGAAAAAGGAGGGGGATATAGGCCTTGATAAATTTTATAGTCAAAGGGAAGACCATCACATGGAAGGAGGTAAAATTTGGACATCACGAATTCCTCTGTTTGGGAAATTGGAATGGGAGAGGATCAGGGAAACGTGAGAAAACTGAGAGTACGCAGACATAATAGGAGTTGGGACCCAGAAATTCTATTGCAGGTAGGATAGATACCTAAAGTGTTTAACTGGATATTAAGAAGACACTTTTAAAAGGCTAGAGGACTAGGAAACACTTGCTCATACGTTTTTAAAAATTATAGAAATTTTATGTATCAGAGATAACAATTGGAAGATATCATAAAGAATTCTGGTTGAAATTTAGAAGTTACTGTCTTCCATGGGAAAGGAAGAAGGAAGTCATTTTTTTGATACTTGAAAAAGAACATAACGAGAGTGGTGGGAAGTCAGTTCAGGTGGATTTTTAAGAAAGACTGAAGAAACTGCCAAAATTTGAAAGTGATTTCTTGAAGCACCACCCCTCCATTAACCACTTCGCTGCTGGAGAGAGGACAAAATTAGCAGAGGAACTCCTCCCACTGTCTGGACATGGGGGGAAATTCCATCTTCTGTACTAAGTGCATTCCCCTGCCCCAAAGGAAATCCTACATGCATTTTCTTTCAGAACTATCACTGCAGATATGATTGGAGCTATCAGTACTGTAAGCGTTCTTCTTTTGGATAAATGGGCTGTCAAGTATTTTCTTAGAAAGCCAAATTCTCATCACAGCATTTCAATGGGAAAAATGTCACCCTTCTTTGCCAATGCATCTTTGTGATATGACATGCTCATAAATTCGGAGTTCTCTGTGTATATGTATGTTTGAGGTTGAGGTTGAGTAAGCAAATTTCATGAGCTCAACTCAGAGGACCTAAGTTTTACACCCACTCCTGCCATAGCGTTAGATGAATTGTCATGTTTTTCAGAATCTTGATATTTCCTATCCCTAAAATGGGAGTGATTATTGAACTGTCAATTTCTTAGGCTTGAGAAATTTGTCAAACATGAAAGTGTTTCAAATCCTTCACTCATATGTATTCTGAGATGGTATTTTATAACTAAAATTTTCTAGATTAATCCATCTGAGGAATTCAAAAACATCTCTGTCAAAGTCTGACTGATTGAAATCAGCACTTGTTTTCCCTTTATTATATAAGTCAGTGACACCATAATAGAGGAAACTTCCAAGTTGTAAGCAAGCTCCACACAGAGTTGTAGTTATGTGTTGCTGCATTTGGACAAATGAGAAGCAGTTTTCGCTGTCTAAACACAACTATAGTCTTTCTAATAACAAACGTAATTGAAAGTGGCATTAACAGTATGAAGTCATTGAAGGTTTTGAAGTATTGAGATAATGCTGAACTGCTAGAAAAAAACAACACAGAATCTATGACATTTAAGATCGGATGAGGTTGTAAAATAAACTTGATTAACATATTCATGATCAGAGTACACTGATTTATATTAATTTCTATCTTAGCCATGGTATACTCTTAAACAGAGTTGCAAAAACTGTTTACCTTAGAAGATCCCTGAGAGGATTTCAAAGTCAAAATGACATTACCTAATTCTCTCTACTTCATAACAATGGCGTTTCATTGAAAAAAAAATTTTTAAAGCAAGACAGACAAAACTCTATACAAAGAAGAGAGAAATCTATTCAAATTAAATAACAAAGAAGAAAATCTGACTTTAGACTGATTTTAGACTTCAAGTTATAGTCATGAGTCACAAAAACAGCAATGTTTCATATGGTGACCCTTTGATCTATGTCTTTTTCCTTTTGTTTATTTTTCAACAAATATAGTTGTGATGTCTAGTCCTCAGTACTGGTATTTATTCAGCTTCATTTAATTTCATATTATGTCCAGCTTTTCTGTCAATAGTGAATGTGGAAAACAGATTTTCAGGTTTGTGCACAATAGCCTTCTTATTGCTGATGTCTGGGCAGAAACTGGGATATTGGTGTCAGATTGTTCCTATTGATCCGTGTTTGTTTCTTTTCTGAACTAAGCATAAGAGACATCTATGCTTTTATTTATTAACTCTGTCCCATCAATTAGGGTGGCATGAGGTGGTAAGTCAAATGACAGAATTGATTCCTAAAATCTGTAGCCAATCGAAAGCATTCTAGCATCTAAGGGATACAATCAGAAAATGATTCTGAAATTTCTTTTGCAATGGAGCTAAACTCCAAAGATTTCTAGTTACACTTTTGTAACCTTCAGTAGTTTCTGTGTTTTTGACCTTACTGAACAGCTGTTAAAGGAATTATTCTTTCATGCTTGGCAGTTTTGTTTTGTGACTATCTTAAAATTCCCCGTAAACAGAGGTATAGTGATCTGCATGAGCCTATTTCAGAAGAGTGAAGTCTGATTTTTTATTGCAGACATAGTATTTTATTGTATTGTCCTAGCTTTTGTTATCATCCACCTTTCTAAAAAGATTGTAAATGGAATGCTATACTGCTGTCTGTCATAAAATTACAACTTAGTATACTTCCAAAATATGCAGGTGTTTCTATGCATAGATTTTGACACTGAAAATGTTTATTTCGGCTGAATTATTAGACTATACATTTGTCATCCTCAGTTTTGAGAATGAAAGGCTGTGATGGTTCAGTTCAATAGTGTCTTACCAGATTGTTGGAGATTAAGTGGAATAGGGAAAGATAGCTTAAGGAATGTAGGAATAAAAGCATTTTTGAGTTGTTTCAGATTTGAGACTGATAATAGACTTTTAGCCAATAAAGTCAAATTAATGATTACAATGAAATAAGGAGGGGAGGGGCAATCGGATAGAGAGAATCAATTATATGGTGAAGGAAGAACTAGAATAGTGGTGGCGAGCATAATGTATTGTATACAGATATTGATTTTCAATGATACATACCTTAAGTCAGCATAATGTTAAGATACAATGTTCCTTCAATAAAACTGATTTGAAAAAAGACTAGTAATATTATTTGTGCATATTTTGTATATATGATGTGTATTGTGTATAGCTGTGTATAAGAATGATAAATTGATAACATGATAAAAGCTTCTGTAATTCTAGCTGCAGATATTATCAGTAATGATCAGGATGGGCTACTATTTCTAGAAAACGTAAGATTAAAGTCTTGGCCAATAATTTATTTGCCCTCAGAGTCTCCTCAAATAGGAGACCTTTAGAAATGTGAAAACTACTGAATTTAGAGATTCTCAGCAGTCATTTATTTCACCCCAGTGTTCGTGGAGAAAATACATGGCACTTTGTTGCTAGATAATATCCAATCTTGCATGTGTAAGAATGTCTACAGTGAAAACGTGTCAACACAAAACCTCCTTACCAGGATTTCTGCACAGTAATCAGCAATCATTGTTCAAACTTCCTTAGGTTTGGACACCATTGCTCTATACAAAATATACTTGGAGATTGTTAAATTACCTCCAACTTCTCATTTAGAAGAGAAATAATTCTTTTTCTTTGAGGCTTCCCTCAAAGGTATTAGTCTTCAAATCTTTTATCACTTTCATTACTCTCCTTTGGAACCTGTCCAAGTATTTCACAGGTCTCTAAAGTTTTGGAATTTTGCACTAGAAGCCATGTCCTGACAAGTGAGAGGATGACCTGAATTTAGTATAACATACATTTCATAAATTCCTGGAGCATCACGTTTGCTCTTGTAAACTATAGTTGATGCAAAGTAAGTAATCTGCTGTTCTTTATGACCTTTTATTAATCTCTAATGTTTTTAAAGTGTAGCACAGAAATTTCCTCAGTGTAGGGTGCCATATTTATTTTTCTCTCCATTGCAAAGTTGATAAAATATGAAACAATGAGACAAGACACATAAGGCTTACTTGCTATATGGGACAAAAGAAGGGGAGAATAAAAGTGACAGATCGAAGTGGGCTTTTTTTAGAAGATAAATTTATAAAAAATTCAGCATCATTTTCAAGAGTGATTTCGTATCATGAGCAATTGTGTGCAATCAGATTGAAGTCTAGAAGAGAACCAACCCAGTCAATTGCGTCCTGGCTATGTAAGTGTCCAAGATGGAATGCATGGTGCGTTCCGAACTGGGAAAGCTGGCTCTATTCTATCTGCCAAAAGTCAATTTGTTAAAAGTACAGCTTAAGTAATATAGACTGAATCTAAAAGTAAACTTATTTGTACTAAAAAACAAGAATGATTCACAACATTATGCCCTTTTAGTTGAACAATTCTTTAAAAATTGGATAGAAGGACTATTGCATCATAACATCACATAAGTTTAAGCATCATTGTAAAACAACATCTGTATATAATATATTAAGTTTATTACCAACAATCCTATCCTTCATCATGTAATAGGTCCATTTTAGCTAGTCTGTGTGTGTGTGTGTGTGTGTGTGTGTGCATTATTTATCATCTATCTATGAGCACTCAGGTTGTTTTCACCTCTTGACTATTTGTAAATAACATTTTAATGAAATCTGGGTGCATATATTTCTTTCAAATAGTGAGGAGTGGGGGAGTTGTTGTTGTTAAATACCCAGTAGAAGAATATTTGTATCATGTGGAATTTCCATTCTAAATTTTTTGAGGAATCTCCATTATGGTTGCTTTCCATAATGGTTGCAACAACTTTTACTCCCACCAACAGTTTGTAAGAGTTCCCTTTTCTCTGAATACTCACCAACATTTGTTTCCAGTCTTCTGGAAAATAGCCATTCTCACAGGTGTGAGGTGGCATCTTATTGTTGTTTTGATTTGCATTTCACTAATTATCAAAGATGTGTATAATCTTTTCTTTTCATGTGCCTGTTGGCCATCAGTATGTCTTCTTCAGAAAAATTTTTATTAAGATCTTCTGCCCTTCTTTTATTTGATGGTTTGTTTTTCTGTTCTTGAGTTTTACAAGTCTTTATATATTTTGGATATGAATCCCTTGTCTTGATATGCAAATATCTCCTCCCATTCAGTAGGATGACTTTTGTTTTGATGACCCAGCCACCACAGATTTGGATTTGGAATGAAGCTCTGGGGTCCGCGGATGTGTGGTGAGCAGAGGCTAGGGATTTTGGGACGAGATGCAGAGGCAGTGAGAGGTATGCCCAGCGGGGCTGAGACAGGAACCACGGAGGGCCAGCTCCAGAGTGGGTGAAAGGAGAGCCAGTGCACCAGGAGCTGAGCTGGAGCCACGAAGTGAAATTGCTATAGTGCAGCCACAACTGGAAATCAGTCAAATAAAACCCCTCTCACCACCATTTCACACCAGATCCTGGGGTCCACTGAGCAGAAGTCCCATCCATTGCACGTCCACCCACCGGAATTTCTGCCCAAGGGATACCCCCACCCGCCGGATTACGGTGAGAAGGCATTCCCAAACCTCAGTGCTACCCATTATCACCACCTTGTGGGTAGAGGCGAAACTGTAGCCTGATTGCCAATCGGGCAAATCAAACCTATGCAAGGCTAGGAAAACCGAACCCTCAGAAATATAAGCAGAATGCCGAATAGAGCAAAGGCAAAGAGAAATATACTTGAAATGATGAATCTTATCAAAAACCCAGGAGAACATTTGAATACAGCAGATGTATATAAATTATCTGAAGAGGAATTTAGGGTAAATGGGATTAACATACTCATGGGAATCCAGAATTAGTAGAGGCAGTAAGTGAGAATGTCAGGAAGCAAAGAGAAGAATTAAAACAAGGCATCAAACAGGTAAGAGACACAATGGCTGAACTAAAGAACTCAATAAAGACACTCAACAATAGGATGGATGAAGCTTCTAATAGAATCAGTGATCAGGAAAATAGGACAGAGGAACTCAATCAAGTAAATCAGCAAAGAGAGAAAAAAAAATCAAAGAATTGAAGACAGTAGTCGAGACCTCTGGAATAACATCAAAAGGAACAACATTTACATCATAAGGGTCCCAGAGGAAGAGAGAGAAAAGGGGGCAGAAATCATATTTGAAGAAATAATAAATGAGAACTTCCCCAATTTGAAGAATGAAGCAAGCCTCCAGATCCAGGAAGCTCAAAGAGTTCCTAATAAAAGAAACCCCAAGAGAATTACACCTAAACACATCGTCACAAAAATATTAAAAATACAAGATAAAGAAAGACTATTAAAAGCAGCCAGAGAAAAACATGATACATACAGAGGAGCCCCCATAAGGTTGTCAGAGAACTTCTCAAACTCCACAGGCCAGAAGAAAACGGCATATATACTCAAAATGCTGAAAGAAAAGGAGCTCAACCTAGCATACTGTATCTAGCAATATTATCATTCAGAACTGAAGCAATGATGAAAATCTTTTCTGACAAGCAAAAGTTAAAGGATTTTATCACCACAGAACCAGCTTTATAAAAAATATTAAAAGATGCTCTATAAAGCATAAAGAAACCACAAAGAAAAAGAGTAAGATAGCAAATATACCATAGTGGGTATCGTCTGTCATCCTTGATCAAATTAAAACCTCCAGCATAGTTTCTTGCTTCCAGTCCTTGTTCATCAGTACAAATCAACAACCCAGTGGAAATGTCCCTTTCTTGCCTGCTAGCTTCTGTGTACTTTCCATGAACTAGTCCTGACCCAAGACAACACAGTGACTTTCTTCACCACCAGTAGACAACAACTACACCTTCTCCTGATGACAAGATTCCCAACCTTATGGAAAAGTTCTGTATCTTAACAACATGTTCCTTCCTTCAATAACTCGGCTCTCATTCCCAGGGTACACTTTAGAGTACTCAGCTCCTTTATACTTAGTGTCTCAACGTAATTCACAATTACATGCAAACTTTTCATATTTTCATTAAAAAAATCAGGTGTGTGTTCTCTTAAAAAGCTTTCTCTGATACCCAAGGACTTCTGCTATGTGCTTCAGTAGTACTTGCATCCCCATCTTAAACTCACCTCAGTTTCTTGCAATGGTTTGTAAAGTTGTCTTCCTCCTTAACCTGTAAAACCTGGGAAGGCAAGCTCAGCTTGTTCATCTTGTTTTTTATAGAATTCCTACAAGTCAGCATAGAGCCTGGCTCACAGGAAATGTCTATACATTTGTCAAACAACTACTGATATTAGCAGTATCTCATTAAACCACAAATATAATTGAGTCACAAAAATTTTGATTATTCTTAATTGACTACAGGCCTGAGCACAAGTGTTCTACAAAGCATCTTTTTCCTTTTGAATATACCCACAACCCAACTTTTTAGATTTTTATCTCTGAACGTTATATTCAATTTTTCTCTACTTCAAGAAATGTATTCTTCGCTTACACATTGACACATATTCTATGCTCTCTCACATTCTTTCATCATTTTCTTCTAGTCTCTACTGTGCTAGGTACATTCTGGCATATCATCTCCACTGCATAACATATTTATCTCACTTCCACTACATAGATTTCTTATTTCCCATGCCTGGTTTCTCTGATGCCTGCACTGGAGACATCTGTAGGAAACTGTCTAGTCAAGGAAATGAACACATCAGGAGAAATCTTTGACCTGAGCAGACAAGTATGGAGTAGAATCTGTATACAACTCTGAGGTTCCCAAAAGGACTCAACCACCAGTGGTTCACAGTGGTAACTAGCTCAGGACCATGTATTTGGAATAGTGTTTCTTCCTCCCTTCTTTACACTTCCTTTTCTTTCACTTCTGCTCCATGTCACTGCTTTTCAGAATAAACTTGTAGGCAAATTTTTATCCAGTATCAGAAAAACCCAATGTTAAAAGTATCTTAAGGTGATATGCATACCTTGACACTTACTGTTCCCTTTGCTTAGAATTCTTCTTACCCAGTCCACTCCAAGAGCTTTACTCTCGTGAAATTTCTGTTCATCATCTGTTAAAAACAAAATTTAATTGAGTAAATTTGAAGATCTAATTGGTTTTATTAAACAATTCATGAATCAGTCAGCATCCCATCAGTCAAACACAGTTACTCAGAGCAGTTATACAAAATGGAAGGCTTTCATAGAAGGGAGGATGGGACAAAGAAGTTAACAGCAAGAGAACAATGCACACTCACTGGAGGAAAGAGTCTCTGTGATGACGGCTTCTCATTGGCTGGGCTTGGGGCTAGTCAAGATGGAAAGCTTCCTTCCTGTTGGATCCTGTAACTGACATTTAACTGAAATTTAATGTTTGGGGTACTTGACAGACTGTGATGGACATTGAGAATTCACTCTACTGGCCTTGCTAACCCCAGTTTTACTCGAATTTTCCTGTATAATTGTTTACATATCAAAATCCTAACTGAAGTGGTATCTCTGTGGTTGAGCGTTCCTTGACTTATGACTTCGGCACTCTGTAGTCTGTATTTGTACACATTTTTAATCTAATATTGTGCTGGTAGCTTGCAGAGCTTTGAGAATGCGATAATTGCATATATTTAATTATTTTAATTTATACAATATTTTAATAAGCAAATGCTTATATAGGTATTTTGAAAAGAATTTAAGTAAACAAAATAATCTATTATTGATACTCAGAATTAGAGGATATATTAAATAAACTAAATTTCCTTTCACTCAAGGTGAACTTTTATGGAGAATCTATTTTATGTTGTGCAATGCACAACATTGACTATTTATTCAATGGGCTATTCCACTGAGGGGGTCGCTTTGTATCTATAGCTTAGGATTTTTATTTTAAATTCCTGGCAGCAACAGAGAAAGACCCCCCAGAAGCAGTAGTGGGAATCCCAGTGGCCTTAAAGAATAGTTGGGGATGAGGGTTGGCAGAGTAATAGGTAAATGAATATGTCTGTAAGTGCTGGAGACAGGACACCAGGCACAGACAGGGACTGTTTTATGTCAATTAGTAATATTCAGGGAATGCTTTATTCATCTCCAGGTGACCTTGTATGACAAAGAGTGGAAGATACTGGCGAATGTCCTTAGCATTTGGCATTGCTCTGACACTCCAGTGGAACAGAGGAGCATAAACCACAGACCACAAGCCTGGCAGAAGAGACTGATGCTTGGTACCTGAAGACTTCCCCAGGTATTTGTAGTGGGTAGCAGAATAAACAGTTCACTTGTTTTATAAAACTATAGGTACTCAGTCTGGAGAGACCTAGAAAAACTCTGATTACATGCTTAATGATGTTTGTTATCCAGAGAACCTACTTTAGTAGAAGGAGGAGGAGGAATTAAAAATATGTTCTTCTCAATATCCCCATCTACACAAAAAAGTATATACACACACGTTGTATTTCTTAGTTCTGAACTGAATATGAAAACTTGTTTTGGTTTTCGACTAGAAGTGCTGCTTTTAACCCTAAAATGTTAGTATGTGATGATTTCTTCTTAGTGCATAGTATGAGCATATGAATGTATGTTCCTTCATTGCCTTTGTTAATTGGGACTTTTTACTTTCTCATGTAAAACTACTTGTAAGGCTATATTTAATGGAGAAAACCTGCATGGCTCCTTAAATTATGAAAATCTTATTCCTCAAAAGTCAATAATCTCCAGGCCCCATAGGTTTATTATAAATATTAATATTTGAATAATATATGCTGGTCCTATCTGATGGGGTTTCACTTCTGTCTTCCTCTCCCAGAACGTTAGAACCACCAATGATTCTCTGGAATATGTCCCAGTAATAGAAGGGGCTTTGTGGCGGTGGGGGCTCAGGTGTATCCTTTGGGGTTTTGATGCCTTGGTGGAATGTGAGTCCTCTCAGGTTGCAGGTTCATCGACTAAAATGGTCTTGTGGGTGTAACGGGATCTTTTAATTAATTACTCAGTTGTATGCTTTTTAACTAGGTATTTTGTGAGTCATAGTACTTCAAGTTAGAAACATGACTTTAGAAATGATGTCATATTAATTATTTAGGAGTTACTTAAGGTTTAAAATCATAAATTTTTCTCTTAGTGAGATAATTTGAGATCTATGAATACCACCGAGATGATGTTTATTTTAACAATAGTGTAACGGCATAATAATGGGTGTTTCATTATAGTAAAAAGAAAGAATATGTACTCATTTATATTTTCCTTTAATTGATATTTTTCAAAACTAGGAGATACTGATTTCTACAGAATGATGATATACTCAAACTTTAGCTTGGGAGAGAATGTGTTTTCTTTGTTTTTTTTTCTTAAGTGAACCAATAAAATGCAAAAACTATAAAATAATCCTTTGTTTATTCCCAACACTGACTGGGATATAGTGTCCAACTCCAACTTAAAAGGTACCTGTGGACATTAGGGTTCTTAATGAAGTGACATTTTAACTGAATGAAGCAACCTAAGTTAAAATAGTTGGTACGAGTTTGCCTTCATAAGTAATGATGATAACAATGATGCTGATTATGTTTTGCACTGAAGAGTAGATAATTGTCTGCTATTGACTCACAGTCATGGCATCTTTCATGTGTGGCTTCTCTGATATACTGACTTAAAGAAGTGAGGTTGAACCCTCCAACCTAAGTAGGAACCCTCCAGTTGACTGGGAGACAAGTGCTCAGAGGAGCACCTGCCTCTCACAGGAGTGATTTAGAGCATCCTGTGAGCACATCACCAACCACATTCTCCAACAGCTTTCTGAGCCTCCTTTCTAACAGTGATTCATTCCTGGGCATTCAAGGGCTACTTCTCCAAAACTCAAGAGTCATTTCTCAAGCTTTCGCCACCATCATTCTTTCTCTCTAAAACTTCAATCAAGAGATTCAAAGATTCAAAACAATTCTACAATATTTATTACAAACAGAGAGAAAGAACACTCTCCATTCCTGATGGGGGGGTATACCCGTTGTCCCATCTGCATCTTCCTTGCATCACTGAAAACTCCTTCTGCCTTTTTCTAGCTGGTTCTTTTATACCTGCAATAGTATCACTGAAAATATTCTTGAATTTTGACCTGTTGGCTTTAGGGTTTTAGTCATTATGTGGACTTTCCTCTGTATTCTGTTTCATATGTGCAGCTTTCCCCCTTTACCATCCTTCCCCCAATATAGTCAAATCAAAACTTAGATTACTTAAATATTCCTACAGTTTTTACTGACCTAATATATGTTTGTTTTCTTTTCTGTTTTGATCACCAATTCTGTTACAAACACTTTATCTGAGATGGAAATTTCTTCTCAATTGATTGCAGTGTATCCGGGATTTCCTCAATTTTATCCTGTTGGAGACGTCTCTCTGGGCGCTTTGTGATGTTCTGCTCTGCAGGGGTTGGTCCCTACATCTCTGCACAGTTGTCCTGCTGAGATTCCCTTCCCACGCTTGTTTACTTATGTCCAGTTCAGGGCTCCTGTGTCTGGTACTGCACAATTTCCTCTTTCCTTGTGTTGTTTGCATTAGTCACTCAGTTTGGAGACACACAAGCATCTTTTTACATGAAAGACGAAAGGAAGGTTGATGTTTTGAGAACACAAATAACTGAAGTTATCTGTATTATAGCCCAGCAGTATCCCTTCAACCACTTCTACTAAAGATTTTGAATATTACTACTCCCTGAAGTTTCTAAGTTTTTGTCATTCAAGTTGAGTGTTGTGTGGTTAATGGTTTGGTTTTGATTTTACACACGGCCACTTAAAATCCCATTCTACTGAATATAGAAATAACAATACTGTGGCCCATTTCCTTTTCAATTTCTAAATAACGTTGCTGAGTTCTGTTCTAATCTATCTCCATCTTTAAGGTTTATATCTTTCCCCCCAAATCACTTTATTTCATAAATTCTCTAAAATGAAGAATTCTGGAAGGGAGAGAAATTCAATATTGCCTTCCTTCTCCCATTTGTACCTCAAAACAACATATCTTAGCATTTCTCTTGAACTTTCAATAACATTGAATACTGTTACTCACCTTAAAACAGTCTCTTTTTTTTCTAAGATGACATTCTTCCAGTTTTTCTTCTTCTCTGGCAGTTCCTTTTCCATCATGTTCAAAGGCTCATCATTGTTCTCTACTTTGTCTTTCAATAAATCCTCTGGGGTCCCGTTTTAGGCCTTTTTTTTTTCCTTTCAATTCTTTACTTTCTTTCCAGTAGCCACTATATTTTTTCTTATCTCAAAGACCAATTACGATTCCTATTTATATATTTCCTTCTCTTTTCTGAACATTTTTTGGTCTCTCTATTGATATTGCTACATAGATATCTTATATGAACCTGAATTTCCGCATTTTCTAAATCCAGATCATGACCCTTTCTCATTTCTTTGTCTTCTGTTGCTTTTTATCACAATACATGGCACTGGGCAGTGTCCCGTCATGTAAGTCAGGGGCCAAGAACATCACTGGCAACTCTTTTTCCCCAAAATTATCTGCTGTGGTATATTCATCATCAATTCCTCCTGGTTTTATCACAAAAGTCTCTAAGTTTTTCATTTCATCCATCTGCATTACCAGCCTCCTGGTCAGTTCTCACCTGGCTGAATGTATTAGCTGGCCATTCTGTTCCCTTCTAAACTTCTCTTCAAAGGGCAGATGGAGTGGTCTTCTCAAACTAAAAAGCTGACTGCATCATCTTCACAATCTCCTGACTACCACCATCCACAACCCTAGACCAACACAATCCTTAACCTTTTTGTCATTGCTCTTTAATAAACAACTAAGTTCTTAATTTGCACTACACATCCTTTCTAACCACATCCAGCAACACTGTCCTTAATTTTTTCTCTACTGAAGTCACACTACTTTTGATTCTTCAAAGGTGACAGATTTCCTTCTGCCATAGGATCTTTGTTCATTTCTTTCCTCTGCAGGAGTTTTTTTCTCTTACTTCAACTTCATACATCAGCTAACACATTCAATAGCCTTTTCCAAAATACCTTTGATAACCATTATTCCATTATCTTTGGAATAACTTGCAACTTTCATGAGAGTGTGTAGGCCTCCTGTCAGTCACTTAACCCAAATTTATTTATAAATTTACCTAAGTTATTTTTATTAGTATTTGTCTAATCTATTAGACTGCATTCTTACAAAATACTCAACATCACTTTCAAGGGTATCTGAATTTGGTTTATTCCACTGTCAATTGGTGTTTCTAAAAGCAGTGAGTAAACAAGATTCTACAGTTTTTCTAGTGTCCTACAGTGACAAAGAAGTTGCACTTCTGGATGACTTTCAGTCATTTATAAATACAGTCTCTTGGCTAAGAAAAAAATAATGCTTAGAGCTCATCCAAGAGTGGACAGAGCTAACTGGTTTCATTGGTTTTGTAGAGCTGCTGTAACAAATTACCACAAAGTTGGTGATTTATAACAACATCTCCACAGCTCCAGAAGTCAGCAGTCTGCAATCCATGTGTCAGCAGCAGCACATTCCCTCAGAAGCTTCTAGGAGAAAATCTTTCCTTTTCCAGCTTTGGTGGTCTGCTGTTATTCCTTTTCATTTGACCAATGAGGCTGTTATGGTCTTACTTCAAAGAGATAAAGAAAGATACTGAAGTCATGCTAGGTTCACTGACCAAGAGCATCACGTCAGCTAGGAATCGAATAAAAGTTCAGAATCATGAGCCTCATCACAGACCTACTGAATCAGAATTTGCATTTTAACAAGATTCCCAAGTTATTTGTGTTCACATGAACACGTGAGGAATACTGAGCTAATGTTCTGTGCCTCTACTTTTGCTTAAAAAAAAAATAATCAGGATTTAAATGCACCACTATGTTGCTCATATGGTTGACTAGCTAATTGAAACCTTAAAAAGTTGTATCAGATTAATTAATTCCCCAGGTTGCTCCAATCTGGTCCCTCCAGTTTTTTGTATTGCTAAGAACTGCTAGAAGGAATACCTCACAACCAATAAGAACTCTTCAAAAGGGGCAGCAAAGTTTTCCATTCTTTAGAGTTTCATCAGTTACGAAAAAGAAATGATTCTTAGTAAGAAATGATTATTCCTTTTTATTTCTCACAGGCCATTGCAATTGTAACTAAGGTGGCTTCCATCCCAGTGTTGCTGAATGAAAAATGCCAGGTACCATGACCCATGCAAGATGTTGCCTCTGCCTTTTGAAAATGGTTTTAGAATATAACAAAAGCACACTCTTTGTCAATATGATGGTAACTGAAGAACATTATAGGATTCAGTCTAGAATCACTGTACAGACAAACTTGGCTGAACTTGTTCTGTTTAAGAGCTAATCAAATCTGTATCATCGTATAAACTTTTCTGCTTGCTTGGCCTTGTTTTAAAAACAATACCTTCTAGCTGTTGGGACTAAAACCAATATTACACAATGCAAAGGTGAACCTTTTAGAAAAAATATTGCTCAGTATAAACATGAACAGTGGAATTAGCCTTCCAACGCTAAGCATTTTCATCCTGAAGAATTGCTCAATAATTTTTCTGCAGTAGTCATAATTTTAATTAAAACATTTTAATCAGCATGTGCTTAGAGACAGGGGTAGAAAGCAATTGTAAACAAATTCACAGGAGAGAAGAGATGATAGAGGTCTATGGAAGGCAGGGTCAAAATTGTTTTATGGTTTGTTGAAATGAGACAACCCTCCAAAAGTATAAATTGGAAAGTGTGTTTCTAGCATTTGAACTTTGAAAATTGTCTAGATCAAGGTTTTAGAAGATGACAGAAGGAATAGTTTGTCATGTTATTTGTTGTTCTTGATTTGTTTCTGAAAGAAAAAAACTTTTTGTATACCAGCAATTCTTACAGAAAACTTGATTAATTTCATTTAATAGCATTTCTAGAAATACTGGAGATAAATTATTCCCCCAAAATATTTTTTAATCTTCTGATTATCTGAATTAAAACTACAGAAAGGCATGTATTTTAAAAAATATTTTTAAATTATTTCTCCTTTAAAATATATTTCATCTTTAGAAAATTGCTATATATCAAAATAAGACCCAGGAAAACAAAGAGGCAAAGAACCCCAACTTCATTATAGAATAAAACTGGTTTGAGATTTCACTAGGTCATTTGCTAACTATGTAACCCTGGGCAAAGTACTGAACTACTCTGTGTTTCATGGACTGATCAGAGAGTAAGACAGGGTGGGAGGAAGCATATCATGCTTGCATAATGCAATAAAGCTGTTTTATAGGCTAAATGTGAAAAATGCATATTAATGTGCTTGATAGAATGGCAACTAGGAATTGATCCACATTGCCTAATTATTATTTGATCACTCTCAGTAATACAAATAACAGACACAAAGTCACAGCTTTTTATTTTAAGTACACAGAAAAGTTCATTAGGAAGTAAATTTCAATAAATGCTGTATCTTGGAGTCTGATAAAGCTATGTCATTATAGTTAGATTTAATTTACTGTAATTAAAAATTGTGATTTCTAAAATTGAAATAAATTAAAAATAAGAAAAGTTAATATATTTTAAACATTTTCTATGTTTTAGACATAGCTATACTAGGTTCACTACAAGTAAGTTCTCATTTTACACATAAGTAAACTGAGGCACAGTGGAGCTATAGAACTCGCCTAAATTCTCAAAGCTAACGGAACAGGGCAGTTCCCAAATGAAGCAGTGTCTCTCTAGTACCTGTCCTTAATCACCATGTCATGTAACTTGACTAGAAACTTCAGAATGACAGTCAGAAATGTCTATCAAGCCATTAAACGATATCAAAATTGACTAATCCCCGAATGTCCTGACATTGAATTGTTCATGGTTTATCAAATGCTGACGTATCAATGGTTGAATAGAACTACTTTAACTAGTTCTAGTCAAAGGAGGCAATCACTCTTGCTCCCGGATCATTACTCCTCTAGAATGTTTTCTTCACACGGTTTATTTATGGTGTTTTTTTGCTGGACCTCATCATAAAGTACGAGTATCTGGAAAGAGCTTCCAATGTTCAACATCAGTGCAGGGTCTGGAGTACAGTCTTTCTTTATAGTTCTTCCCGAATACTCTCTTCCATGTACACATACACAGCATTTCCAACAGCTGGCCTCACTCTTCCTTCATCTTCGCAGCTTTAACCACTCTCACTTCTAGTCTATGATAGTTCTCACTAGACAAAGACACAGTCTTCATCATAATTCACACTCATTTCCAAAATCTTAAATGCTAAAATAAACTCTTCAAGTCTCGAGATCCCTCACTTAAAAAAAGAACGCTTGTGTTATCCTGCTGTCTAGACCTGCACCTGCTTCCTAGAATCTTAAAGACCACACCCTTCGCTACACCCTTTTTTCCTTCCCTTTGTAAATTCATGGCCACCTCTTTATAGGGAGCATGATATTCACCATGATACACTCCCACTTCAGCTGTAAACTGGCATCTGCCCTGTTTGACCACAAGACTGTTTCGCTGCCCTTGTTCAAGCAGTTGACTTGTTTCTGGGGAAAAAAAAAGAAAAGGCTCATCTTTTATTTCCTGTATTAGATTATGTTTATCCAACTAAAACTGGGTCCTCATACTTGGCATTCCTCTGTCACATGACTTGGTTCTTAGTCATGCTCCTTATAGGTTGTTTGAGAATTTTTAAAGCTGCACTAGAAGGCACAAAAAAATACCCAACAAAAAAAACAACAAAAAGAAACAAGTAAATCCTGCCTTTGTTTATGACCTGATTTGTCTTTTGATTTTTTGTTCTCAATTTCCCTATTTTTATGTTAAACACTATGAAAAACCATACACATATGGCATAAATGCATGTTGATTTGCAGAATGAAATTGGTTCTGATAAACTATGAGGCCTCGTATTTTGTTTTATTTATTATTTATTTTTAATGCATTTTCTTGAAGAAATACTGCATCATAACATTATATAGGTGTCAACTGTGTGCATCATTGTGTATGAACATCTGTCTATAATACACTCAATTCATCACCATCACTTCACTTCTTCCTTCACTACACAATTGATCCCCTGACCCAATTTGCTCACCCCTCCCCCTTCTCTTTCCGCAACCAGTAATTTAGTTTTATTAACTAATGCTCTATTTTAGTTTAATTTACCTCCTTTGTTTGTTTTCTCCATCTATGAGTGACATCATGAACCCATGTATTTTAATTCAGAGTTATCTTGGTAAACCCAGAAGTAATAGAAATGACTATAATGACTATTTCAAGAAAGTAATTTTAAACATCACTTTGCCCACTCAAATAAATCCCCTGAAAAGTTTTGAAGGACAATGGGGAGGGAGGGGCAATATAATAGCACCCATATTTCACAGATTCTTCTGCTCCAATCATGTCAAGATCGCTTGGCGGTTGTCTTGAAGGCGCCCAAGTTAGGAAATTAAAACTGCACTGTGTGAGCTCTCATATGTAGTTTGGCACATCTTTTACCAAAACCTGCCTGTCTGGTAATTAAAAGAGCAGTGTTTATTTATCTATCTATCTATTTATTTATTTTACTACAATACTCTTTCACAGAACTGGCAGCCAACGACAGCACCTGGAATCTTACCTCATTCTCCCGAGGATCCCAGCTTCCACAGCTGCCTGAAATTTTTCTTAGAATTGAAAAACAGTGAATTGTTCTCCAAGTGCTTTTTAAAAATCACTGAATAGCATTTCATAAAAAACAATGTGGGCATACTGAGAGTTGATATGCTGACTCAAAAAGAAAACTCCGATTTTCTTCTTTTCTGTCTTATAAATTTCAAATACTTTGGAAGGAGAAAATGAAAAAAAATTAGCTAATGTCCATAGTAACAGAAGAGATCGATCAGAGGAGAAGAGAAAATTTAAACCAACCAATCAACCAAAAATGAATTGCTAATTCTAGAATACAATGTGTAAGCACTAAGATGGAAAGCTCGAAGAAAGGATTTAAGAAGCTTATAGATTGAAATAATTTATAAAGATGAGGATAGTATATCTATTCAGTTATAGAAATAACTTCTAAATGTAGTAAAACAGAAAATACTTCTGTACCTTTTTGATAACTTACCTGGTGTAAAATGGCTTCCTTAATTCCTGATGCATCTTTTTTTATGAGACTATTTTATCATTATGAAGCCATACAGAAAAAATTCTTCCTACGGCATTTTGTAATTCCATGTACAGATCTTAAGAGTATATATCTTTTGTCCTATGTATTTTTTTACATTGGGGGATTTTGTTGCTATTTTCTTCACATGTGAATTGAACATTGGTTTGATGGCTTGTGATGAGTCTGAATAATGATGGTCATTACTGATTAAGCTTTTATTACACCAGGCCCCCTGTGAAGCACATTACATGCATTTATCACCAAATTCTCGAAAAACTATATGAGAAAGTGTTGCTAGATTCCTCTTTGGCAGATAAGGAAACTGAGTCTTGGGGAAATTTTCCAAAAATTCCTAATCAGCTAGTGTTGGGATTTAAACCCACAGAATCTCTCTGTAATCCATACTCACGGCAGCATTATCTTCCCTCCATGCCTAGAGACAGAGAGTTAAAGCAATGAGTTTAGATTCAGTAACTGTCAGTTGTATCTACAGAAGACCCAGCAAGTGAGTTACTTAATTTTTCTCCAACTGAATTGATAGTTTTCATTCAACTGTTTGCTTCTTGCAAACCTATTACATGCTATAGAAGCAACACTTGCTCTTTTAATTTATCTTCTAGTTTTCTTTTTTCAAATGCTCTTTTAGAACATTGACACAATTTTTTTTTCTTTCTGTTCCAAGTGCCTTGACATAATCTGAGTCTAAAGCTAAATCAACATCTGACTTGGACTAGAAGTTAAAGAAATCGGAAGGAATGCATTTTTCACTCTTCTAGCTTCACAAATAAACAATTGGTTCTCTCACCCACTTTCAATCTACCAACTTGACAACATGCTGCTGAGAGAGCAGAATCTGTAAGAACCTTTTCAAATCATCAGTGAAGATCTTTGACTGCTATCTGGTTTCTCTGGTGTAGGTAGGTTTAGCTCCACGCTTACTTTAAGTCTTTATCTTTGTACTGACCAAAATGGTCTACAGTTTACATCTTTCATGTTTATGGGACTGCTTCCAGAGAACAATCAGCAGCATCCTGAGCTTCTTAAATGCCTGTCGAAGGAAATTTTATGACTCTTAGAATCTCTTAGATGAAAAACTTGCCTGAAATATTGAATATTCAGCCAAACAGTAACCTCTAGGCTTCGGTTCCTCCTGGTTTGTCTTCCTTTGGGAAGAGCCATGAGTACCTTTTATGTGACACTGCCAAGCAATGTTTAGGTACTTGGTGCAAAACCTACTTTGTAGAGATTTGTAAGAGAAGACAAATCTTTTTCAGAGAAGATAGTGGTCAGCAGTCTTGTATGTATTGACTAAATGAAGTGATGTAGGAAGACCCTGATGATTGACAAACACCATGTGATAAATAGACTTACAGTAAGTTTTATATTCACTGAAATTCAGATTGTGTTTCAGTAGAGGTGTTATACAATGGCATTTGTTGACTTGCTTTTAAAATAATGTGATTAAAATGTGTCTTCTGTTTTCCTGATATAATAATGATACTTTAAGACTAATGCTTTAATTTTTCCACAAACTTAAAGTAATAATCTCCTGGATGCTTGCTATTTTTGGCTCATATAATATTTCCCAATTATCAGCAAAATATTGTCCCATGCAATTTCATCATCTTTGCCACATATACCCCTTTGCTTAGAAAAAGTAATTAGTGGTTAATGAAAACAATTGGCTCATTAAGAATGGAGAAATTCCCTCCAAGGGAGTTTTAGGAACCATAGAATAATTTAAGTCTATCAAAATCATGCACTTGCTTTAAATATCCTGTGCAAAACCTTTTTTTTATAAGACATCTTTGCTCCTACATAGGTGGAAGGGAGTAGGGGTAAGTGTGGAAAAGAAGATGTAAAATGAATGTTTTATATATAAAGTGTAAGTGTAAGAAATTTCATAGCAGAAGTTGCGTCCCATACATTGGTAATTAGGGGAAGAAAAGCATAGCTTTTTCTAAAACATCATGGCAATATATTATTCATGGCATGCCTTCATGACATCATTATGACATGATGACATTACTATCATTATCGTGATAGTAATGAAAACTGCCTTTCTTATCTTAGAGTCATTTCATTTTTCCATGATATTTTTATTTGTTTTTCTAGGGCTACCATCATAAATTACCACAGGCCAGGTGTCCTAAACAAGAAAAATCTGTTTTCTTAGTATTTTGGAGACTGGAAGTCCAAAATAGAGGCATCAGCACTCATAGATTTTTTCTAAGGCTTCTCTCCTTGGCTTATAGAAAACCATCTTTTCCCAGTGAATTACATGGTCTTCCTTTTGTACCATAATGCCCTCTTCCTGTAAGAACCCCAGATTAAAGGCTGCCTCAGCTGATCATTCAGATGTAGTAGAGTTCGGATTCAGCATATAAATGTAAGGGGAGATACATTCAGCTAATAATAGTATTCCAATGTTTGCATTGATTTTATATATAGATTTTCAGTTGCAAAACCTCTTCCTTATCACTCATTTCTTGTATACATCATGCTTCAGTCAACATGACATAATTGACATCTTGGAGTCATAGAAAGTCACTTTTGCACCTAACAGATGCTTGACCATGTGAAGAAATGTTTGTTAGATTATAGCTACAGTCATATATTGGATATTTGACATATTTTCCCGATTTATTTGACTCACTTTCATGTATTTAACCCAGATGTTCTACTCACTCAGTCAAAATGAAAAAATGCTATATAACCAAACACGTATTTCAGTACATTGGTACCAACTACTCCTTGTACTAGTTTTTATGTGACACCTAAAGGTGTTTAATAAATGTCCAGTGATTTTTTAGTAAAATTACAGAAAACGTCTTCAAATTCTAGAAATAATTTGTGTATGTTAAAAATTAAGTTGAATAATTATATATTGGACTTGTTTGCTGTGTGTGTATGTATCTTTATATATGATGATATTTCAGTTTTGGGTTCTAATTGAAGATTAATGAACACATTTTGTTTCTTATTTTAAAATTAATTTTACATGTACATTAAAAATACTTGTTTTGAACAAATTCATTTTTATATAGCAATTAAATTTATATTAACCATGACATTTGTATTAACAATGAAATTTGACATGTAACAATAAATGTTTTAAAATACATAATTTAGAAGTAAATTTCAAAACTATCCTTTAAAAATGTGCTGTCTTTTTTCTTTAATATAGCATTCAATATTATATTAAAAAAACTTGAATTTTAAAATAATACTTAAAATTTTTGTTGGATAAAGATAACCTATTGCTTCCAGTAGATCCTGAGAAAATTTTGCACACATCTTGCCATCCAAAATACCTCTTCTTTTCTGATTAATTTTTAGTTCTTCTATAAAAAAGTGTTTATAAAACATTAATGGGTAATTTAACTTCAGTTTCCAGAAAGAGATTTCTGCTGCATCAGATCTTATATTTGCCACAATACAGCATTCCCTTTCCCAATACTTGTACTTATTTCCCAGTAGGTCTCACCATCTGCTATTGATGCCAGTCTAAAGTAGCAAATTCCTCCTCAAGCAATTCTTGTTCAAATATTACTCTTCAATACTACCACCTTTCCAGGTTACAAATTGTTCCTGTATACTTGTACCCCAAAGTCAAATCTGCAGATAACTATCTTCAAAGGTATTTAATGACCAAGTGCCTTTTAATCTATTGAACCCAAAAGGAAAAAAGGAAGAGCATTAGAAGTTTCAAAACTCTAAGGAAGAAAGTCACCTAGGATTATACATATCACAGGCAGTTATTTCTTAAACAGCTAAAAAGTATTTCCCATCAATCCCTTCAGGAATTTATATTGTTTTTATGCAAATATATGCAATTTGATCTTTTTGAAAAGTCTTGGTGCTAAACTGGAGTTGCTTCTTTTTTTTTTTAATCTATTCACCCTTAAACCATATTATGCATTTTTAAATTCTAATATAAAACATATTTTATGTTTTTCTCATTTAAATAACATGGATTTGTCAGAGGAACTTAATTTTTATACAGAAATTTTTGCACAAAAATGGGAAACTGATTATTCCAGACCCTGGAAGAAAGACTGTAACAAACTTTACTAGAAACTTGTGGCTATTTGCATAGACTACAGGACAGACACCTATCAATTTAATGAAAATAATATCGTTATTTTTCTTTATATGTTTAACAGGTTTATAGAGAGAGGGGTATATACAGGAATTGTGTGAGAATTCTATAAAATGTACACTATTACCTTTGATAAGATGAAAGTTTACACACAGGTATCGAACTTCACCAACTAGAATAACTAAGTAAATGCTGTTTTGTTACTGGAAATCAGGCAATAATACTACATACACTCTCTCTCTCTCTCTCTATACACACACACACACACACACACACACACACACACACACACACACACACACACATATATATGTATATAAATCCTAACTCCCTAGGTGATGATGATGGTATCAGTAGGGAGGATCTATTGGAGGTTTTAGGATGAATGCTCATGGTTGGAATTAGTGAACTTAAACAAGAAGCTGAAGGAATGAACTCATCCTGTCCATCATGTGAAGATACAGGAAGAAGTCCACAATCAGCAATCCAAAAGACAGCCTTCATGGAGCCTGACGAAGCTGGCACCCTGATCTGAACTTTCAGTCTTTGGAACTATAAGAACTGAATTTCTGTTGTTCATCAGTCATTCAGTTTGTGGGATTTTGTTATGGCAGCCTAAATGAACAGAGACAAACACTAACCAGAGATGCAGCACTTGTCAATTGCTATAAGAATGCTTAAAAACAAACAGCTCCCAAGACTGAGTGATATACAAAAATGTATGCTGCTGTTCAGGCGTCTAGGATTAACTGGGAGTTTACATGGCTCCCCTGATTTTGGTTGGCCTTTCTCACCTCACTGGGAATCCAATGGCTATTGGTTTATCTACACTGGCTTTATTTTAAATGTTTGGGGGGACTAAATTATACTCCGGGTTTCTATCATCCCTCAACTAGTTAGCCAGAACATGTTCTCGTGATGACAGCAGAACTCAAAAGGAGAAGCAAAAACACAGAAGGGATTTTCAGCCTATGTCCAAGCTGCCATTTATTTCTGCCTATTCTACTGCTCGAAGAAGCTGGCATGGTCTTGCACGGAATCTGAATACAAAGGCACTGAAAAGTTATGTTTTAAAGAGACAAAGCAAAGGGTCTAGTACAGAGAAGATTGAGGAAACGGTGCCATTTGTCTATCTATCAAAATGTGAAAGAACTTCTGGAAACATTCCAGGTTGAAAATCCCTTGGTATTTCACATATACCATGCAAACCTGAAACTATGTCAATATAGAATTACTAAAAGATGGCACAAAGATGGTTGTAAAGCAGAATACGCTACAGAAATCACCAGTTGCCTTTCTTTTTTCCTTAGAAACAAAACCAGAGGCAACATATGGAGGCAATTTTTCCAAGGAAAGGATTATATTACTTAGGTTCTCTTACAACTGTGAACATCAGTGAGATCCACAGGAACTCTGAGGAAATTGAATCACAAGGGCCATGCCCTTGTGATTAGGATTAGTGAGTGGATGTGAGCCCATTGTTCTTTTCCTTTTTATTATAGTTTGCAATTCAGATTTATGACTGGCACACAAGCAGGTATGTTGACTTATGATAACAAAACTAAGGAGAAAAGTTGCTACCATGTCAGACTAGGATTTCATAGATCTGGGTTTTATGCATATGAAAGAAATAAATGTGCATGTGCTTAGACAACTATTTAAAGATATTTCCCCTCATAATTACAAGCAACTTCTGATATAAAATGAGTACTTTATCACCTCCTGCCATCTATTAAGTCTTCCTACTTCTACCATAGACTACCTCAAGTCACCCACACATAGCAGTCTGTTAACATGTAAGGCGACCCATGTCATGCTTCTGTTCAAAACTTTGAAACTGCTCCAATCTACAATGACATACATGATCCTGCATGTCTTAAACCCTTCCGACCATTACATCTCTTTCATCATTTCTATTGCTTCCTCACTCAGTACATGCCAGTCATGTTGGCCCATGTTTCTTGAACATGCCAGATATTCCAGCTCCTTAGGGTCTTTGTTCTAGCTGTTTCCAGGGTTTCAAACTAAATATGCAGCAACCATATAACTCAGTACTACATGCATGGGCATTTATTCCAGAAAAATAAGGATGCGCGTTCCCACCATGCCTGTGTGCAAGTGTGTATAGCAGTGGTAGCTGCAACAGGCAAGAATCTGAAACAACTCAGATGTGTTGTATTCATTGCGTGGTGTACTCTGTTTAGAGAAGCATTGTTGCAACAGTCTTGATGAATCTTCAGTGAATTATGCTGAGAGAAAAAAAGGCAATCCAAAAAGGTTGCATAATGTATAGTTCTATTTAAATAACATTATTACATTTTTTAACATTTAAATAGAGAACATATTGGTGGTTGCCAGGGGTGAAGGAGTGGAGTAAGAAAAGGAAGGAAATGACTGTGGCTAGAAAGAATAATGTCAGAGATCATTGTGGGTGATAGAACTAACTGTTCTATATCTAACTGTATAAATATAGTGTCCTAATGTGATATTGTATTATAATTTTGAAAGGTGTTACCACTGGGAAAAATTTGGTAAGGGGTGAGATTTCTTTTGAGAATTTCTGGTGAATTTACATTTATCTGAATATCAAAAGTTTTATAAAACCATAGGAGGAAAAAGTCTCTTATTTTGAAAACACAAAATCTATCATTACCAGTTCATCTACTCTAATTCATCAAAATTAGGAAGAAAAGTATGAACCAGTTCAACCAGGCAAACATTCACAAAAAGAATGTCATAATGATAACATCAGAAAAAGCATACTACAAGGCATACATTGTTAAAGGTGACATGGCAGTTACCTATTTAAATGATAATATGTTTAATATAGTGCTAAGTGAAAATAAAGGTTCAACATTTGTGAAATATAAAGTGGCATTTCCCAAATTATGTTTTAAGTAACACTAACACTAAGAGCTTGCCACACAAGTGGGGGGATGTTCAGTATTACAAGGAGTTTGGGCAATTCTCTTTGTTATACTTCCCTTTTTAAAAATTGCTTCTTGCATTAGCATATCTGAACTTCATGAACTTCCAGAATAAAATCTCTCTTTAACAAAATCCAGCATTTTTTACCTCAAAACACTTTTTCAGTTAATACTAAATGCTCCCATTAAGCTTTCCAAGACTGACCTGTTGAGGGCTTGCTTCTGAAAGGATTTGGCCCAAAGTAGTAGGGGTAATCAAACCCAGTTAAGGGTTAGAATCCAGTGTTCCAACCGACCCATGAACACAGAGAAATGTGACTCGTGACTTCTGCTAATGATGGCTTCTTCTACAGCTTCAAGCACTGTTACGGCTCTCTTGGATAAAGCAAGCAGGCACTCTTTGGAAGCATTTTAGGCAGATTTACTATGTGCATCATCTCAGCAGGGATCCTTCCCAAAGGCTGAGTTTGGGCTTCAGGTTAGGGCACACTTATACAGGTTAGAGCAAGCGCTGGAAGAGAGGGATGTAAATTAGAGTGGGGACTTTCAAGCATGGTAAATTCTTTTTCTGCTGGTGACTTCAGTTGCCTGCAGCATTCCAGTAAGCTTAGATCACAGGATGTTTTATGACTCTGCTAGCTCCAGCGATTTCTATGGCTGCCTTCATGGCTGCTGGGAAATGGAGGACAGGCCTTTTTCCTTACGGTACAAAGTTAAAATCTCAGATGTCTGATTAAGCCAAGAGAAGGGCTAAACTTCCCTAGACACCCAAACACTGAGTTCACAGGCGAGGAGCTGTCTAAGGTTCCTCAATGTCCTGTATCATCACCTCAATTCCCGATCATGCCAGGTCTGGGCAGAATTTCCTTAATCAAATAATGTAGGCTCTGACTGTGAGACATTTCTGGTCCAAGTCCATATTTCAGGGCGCAATGGAAATACAAACACTACTTCTCTGCCTCTCTGAGACAGCTCACATGGATAGGTAAATCCTCTCAATTTATTTTTTTAGACAGGACTTTACTGAATTTTCTCTCTTACATTATTCCTTCAATAGCCCATTGCTAACCCCCAATCTAGCAATTTACTTAGCAAACTCCTACCTTTTATTCCCATAAATTCCCTAGTTGCTGTCCCTAAGAAACCTTCCTGATATCCAGGATATATTTTTAATTTTGCTTTCCATATAATATTCTGCTTTTCAATTGTTTTTTTTTTTTTTTTTTAAGTGGCTAGATTTTATAGCTTTGTAGGCCATTGTAGATATTTGGTTTTTATCTCAGCGAATTGGGAGAGTTATTGAGATGTTTAAAGCAGAGGAATGATATCATCTGATTTACATTTTAAAAAGAATCTCTCTTCAGATTTCTTTTGTGTTTAATGGTTGCTTCTTAGTCTCATATGCTGGCACCTTCATATTCTCCTTTTATCCTGGGTCTTCTTTTAGATGGTGATTCTATTCGATGCTTCGCTCAGACCCAGTCCATGTAAAAAAATAAACTTTACTTTAGTAAATGAACATATAAATGTAGGAAGTAACTTAGTTGATGTCCTCTAAGAGCCAGAACTTCTAAATATACCTAATATAACAGCAATTAGACTACACATAAAAAATTTCAATCCAGGGAAAATGACAATGCTAACCAAACCAAAATAAAACACAAAAACACTGTACATTTGAAATACAAGTACTTTCCAAGAAGATTATCTTAAAGTTACTAGAAAGTTAGAGCTATATTCTGAAACTTGAAAACCAGCTTTCTGGTGACTAGGTTAACAACTTAGAGTCTAAGCCACACGCTGTCTGTGTCTGTCTGCAGATATTTTTATGTTCTTGTAGAAAGTGATGAAGTACCTATTCTCTAAGTCACTTAAACTCCCTCAAAAAAGAGTTAACCTAGACACAGTCTTTCAGAGAAAAAGAGTCCAATGGAATTTTAAATTAGACTTTTTACTTGAAAATCAAAACTTCTAGGCCTCAGCTAAATCCCTTCCACTTTTGCAGCTGTCATTCTTTCAAGTATAAAGAAAAGCTTGTGATGGGATTGCATAACCAGACATGCAATTCTAGGTAATATTATAAAAGGAGTAAATAATAAAAGTAAGTAATAGTAGGAAGCCAAAGGCATAACTCTGTCACTAAATGGTTGGTTTAGATCTTCACAGCATCATCAATAGAAGTGATACAAGTAGGCTGATTTTGGAAGGGCTTAAATTCTTAGGGCAATCGCCCATCAAAGTTTTCTGCTCCACAAGTAATACAATCAGAACCTATTACACTAGACAAAGCATGCTCTGTTTCCTAAGCTTGGGGGCAAATCTTTCAGCCCACAGAAAAGAATTTATCAATCACCTCCCACTCAACATAGAGAATTGCAATCAAGTTCCTGAGTTCAGAGTGATTCCAAAGTCATCCTGAGTCTGAGAAGTATTTAATCTGTCCAGTGTATTCCAGCTAAACTAGTCTTTCTGCAAACATTCATCCTAAACTTCCCAATCACCTTAGAATGTGCCCCCTTCACCATGATAGCAGGATTTGGAGTATTCTTCGGTGATACTTGCTCTCCCAAAGGAGATATACATTCTACAGTCAATATATTTTCAGAAAACAATATAAAACAGAAGTTTTGATTTTATGACCTGGGAAATTATTGAAGTATACTATAATTATGTAATATATGAAAAATTTGTAAACTAATAAAAGACATAGTTCAAAGATTTATACATCAAATGCTATAATTTTCAATAAGAGGCTAGTAGATTCAGTGAAAGTGTTCAAAAAAGAAATACTTTCATCTCACGTTCAAAATTCTGACTTAGGGCAGTTTTTTTTTTCCTCCTTGGAGGCATGATAATACAGTTAGACATTAAAGAGACCTCTGGATATGACCTCTGTGAAGGTTTGGATGACAAACATGTTTAGCAAGACTTACCCCAAACATAACAAATTTCTCTGATGTAATTGGTCACTATAGTCAGTAAAACTCTGCTTTTATATAAAGTAATATTCTAGGATTGCTTCTAATAAAAATTACTTTCTTTTCACAAAAATTTACTTGATAATTTGAAAATACAGTAAGATGGTTTCATTCTAATAAATTATGCTTTTTTAAGAAGTTTCATTCTGAAAATTATTTACTCTTTTGAACCTAAAATATTTTGTTAAAAGGAAAAGTGTAGTCAGAATGAAGGTGAGCAGGTAAGAAAGTAGGTAGAGAGAAGAAAGAAGCATTTTTATTCTATTTTTATTTAGTTGTTCATACTGGTTGCTTCCTCCTCCCACCTAGCTCTAGGACTTGAACCCAGAGGTATGTGTCTTGCTCTTTTGGAAGTGACTGATCTAACCACTGCTCCACCAAGGTATGACTTGAATCTAAAATTTAAAGTTTAGTTTCCTTTAATTTGTAAAGACTATCATTTCAAATCTAGGTCTTTTACAGAGGAAGATTGTTTTGTATTTGTTCACCCATATCTCTGTGCTTTTTGTTGTTTTAATAGACTTCAAATTATTTACTTTAAAAACATCCTAATTGTTATCAGTTGTATATTCAAACTGACTTTTAAAAGAGGTCATCTGGGGATATGGGATTAGATACATATAAACAGTTGATTAAAAGCACACAAAATAATTATTAGGCAGTCAATAATCTTTCAGTTTTAGTGATTTGACACATACACAAAGTACTTAAAATGAAGAGTTTTGCAAGTTCCCTAAGTAATGAAATGCACTGAACCCTTAGTACATGCTTCAAGTAAATTAGTAACATGAACTTTATACTTCTACCTCTACTGAATGCAGTTAGAAATGAGCTCATGAACTTCAATAGTTATATATCATATAATGCATAGCTATCTATATTATAGATATGTGTATACCTGTCTAGCTATCAGTCTACCTATGTATTTATCTATCCATCTATATTTCTATCTATATATCAACTTTCTCAACTGAGTTTCAGGTTAGCTATCACTGCAGCTATTACTGCATAGTAAGCTACATCAAGACCTTAATGGGATGAAACAGCACCCATTTTGTATACATGACTTTGTTCATCAGGAATTAAGGCAGAGCCCTGACCCTTGTTGACTAGAGTCTCAGATGATTATGAATAAATGACTGAGTTAGCAGTGTCAAACAAATATTGCAGCAGAATTAAACAAGTAAGGCAACTTTATTTAAAACTATTGCAATAAGAGAGAGAAATTGAACTTAAATCCACTTAAACCACAGGGGAAATTTCTAAGGTCTGGGTAAGCTAGTGAAAAATTGCTAGAGGACATTGGAAGGGAGGTTAAAGATGAAGTATTTACTAAGTTAGGCAATTCCCTTTCAGAGAGGCTTGAAGATAGAGAAATAGATGGGCTCTAGTATGGGGTGGGAATGGACTTCACCACAACTCCAAAAATGAATGCTTTGTACACTAGTTAGGTATCTAACAATTCAACTCAATTCATTCAATTTTGTCTACCAAGAGATAACAGCAGGTTCAACAGAGTAAAGATTCAGTTCTAGAAGACTCTGCACCCTCCTTACTCCCCTTCAGATGCCAGCCGTAAAACATTTGCTTCTGATTCATCTACTAGAGATTGAAAATTCCCCAGACTTCTTTAGATTTCAAATGCCAGTCACAGGTTCAGATTATTGACTGTGGTTCTGACCGAGGACGACACCTTGTATTCAATTAATTTGTTAGACTGATTCACGGAACTCAGAGAAGTATTTTACTTACTAGGTTACTGGTTTATTATAAAGACACAGCTCAGAAATAGCCAGGTGGAAGACATACCTAAGATAAAGTATGAGGAAAGGCAACAGAGCTTCCATGTCCTCTCCAGGGTCACAATGCCCAACACCTCCATGTATTCACAAACACAAGAACTCTTAGTGAGGAAAGAAAATTTCCCCCTTACTCTTTGAGTTTATCTCAAGCTGGTTGAGTAACCAACTTAATATTAGATAGATTAGTAGGAAAAGTTAATCACATACTTATAGAAAATCTATAAAGACATATGGATTCCAAAGACAATGAGACAAAATGAGGGCTATATCCTGAGCTAAGAAATGGTACAGGGATCTGAGTTTTAAGAAAAAAAGAGAGGCACTTACATGATGAAGAGCAGATGCTCTGTAATTAGATGTTTTCCCAGTCTTGTCAACAGTTTTTCAGATAGAAAGGGGTATTTATGCAAATAACTCTAATTCCAAGTAAGATCTCCAATTTTTATTCATCTAGGTAGTTAAGGAAGTGGCAAAGTTTCTCATGTGACTTCATGACATTGACTGACCTCAGCTCAAAGTAATCCACACCTCAAAGTGGCATGTCTTCCCAAGTTCTTTTCTGAAAACTTTGGGGAAGTCAATCTTTCAAAGTTCTCTGAATCCTGTCCACTTGGAATTTTATGAAGCTTCATTACATAGACATGATTGATTAAATTATTTTCTGATCTTTAGTCCCTTTCTCCTTCTAGAAATCAGAAGGGTAGGACTAAAATTTTTAACCTTCTGGTTGCGTGATTAGTTCCTCTGGCAAGTAGCTCCTATGTTTCATTAAGTTCAAAAGTCATCTCATTACCATAACAATGGACACTTTTATTGTTCTCATCACTTAGTAAATTTGGAAATTTTGTGTGCTGTGAGTCAGGAATATTGGATGAAGAGCAAATGTATATTGTGGTCATCTAAATGATCAAATATATGTTTTTTCACTTAAATCACAGTATCACAGAGTACTGACTTAATGTTTATATTTTAAAGAATAACTCCCTGGTCCTTGAGAAAAGATTGTGTAACTGGTAAGAGACAGGGAGATTTGCAACTCAAAAAGACAAAAATTTACACTGAACATTTTGTGAACTAGATGCTCTAAGTAAAGGGAAGTTAGGAAGCTAAGGTCAGGAAGAAACCTGTCTAAAGTTTAGTCAAGATGAGAAAATGTGAAGGTCAACTTGATCAGTTATCATGGTTTTATTAGAATTATATATCTAGTGTGAGGGGAAAAAAGCCTTGTACACAGCTTCCAACCACCATGAAGAGAGCTGTAAACCCGCCAAGCTGACAGGCACCCTGTGGTCTGAGTTTACTGGAATGCCACGAGATAACTAATAAGTTATCCACAGATAAAGAACTTACTTAATTGCCTGCAAATGGAATCTTGTATGTGTGTTGCAAATAAGTGTCTAGCAAATTGAATCCTGTGTGTATTGCCCATGTGAAGAATTTACGAATAACTGACTTGGATTCTGCTGGTAATCCCCATTCTAATTTACACCTCCCCTTTCCTACCCTTCTTCTAAACCTATATAGGTGTACCCCAAATTGCTATCCACACTCAGCTCTTTGGGGAAAGACCCTCACTAAGACTGTGTGTATAATAAATCTGCCTAAAATACTTCCAAAAGAGCACCCACTTGGTTTGTTGCTGCCAGGAGAGCCATAACACTACGAACTGGGTTCTGAATGTATACTGGTTTCCTGAACTCTCCTCCACATTATGCGTGCTTGACCTAGAATGCCAAAGGTGCCTTCTTCAGTCATGTATCTGGGTCCTCACCTGGGATGGCTTGAACACTGGAGTTGTTTGGGCTTTTCTCTCTCTTCATAGCCCTTGTGATAGCTTCAGCTTTCTATAATGTAATAGTCTTTGAAGAGTCATGTTTCTTACAAGGCAGCTAACTTCCTAGAAAAGCAAGTATTCCAAGAAATGTGGACGAAAGCAACAATATGCTTGTGACTTTGCATTGAAAGTTTCAAAATGTCACTTCTACCACATTATATTGGTCAAGTCACTGAATGTGCCTAGTTTAATGGGAAAGAAATTGTACTAACATCTCAATAGAAGCAATAGCAAAGAATCTATGTCCATTTTTCAATCTGCCACCACCATGACTATGGAACAACATAGTTAAACCTGCATGGTTACGTGTTATAGGTTATGTGAGTACATATCCTGAGCACTCTTTATTTGTATGGAAAAAAATAACTGAAAATGAAATATACTTTAAAAGTGACAAATGAAACAAATGTTGAATGGACAATTGATTGACCTAGATCCTGCTACAGGTTTGTCATAATTAGCTGTCTGACTTAAATCAGTTAATCTTGAAGGTTGCTTCCTAGTCTAAAATTCTGTTACTCCAATTACCAGTGTTGCCTTGATTTGTATTGTTAAGCATGCTCTGAGAACACATATAAAAGACCCAGTAACCACCCTCATTAATTTACCATTAAAACCTTGATCATAGTAATTTAAGTACTTTGAAACCCTAGGAGGAAAAACAATATCTCAAGGATAGATGCAGAGATTGTAAACAGCAACAGAAAATAAAATTTTTCTTAATGAACCTATTTGAGACTAGTTTCATCATTTCTACTCCTCTGTACAATGAGGAGATTTCAGTTTGGTTTTGACTTTATCAGACTCCCAGGTAGAGCATTCTCACCTTTGCAGAAGTAGGAGTCATCTCATTGATTGCCTTGAATAAAAGGAAATGGCTCATGCATCTTTTCTACATTATAACAAATGTCCTTTTGCATTATAATTGAATGGTGATTGTTGTGTTCAATCAATGGGAAAGGTTAAAGGAGCTCCTCTGCCAGCATTTTTAATGGAGAAGTCGATTAAGATTCAGTTTAATCATTCTGGCTGCCTCAGAATTAAAGCAACAAAGACCATCAATGGCACTATAATTACTACTCTTTCTGTAAGTTTACATTGCTATTTATGCAGCTATAAATTTTATTATAATGCACAATGCATCTAGGGTAACTTGCTTTATTTGCAATGTAAAATATTTGCTTTAATTGTATGAAGAAAAGAAATTGTTCTGATAAAGTCTATATAATTCAGTCCAATAATTTTTTTAAAAGCCTGAGAGTCTAAGTGAATCAGTATGATGCTCTGTGTTAAATAGTTTAAAGTCACGGCCTTAACCTTGGGACACTGAAGACATATTTCAGTTTATTGAACATGGAGACTAACATCTCTCCCAGGTGACTGCAAAGGGTCAAATGTATTATTCTAATCCCTGTTCCAAACAGAGAAAAGGTCATTATACAGTACCTACTGCATGTTGTAAAGAATGAAAAATTCACACTGGGGGCGTGAGTGCAAATCTATTTTAGACTTGGCCTTTAAAATGTTTTTTAAATTGAATGATTAAGTGGTGATGAACCAGAAAAAATACCTTGAAATTGATCCCATTTATTAATTAGTTTGCACATGTAAAGGTCTTTCTATAAATAGACAGAAGACTGGAGAAAATTGTTCTTCTTGAATGGAGGAATGACTTTCAAATTAACCTTTTTTTCACTATAGAAATAATGCTTATAAATGTACTTATTACCATCCAATACTTTGCCACATTCAATACACATATAAGGTCTGTGAAGGAATTTATGTCTTAAAAGTTCATACTTGGCCCATAGTTGGCAAGTTGGCTACATGAAACAATAATAGGAAGAGGAATTAATTGAAATAAATGGGATTTGTGTCTTTGACTTAAAAATACCAACTTTGTAGGTGATCCTTGTAGATATATTTTGAAAAGCAATGCTTTTGTAAATTTGGGGAATTAGGAATTTACTTAAAGAGTATAAAGAACAAAGAAAGAAGAAATTAGTGAGATGAGGAGGAGAATTATTTAATTTTGACTGGAGCAGGGAGTCTATTGAATGAAAAAGTATGAAATGGAAAATAAACTGCTGTCATTCTCTAAGAAAGAGATTAAATTTTTCCAATTACTCTGGTTTTTCTAGAACTTTCTTTTAATAAAAGGAAAAGAAAAGAAAACAAAACTTCTAATTCTTACTGCCAGAAGAAATATCTCATTTTTTAAAATTTTTTCTAAAGGAAATATATAAGCAGGAATGAAAGCAAGTAAGAAAGTAGGCAGGAAGAGAGAGGGAGATGAAACATTTTATTTATTTTATTTAGTTGTTCATCTTGGTTGTTTTCCCCAACCCCCATTTGTGACCTTGAATCCTTGGGATGTATTTCAGGAAGTCTGACCAGAGGTGGCACACTTAACTGATACTCCCCAGGGCATGCCAGAATCTCATCCTCAACACCTTGTTTTCTTCTATTTTCCTTTTTTTTTAAAGTAAAGGTGCAGACAGGAAAGAAGGCAAGTAGGCAGGAAGAGAGAGGAGGAAGCAGCTTTTTATTTTATTTAGTTATCTATCTTTGTTATTCCTCCCAGTTCCAGGTCTTAAACATGGGTGTATGTGAATATATGTGAATTACATCTCATGGTCTTATCTACTAGGCCATCTGGGTGAACAGTATCTTCATTCTAACAAGTTAGAGTTGAAAAAGCTGAGAGTATGTGAAATGTACCATCTTCTTAAAGTTACAAATATAACTGAAACCCAATTTCTGTCAATCTCTACATTGTTGTACTTATTGGTGTCAAGCTATATTCTGGAGTCCAGATATTCCATGTTATAGGAGAACAAAAATCTGTCACTCAAAAATAAGTCTTCTTGGTGAAAAAAAAAGCAAAAACCAAACAATAATATGACATATTTCACAGAAGTGACTCTGAGGTTACCATTTTCTAAGACATTTATACATGTAAAGAAAAAAATATCTCTTGGTAAAGATGTTTCCCTTGCCAAACCAGAAAGGTCTAATCTTTTTAACTACTCCTTAGTTACATCAGAACATTAATCTTCATACAAAGCCATATCTTTGTTTACTGTGCCCTTTCTATCTCAAGAGCTGACGCGCCCCATCCCATCTTCCCTTTGTCCTTTGTCTGAAGGTCCTTAGTGTGGAGACTACATGGTGCAGTCTCAGTCTAATTGGGTTTCTCCCATAAATACTAGAGTTATACATTCTATTATTAAATATCTTTCTGCTTTGCTTTTTTATCAGTCTTTCTAAGGTTTATTTGATTATTGGCCAACCTAGAAAACCTAGAGCGACATGGGTAAATTGTCCTTTGCACCCCAACAATATGTACCAACTTCTAAGTCTCCCTATATTTCACCTTGGTATGTGTCCAATCACTAGTCCTCAAAAAGACAAATGACTTTTTTTTCATTTCTTTACAGCAAGCCAAGAGAAAGGATCAAGTACTTTTGTGCACTTTCTATATGCTTATAAGATATGAGGTGTTTTAGATACATTGAAGCTTTTCATCTTCTTTATAGCCCTATCTAATAGGTATGATTGACTAAGCTTTTAATGTAGAAACAGGTTCAGTGGGGTAAATTACTTGCCCAAATGTATGAGTTCTATAGTCACTATGCTATGTTTTTTTTCTGATTTAAAACCCCTGTAGTTTCCATGACAACCTGATGCTTCCTTGGTAACAGCATTGCAATGCCTTCAAGTTTGGACAATAAAGTATTCATACTACACCTTTGATTGTCAGAGAAATCCATATCAATTGATTTTTTTAAATTATGCATGCATTTTTATAAGTTTTTTTCCTCTCATTTTGTGAACATACAATGCATTTCAATTTCACTAATAAAGCACTGTTTTTTTTCTGTTGAAATTATGAAAATTGGATTTCATTGTAAAGTGTATTAGGAAAGATAGATAATTAGAGTCATGGAAAAGCTCTTGTAATAACAAAACTCTTTGGGAGCATATAAATATTTCTCTATTACATCTAAATAATTTACTTCCAATATCTAAATGAATTGCAAATGAATAAAATTTCTGCTATAATGTTCTAACAATTGTACTTAGTATTAAATAAATAACCTTGACTACTAGGATATTTGGTTAACTTTGGTAAAAAAAAAAAATGAGTTTATATATACAAAGCTTATGAGACCAAAATCATCAAATAATAAGACATTTGATTCATAAAAAACAAAGAGAATATAATTAAACCTATGATAAAACAAGATAAGCCTATTATAAATCAAGTTCTCATCCTACACAAAATTTAGAATTTGTGTTTTAAATTTACAAAGCAAGCTATTATGTAGATTTGTACCTAAGCAAATGTAATCCTATTTAATAGTGACAATTTTCAGATAATAATTTATAAAGTTGCAAATATAAGGAGGGCATAAAATTCTAATATAAATACTTATTGTCCTTTGTTGATTAATAGCCCAGGATCTCTAAAAAGCATTTTCAGTCCCAATATGGGCCTTAGTATCTTTCATAATTTCTTGCTCATATGAGGTTATTACTCCAAAATAACACTCCGAGGAGTATGGCAACATTAGCCTTGCCCAGAGAATCTCAAGACAATTCAGGACAGTTATTTCCTAGAAATGAAAACAGATATTTGAAGCAATCAATTAACAAAACCTCAATGTGACTGGTGCAAAAACTCTTTACAGCTATTTAGGCTGTTGATGAGAATGTTTATAAAGCACATGGTCTTTACTGGATTTTGTCTACCATATCAGGATGTTTGATTTTCTCCAGCAAGCAACAGAGAAGTATTAATTTCTCAGAGTGACAAAGCTGCATCTGTATTCGGAAAGATAAATCTAGTGGTGTTATAAAAATGAAATTACTGAACGGAGTTACCTAAGTCCGAGAGATAATTTGTGATGTTATTGCCAAAGCAAAGTAAGAAAGTAAGAGAGAGAGGTTGAGTAAGAAAGCAACAGAGATGAAAAGAGAAAGACCCTGGGTAAAGTGGGGAGTGGTGTCGAGAGGATGTCGAGAGAACTAAAAGAAACTGTCTGACTAGTACTAATTGGATGATAAGGATTTCCTCTTTATTCCTAATACCATTTGTACATATCTGCTATATTTAAACAAATACTCTATTTTAATCAAATGTCAGAAGCAGTTATTATCTTTAATAACTCAGATAAGGAATATAGTAGCCAAATACTGAAAAAGCTTACCTGGTAAAGCTTATCCTTTTAGGTTTTTCCAACAGGCTGCGTATGCTTTGAACTTTAATTCAAACTCAATCCATCAAACTCTAATTAATGGTGGTCATGCTAGAGTGTTTAGAGTGATGTTTACTCTGTAATATATCCGAAATCAATAAAAAACGAAATGATTGATAGAAATGTGATAAAGCAAACAACAAAATGTGGACAATTGTAGAATTGTAGAATCCTCCCTTTTGAATGTTACTGTGTTTACTCAAGTTGGGCTTAGTCTCTTGTAACAAAGAGTATTTGACTTACACAAGAGCTACCTACCATATATATGATGATGGAACTCTAAGACACCCCTCCAATGACCCACACTCATATAATCCCCTCCTTTTGATTGCGGAGTTACAGAACCTGTCATTTGCTTCAAAATGATCAAATGTGTCAAAGACACTGTGAGAATCATTCCCTTGATTTATGTCATGTTTCAGAGGACTCTGCCTTACAAAACTGTGTCTACCCACTGACCTTGAAGAAGTAATCTTCCATCATGAGAGAGGTCCTGGAGAGGACCACTTGGCCTCTAGGAGCTGAATGACTCTGATCACCATCACCAAGAAAATAGGAATCTCGGTCTTAAAACTGAGGAATTGAATTTTGTCAAACCATGTAAGTTCGGATAAAGACCCTGAGTTCCAGAAAGCAATGCAAGCTGGCTGACACATTGATTGTAATCTTTTAAGACAACGAAGGAAGTTCTGCTCAACTGTGTCCAGACTTCTGACACAGAAAACTGTGAGATAAAATAGTTTGCTGTGAGCTGCTAAAAACATTGTGTTTTGCAATGCAATTGTAGATGCTAATATTATATAGATTTTGAACATCTATCACATGCTAGGTACTATGTTAGAAGTTTTAGTTAATTCCCTCCTATAACCTTATAACCATTTTGGAATGTATATCCTCTTATTACAGCCATTTTACAGATGATCATTCTGATAAAATAGAGATTCAAAGAAACTCAATTAGATTAACATAGCAGTATGAGATGAAATCTTGACTCAAACTCAAAATAGCCTAGCCTTGAAACCTGAGAATCACTCTGTCTCTTGGTATCTCCCCCGCACACTGTCCTAATTAGTGTATCAACATAATTTTATGTTAGTAGAGGCCTGAACTATTTTGCAAAAAGTCTACTTATTTCTCCTCTATCACTGTTTTTGCTCTCCTTCCTTTCCCCCAGTCCTTTACCAATGGAAGAAAGTTCACACCAGTTGGTAGTGTGTTCAAAGTTTTAATAGTTTGACTGCTTAGGCTTAACCCAGGAAGTGTGGATGAAAAATTGAATGTTTACTGATTTTCCTCCGTGGGGGCATACAATTTAAAGGAAAGTTGTTTCAGAGTGTTTCTTCTTCACTTAGAGTGGGTTATGGCTTAGCTGTGGCTGGTTTATTCATTGCAAGACTGAGATTGAGTAATACATCTAAATGCTAACTGGCTTGTAAGTACTAAGGAGATGAGTGTGCCAGAATGGAAATCATATGGGCCGGGAATTCCCCTTCTGTTGACCACAGAAGGTATAGGCATAATCTATCAAGAACAGAATGCAAGCCATACTTTGTTCATTAGCATTTAAAGAGGATGTTTGGCATCAGACAACAAATATAATACTTGCAAGATCTTGGCAGCAGAATCTTTTGTCAGTTAATGACAATCTACAGCTTTTAAGAAAAAGGCTAATGTCCGATGTTATGTTGAAATTGTTGTTTCATTTTCACTAAATAAAAATATAAAATTAAGTGGAAACCTTTACTCTTCCAAAAACCACACTTCCATAATGACTATCCAGCATGAATATTCTCTAAACAGCAGGAAGAAAATACGATTCAAAAAACCTCAAGAGCCATCAAATTGCAATAACTTTAAAAATGGCCAAAATAAGCAAAACATGTAGAAGAAACAGAAGTCAGGCAGAAGTATTGCATGGTTGACAGACAGTTAATGAGAAGCAGAAAAGAAATAGTTATCATGTTGACTAGATTATAATATACAGCTTAATTGTATTTTGCCTTAATCTATCTTATTAGTTATAATGTTCATAATAATACATATTGGGAATGCAAAGATATTGTTGAGTGTGGTTCATACACACACATATAACAGTTATCCACATCCGATATGTACATATGTATCTATGTGACTTTGTTCCATACTTGCACCCTCAAATTAGTATAATTTGAACATAAACTATAGTTTAAAAATACAGTCAAAAATTAAATTTGAAATAAAATGATTTTTCCTAAGACATCTACATGCAATTAAAAGTATATGCATATATATATTAAAATTATAAGATCAACATACATCACGTAAAGAAAAACATTTCTCATATGCATTTAAAGATGCAAGACTCATTGTTGACTAGGGTGAAGTGAAATTAAAGCTCATATACAGTTGAGAGTGAAAAATGAAGTGATATCTTTTTATGATAATTCTGTCCTAGATTAGATTTATGCCTTTTAATCCAGTAACTCTGCTTCTGTTGTGCAATCAGAAAATTCTAGAAGATATCAATTTTTGCACAAAAACTTCTTCTGGTGATATTATTTACATAGTAATTTGTTTCAGCATCAGTAGTCCAACAAATGGAAGAAAATGAATTATTAGTTATATCACATGACAGAATATCAGAAAGCTATTAATACAGTATCTACGAAGAGATATTTGTCCTTCAGTTAACATAATTTTGATCATTTATTTCTGTATTTATTCAAATAGCTTAATAAATGTCTTATATACCAGGTACTCAGACACTGAGTTAGGTACTTATATTAAAAGTGCTTTTCAATCTTCAGGAGAAGAAAATAATATAAACACACCAGTCAACTAAATTATTACAGATATTTTGATAGAAGAATGTAACTTGAACGACTGGGACGAAGGTAGCTACAAGAATTCTAGTTGGAACAGAGGTGGAGTGGTATCCAAGAAAAGTTTTGTAAAGAAGAGTCTACTGTCAATATTGAAATATTTTTATGTGGAAAGGCAAACACCCCCACAAAAAAAATTGCATAAAATCAAATTGATTATATAATATATATTGCTCTATCTGTGCCATATAATTAAGAGAGACTACTAGTTTCATTTGATTTTCTATATCTTATTTTCACAGTGAATAGGTATGATTTTTTAATTAAAATATTTTAAGAGATAAATATGAAAGAGCTTATTAGTGTTTGACTACTGGAAGCTGATGTTTGTGCCTAGGGTTCTAGTTCTTGGGACTCCCAAAGCCACAAACACAAAGCGAGCCCACCTGTATGTTCCAGGTACAAGGTGGTTGTTATGTTGCCCTGTGTCTTACAGACACCCAAGCAAAAGCGTTTTCTTCTTCCAAAGTCCTTTTCTCCATGCAAATTACAGGCTAACTGTAGGTTTTGCATAGAGTGAAATATTCAGTCTGATCTCATGTTTCTCTCCATAGTACTTTAAACTTTTCTTAGGTGAGTAATAAGTCCATTCTTGATTCTTATTTAGTCAATGCATAAATGGCAAAGGAACTTTTGAAGGTCCCAAATACATTAAAGTTTCAGTTCAGTTTCAGTCTAAGCCTCATGGTTCACAATTTGAGGTGTAGAAAGATTAAAGAAAAGAGTAAGATAAACAGAAACTCAAAAAGTATAATCGGTAAAAACAAAAACAATAGAGGTATTAAGAAACAAAAAATTCTGTAGGAAGAGTAGGGTCATGCTCAGATCTTATATTATCACAATTTTTATAATACTAATTTGGAATTATCTTCATTCATTTTTGGTTAAATCCAGGTAGCGTTTGTTTTTGAAGGACCCACCAACCAGTGCATACACAGTGAGACTGGGTCTTAGAACCAGAACCCTAAAGAGTTCTTGCCTATAGAAAATAAACAGACAGGGATGGTGAGATTGAATGTACCAAGGAAGAGTTGAAGGATAAAGGATGTTTTAACATTTCTCAGTAGAGACACGGAAGTCTCTCTGGGTCTCAAGGAATAGAAGGGCTGGGAGACATGACATTAAGTCCCATCTCACTCTTTGTTATAACATAGCAACTGCTGACCTTATCAGTCTGGAAAATTAAATAATCATTCAAAGGGATGAGCAAGGAAATGGTGAACTTTTACTTTTATAAACTCTCAGGTGGGCCTGGATGTCTTTGCATTATTCAAATGATATCTACTGAGATTGAGAGACTATGATGAAACAGATGCTGTACCAGAGGCTAGACATGCAAAGATGAATGAGAAATAGTCTCTAGTCAGATCAGGAGGAGACTTGTGCAAAAAAATAATTACACTACAATGTGATAAATGCTATTGAGTGATAACATTATTTATAAAATAAGTTGGAATCAGAGAGAAATGAAACCTCCTGGGGGAGGTAGAGGAGCCTTCATACAAGAGGAAATGTTTAACCTGTGTCTCAAAAGATAGTTTGAAGCTTCCAAAGGAAGGAAGACAGTAGAGACCTGCCAGGGAGAGGGAAAATCACGAACAAAGGCACAGAGGCAGGGAAAAGGTAGTACTTTTTATGAAAGTGTTCAAGCAATTAGATCATATGTCGAGCACAGCATGGAGTTTGATTGGAAAGGAGCTCAAATTATGAGACAAATATAACTGTGTTAATCCAAAGTAGACTTGCAGAGCACAAGAAAAAAGAAAAGCAGTAATCATACTTATGAACATAGATAAAACAACCTGAAAGAGATACCAGCAAATAGAACTCAGGAGTGTGTAAAAAATACAAAAGACTAATAGACCCTCTGTGGAGAAGGCATTAAAGATGTGAAAACTGGTTCACAAATTCCTGTAAAAATTATGATCATGACTTTTATATTTCCTTACTGGTATAATATTCAATATTATTGCCAAATTTAAAACATTTTAAATTAATTATAAATTATAAAACTAATTATAAATTAATTAACTATAATTCTACTTTCTACAGATAGAGGTAAGTGGACATTTTCTTACGTGCCATAATATATCTATTTATCTTGCACCATAACTTTGTCTCTATTTTTCCTCTGTATACCAAATGAGACCAATACAGTTTAGTTTTCATTTCTATAAAAATGTGGCCATTTTTTGGTCAATCTATTTATATAATTGTAAAATATTTCAATAGGGAAAAACTCCTACAAATGGATATTTTAGATTCAAGAAATGTTGATATACCGTAAAAGCTGACCTTAAAGTATGTATTTTAGATTCTCTCCATTTTGTTAATGAAGAATATTATCAATCTTTAAAATCTTTGTGACAAGCCTATAAAAATATCTTTCTCTCTACTGATTTCACTTGCTTTTTTGATTATTGAAAACAATTATATTTTCACATGCTTTATTAATGCTCCTTTTATTGTCTTTGCTCATTTACTTTTAGATTATAGAGTTTTTCATTCTTTTTGGTTTCCATGAACACTTTGCAAATTGTTTATTCACGTTTATTGAAGGTTTGGTATGTGCTAAGTCCTCTCCTATGCATTGGAATACAGCAGTGAACAAAGATAAATCTTGCCCTCAGTGAGCTTATTTTCTTCTGGGAAAGATAAGTAAAGAATACAAACTCAGACATAGACACAGACACACACATGAACATGCACACACACATATAAAGCAGGGAAAGGAGATAGACATGATAAGAAATTCTTTTTTAAATGGAGATTTCTTTGATGAGGTGAGATGTGGCCAGGCTGAAATGAGGGAATGAACCATTTAGATTCCTGATCAGTAGCCTATCAGATGGAGGAAATAGTTCTTACAGAGGAGTAGCATAATAATTTGCTTAAACTTTGTACATTTATTAATATTATGAGTCAAATGCTCAAGTATTTACTTTCCTTAACAATTTATCAAACTTGCATTCATCTTGTACTGAGCTATGTCAAAAATTGTAGAACTGTATTACTAATTTTTTCTTATATTATGTTCTATAAATGCTTGTTCATGATATTACAATGTCTTGCTATAGCATAATAAATAATATCAAAATTTATTCAGTGTTTTAAAGTGTTTCAGCAAACTTCCCAATAATTTGTTTTCTTCTATCTTGAAATTTTCACCATGAATAATTTTTATTTGACTGAAATACTTCCTTGAAGATTTTCTGACATATGCTTTTGAAAATATTATTGTCAGCATGTCATGGTGTAGTAACAGCTAGGTCAAACTCTGAGGCAGCATAAAGTCATATACCCCTGGGTTTGGGTCCCGGGCTTGGGGAGAAATCAACCACTGTTAGCAACAAAATAAAAATAAAATAAAAATTATTCTACTTCCTCTGGCCTTCTGATTTCCTACTTGCTTTCATTCCTGTCTGTACCTTTCTTTTAAAAATTATGATTGCTTCGTATGACTGAGTCTTTTACAGGAAATAATTTTGTGCTAACACCTTCCTTTCATTGGTCTCATCTATTAGCTATGTCATATATTTTCTCTTATAGCTTGTATTTTTTATTTGTTTTTGCGCTACACTGTGGTACAATTTCTCTAGCTGGATTTTAAGATCAGTTGTTCTGATGGGATCATACCTATGCTACTCGTCCCCCATTCCTCTGAGAGGTTTATTGTTATGTTTTTTATTCTATAGTTTATTCTTTCTGTTTCTTGGCTTGCCCCCAATGTGGCAGTCTGGATTCATCAATAACATCATTAGTGCCATAATTTGTCAAAAGCTACTGAGACAGTAGACCTTTCAAGTTCTCTTCTCTCGCTGCCATTATTATGTCAGTGACTGACTCTTGTTCTAATTGTGCAAATCAAACCCTTCTTGCATGCTGCTAACTCCCAGGAGATACCCAAATGAGTCTTCAATGCATGATCATACTTAGAAAGGTAAGTATGCAAGAGTGCCCTGGTGGAGTAGCTGTTGGGCAGTTGACACATATATCCCAAGGTCCCAGGTTTGATGCTGGGGATGGCAAGAACAACCAGGATGAACAACTAAATGTAATAAACAATGTACTTCCTCCCCTCTCTTCCTGCCTGCTTGTCTTCATTCCTTCCTGTACCTTTCCTTTAAAAAAAAAACACAGGTAAGCATGCAATTACCAGCATGGAAGTGTGCTGCCTATTGGGCAAGATTCCCTGAGTTTAAAACCAGTTCCTTACTTACTACCTAGATGACACACTTTTATTTCTTCATTTTTAAGTGAAAACAATAATGGCACCAAACTCATGAAGTTGTTGTGATGATTACATATATAGAACATATATCCAGTACTTGATGTATATATAGTAAGCATCATTAGAAGCTGTGAATTTCTTCATTTCTTGTGTAGTACAGTCCACTTGTAGTTTTTTCTGAGCATTAGTAGCTACCAGGTCACTAGTAAATAAGAGCAATGGTTGTTTCAGAGATATTGAAGGTGAATGAATGAGAAGATTGGTTCTCCTGACCTGAAGTAGGTGGTTGCCTATCAAGTGATCTAGAGAGCTTTCAGTTTGGACATATGAAATGGAATTGGCTTGGCAATTTGGGACCCTCAATCAAGTAGAGACCAGTGGTTGACAGCCTTTTCTCAGGAGCTAGGTCTTCTACCAGCTGCATTAATTTAGGCAGGTCCTCCTTAAGCAAGATTTGCTGCAGAAGGATTATTGGTCATATCTATAAGAAAATAAAAGCTTGCTGGTAGATATTTTGCTGAGCATACCTGATGACCAAAAACTTGTTTTCCTCCTCTAATATCTTGAGCAGTTGAGAGGCCACTGGCAAAAGTCTGGATCAACCTCTGCTGGTTTAGTGACAATACCAAACTTCAGGCAATGAGTTAAAACACAGCACTGGTTTTAGCAGTGACTAACTTTTCCCTTTCTGTGTGAATGTTGCCTCAAAAGACAACTAGGAGAGAAACGACATGTGGAAACACATGCTTAACTTTTCATTTTCCATCAGAAACATTTTTAAAAAGAAGTTTCATGAACTAAATTGTGGGCTTTAGGAAAATGACTCTGGCAGTTGTGTGAAAATCAGACGGGCTTGCTTTCTACTTTTTGTCACCAAACCACAGGCTTATTTTTCTACAAATCTACTCAAATAATTTCCCTTTTTAAAATACTTCTGATGGAAGGATAACAAAAGTACTGATCATAGAAATAGTCTGAGTAATAGTTAATGAGGTTCTAATGTGTGGTTGGGATGGAGAGACATCAACCAGATTGAGAAATATTCAGCCTGTAGGAATAACAGGGCATGATGTGAAGTTCATTTTAAAAAAACTGAGCCATTCATTTATACATGTTAAACATTTTTTTAACACTTACTATATAGAAGGCTGGTTTTAAAAAGTGGTCAAAATCAAATCAGTTGCCTTCTAAGAACTCATGATATAATGCAATCAAAGAATTATAATTCTACGTGATGAGTTCAATATGGGAATATGTCCAAATGAAGGGAGCACTGCATTAGGTAAAACTACTTCTCCCTGATGGATCCTAGAAAAGATTCAGTTATGGAAATAACTTGAAGAAAGTGTTTGAGAGTCTGTAGGAGTAAATGAAGTAGGTGAAAAGAAAAATGGTGTTCTATACAGTGAGAATAAAAGAACAACAATGTCAGAAATGACTACTTGGCTGGAAAACAAGGGAGCACTCACTTTGGAAATGCTGGAAGATCAGGTCTTAAAGGCGGCAAAGGCTGTATTATGGAAACTACTTAACTTAGATCTCATAGGCAAAAGAGAGTAACTGAAAGTTTTTAAATATGGAACTGACATGATCTGATAGAGTAGAGCATAGATTTAAGAAAGTTAAGGAGGGAAGTATAAAAATCAATTAGGAGATTTTATACATTTTCAGGTAAGTAATAGCCAGTCCCTCAACTAAAGCAGTAGAGTTTTTGATCATTCTATCAAATGGCTATTATAAGAGAATGATTATAATACAATTTGCAACATATTTCAAAGAATACAGAAACATGTCACACATACGTCTCAGTCTTTGAAGATCATAAATAAATTCTAAAAATCTTGGGTCAGTGCCTCACGAAAAGACTATGATAAAAAACCTACAAGCACATACTACCAAATGCAATGGATCAGGTTTCTCAACCTGTGTAATAACTGAACTCTAGTACAAAATGTCTTCCAGTTTTTACCGGGAGCTCCTGAAGGAACGTCTCCCATGTGTACGCATGTCAGTCTGTGATTCTCGCTCTCTTCTTTGTGTTTGTTCTTTTGCTCTGACTCTGGCTTGTTCTTGTCTACTCCCTGCATGGCCCTACTCCTGCTCTTGTTTCTGTGTCCTTGAGAGAAGGTCTCTGGTCATAAGATGCTGCCTCTGGACACTCCCTAAACTTCCAGCCAGAGAAGTGGTGTATTCTTTGACAGGTGCTGAGGGTAACCTCTATTCTAATTCTGTCCACAGTCTGCCGCCTTGCCCAGAAGCCTCGGTGCTGGTATTCAAATTTCTACAAAGTTTTGCAAATAATGCCATTGTTTTGACCCTCTTTCCTTACTAGCCATCTCACCAAATTTCTATTTTAAAAAAACTTCTGTCTATATTCCTCTAGCCATAATGACTCAAACATCAGATTCTAGGGATCTGATGAACACATTAGGTTTATTTTATTATCATCTCTTCTCAGCTGTAAAGAATTCTTAGAAAAATAATTTTTTTGACTCGCGGTGTCACTGTCTCTTTCCAAACTTGAGTTTTTAGTTATTTAATTATTAAATGTTCTAGATGAGAGTCATTCAAATAAGTACCAGGCACAACCTGGTGGCTCAAGCAACTGAGATGATGGCAGGAGCATGGACCATGGTTTGAGACCAGAGTTGTTAGTGGGGGAACCAAAATGATTAATAAAAAAATAAATACATAATGCTTCTTCCTCCTCTGTATTCCTGCCTGCCTGCTTTCATTCTTGCCTGCCTTCATCCCTTAAAAATATATAAATAAATATAAAAAGAGGATTTTAGTCACCTACATGTAATATAGAACCTAAATGTGAGCTTAAATGACAGGCATCATTTAACCCATCAGGGTAGATTGAATGACAATGATTATGTGGGACCCAGAAATCTTCAGGAACATGCAGATGTTTGTTTTTGTGCGTGTTACCTCATGATCACAAGGAGGCTGTTGTACCTACAGCCATTGTTTTAGGGTCACAAACAGGAAAATGGGATAAAGATCAACAATTATTTCCATAAGAAATACTCTCTTTTTACTCTAGAAAGGAGGTTTTCCTAGCAGACTTTATATATCTGACCATAATGGATTTACTTGATTACTCCTACAAAAAGATGGCCAAGAAAATTGAATGCCTACTCTTCCAGACTCCAGAAGTAAAATATTTAGGGGAGAATTTATGGCTTTAATATACAAAATAAATAATAAAAGAACTATATTTAAGTATACATTAAAAAAATACAACCCTTAGTCTGTCATGACATCTAGGGAGTTGGAGCATCTTCCCCCCACCATGAATCACTTATTCACAACCTGGAAGCTGCTCACAGACTGAGCAGGGATTAAATAATTTATGGTTAGGACACAGGGTCCTATACAGCTTTAGCCTGGAAGCCATGTGGTAGGGACCACCCTCCATTTCCTCCACTCTGAAACCCTTTGCCTGGTTGGAAGAGCTAGCATTGCCATCATGGTATCGTGGGGACAGTTGATAGGGGTGTCTCCAAGATGGGCTGAATCACTCATCCACGTTCAACACTGATATCATGTGTTAGAGAAAGAAGCAATGGAAATGAAAAATAAGGGACCCACCAGGAAACAGCTCCCCAGTTCTGTTTCCAACAGGCTGTTAGAAAGAAGATTACTACCTTTAGAATGAGAAAGCCTTCTCTTGTTCTTGGACTATTTATGGGTAGGGTAATGCCAAGAGATATTAAACATTTTAAATATTTTTCACAATAGGGATATGAGTGATTTTAACTTGGAAAAGAAAGATGCTATCTTTTTAAAAAATACCTAAAAGATAATGCTGGTCATGTCAATTACACATAATTATTTAAGTTTCTATGCTGTGAATATCTTGAAAAGAAGACTATGTCTTTTATCTGAGCCTCCAGGCATAGTGCCCTGTGTGGTATATATTTCTTGAATAAATAAATAGTTTCCCACTAATTTCTTTTTATCCTCCTAGAAGAAGAGGCGAAAGTATTATCCTTTGATTCATATGAAATCTGCTTGATGAGATTGGCAAATGTTTTTGCTAGTCACATCTGAGGAATGCAGAAGGTCCTCACTCATACAAGTAAAACTATATTTATAGAAGTTACATAAAATATTCCAGATGTCTTAGAACATTTTTTTCAAAAATAATTTTAAACACCATAATTTTTCCCACCTGGAAGTTAACAAATGAAATTTTAATAAGTAAGGAGTTTTTTTAAATGTAATTACTTAAAAAAAAATTCTATAGAGGACATATCCTATTATGTCTCAACTTTTAAATCAATAACCCAGATTAATTATTTAACATTCTCAATGTTTTGTTTTTTTCACAAAGCTATAGAAATATAATAGTCTTCCAAAAGTGATTTCATCTCTTTACTTGTAAGTCTATAAAATTGCTAAAAATGCTGCTGCAGTGGCTCTCCTTTTACAAGTATGTTTGTGCACACGGGTGCATCTTTTTTTGTTGAATAGACTTTAAAGGACATATTCCTAGTTTAAAGCACATCCACACTTAAATTTTTTGAGCCATAATGTCAGTAAAAAGTATTGAAGGATCTGCTTCCCCAAAGCCTCAGCAAAGTTGGGTATTATTTAATTTTTTTTTACTTGTATTTATGTTTAAAATTTGTGCTCTGCTGATGCATCAGAAATAGCCATCTTAATATTTTGATTTTAATTCTCAGACCACTAGTGATAGAGAACATTTTTCTCTGTTTATTATAACTTGCAAAGATTTTCTGTGAACTGTTTTTATACTTTGCCTTTTTTCTCCACTAGATTGTTATTTGGGTCCTACTCCAGAAGCCTATTTTGTTTTACGGTTATTCAGGATTATATTTTAATTCAGTTATTTGTAATATTGTATTTAAACTCTTTAGGATGCATCTTTAAATCTTATAGATATAAAAATTCTGAGCTTAATAAGCTTCAAATGGTGAAGATATCAAATACTTATTAGGAAAAACTGGTAGAGTTAATTATGTTATCTCGTTCTAATCTCTATCACTGCTTCTTTCCCTCTCTGCTTCCCACCACTGATAAAAGGAAAGAGGAAAAGATTTAAGAAAACCAAAGGGGAAGATAAAAATTGCAAGCAGATGTATTGGTAAAATGGCAGTCCTTATGGATCTAATTTGCGTCTCAACTCTATTCAATGTGAAGTATCAATAAATGTAATCATCTGACACACTTTATGAAAATAAAGCATATTAATTTTTATTTCAAAATATAACTTAATGGAGTTATTCATATGTACCTAGTTTAAAGGTGATTGTGCTAAAATAAGATAGAACTGGCTGAAGATCTATTTTATCAATGGGGATGTATCTATTTTATAGATGACATGAACAAAGATTAAATAATTTTTCTTATGTTCGGGTATTTTTACCACAAAAATAAGATAAGGATGGATACATATCTTGTCATCCCTTCAACAATATTTCTCAGCATCTGAGTAAATTGTATGTATCTTTATATATGAATTCCTGGACTTTAGAAAAAATATTTCATTCTTTTTTCCTTAAAGAATCATGTAAATATTCTGCTGGGTTTTAGTGCTATCTTTATGTCTTCCATTTACATTTTAATGATACCTAATCTGATCCTGATATTCAGATTCTATAATGATGGCATGATCTTCTGAGTGTTTTTTCAATGTTCTGTGTCACTATTCTCATACATGGTGATCAACACTAGATGTTTCAAAGCCATGACCTCAAAATATAAAGGAAGTGCCTCAGTCTCTTCTGCTTTGGGATAGTTTACAGATAATATGTTTAATCAGGGCTGACATGAGTGAGCCTCCTGTCAACCTGGGCAAACTATCAGGCACATCTGTACTTGTCCCAGAACACTGCCCATTCCTACTAGACAGCCCACTGGTTGTCTTCACTCTTGCAGGTAATCAAAGGAAAGGCAGATAAGGAAAGAGTTAGGCTAGCAAAAAGAATTTTAATAAAGGGATGGAAAATAAAGGGATGGAAAATATCAGGGTAACAATAGCAACAAATTATTGACCTGTGAGGTGGGTATTATGAAAGAGAGAAGAATTTTAACGGTAAAGAAGCTTCCTAAAAAATAGTTTGCTAAAGGCCCTGGGACTCAGATGGCTGCTCTCTCACTGCTTCTCATGAATTCTCGTTCTCAAGAGAGTTTGGCAAAACAAATATTCATCTCATTCCAAATCCTCACTTAAAATGAACATATTGAAAGTTTGTGGGTAAGAAACTACTAAAATGATCTGCATGAGATCTAGATATGCTAAAATCTTCAATCTCAAAACATTAATTAAGGGCTTTTTAAAAAAACATTTTAATAGTGATGTGAGAGAACCAAAAACGATTTGAAGATGAAAATGTCTAAGCAGTGAGTCAGCACACCTGGGCATAGCATCTGCACTATGAGTCAGGACAAAAAAGCACCATAGACTTCCCTCTACATATTTTAATTTCTGGCTTTTGGAAATAATTACTGTTTTGAGCAAAGAGGTCAGATCCCCTGTCACGACATATACTGATGACCAGAAGTCAGTCTTTGGTCAGGAACATTTCTACTAATGCAGTCACAGTCTAGGGTAAAAGCACAGCTTTTAAAAGTGTGTGGATTGGATTGGGCGTGTTCATCTATGACAGCGTACACGCACACAGGACACTCAGGCAAGTAGGTCATCTCTGAACTTCGCTAAGCTTGCACATCCACATTCATGGACATTACCTAATTCCTTGGTTAACTCAAGTCCCCTGGGTTGGGGCTGATCCAGTGTTTGCTGTCATTCAGTGCTCAGGAGGTAGAAGTCTGACATTCATTGTCGGCGGAGTTTGCAGCAGTTGGGGTCCTCAGTAATTGTTGGCGCTTGGTGCCTCTCAAAAACCAGGCTTGTAGGCGAAGTGGGCCATCCCTGGAGAGATGAGCACACTTGTTTGGGAGCTGTCCCACGTAGCTGTCCCCACGTAGCGGGGAAGCAAACCGTCTGACATAGCTGGCAGCTGCAGGAACACAAGGATGCACATGGGGCATCTAGCTTTAAGGTGCAGAGGGCATGCTCGTTTCTCAGAACTCATGCAGTTGTCTGCAAGTCAGGGCCCAGGGTCAAAGCTTCTGAGCTGGGTCTCCAGGAGAGTCTGAAAATGTCCCACTGGAGCTCCCAAGAGCCCAATGACAGGAATGATGTTCTTGACTTCCTCTGGTTCTCCCGTCCACACACAAGCCAGCGGACGCCTCCATCCGGGAAGAGTCGACAGATGTTCAGGGCAGTGCTTCTGCTCCAGGATTGCTGCGAGAGCTCTAGAACATCAGGGTCTCTGCGATGTCGTCTATGGGAATCATCATACATGGAATAGGGGTGTGACAGCTTGTGACTCAATCTCTACCTGTGAGACCCTAAATGTTTATGAATATCTGTTTTGGATCTGCTTCCACGGGAATCACTTGCTAGTGATGCCCTTTTATGGGTTCTTGCCTGTTTCTGTAGAACCCCAACATTTCAGCATCACCATCGGGAATCTGTTGTTAAGACTAACTCTTCTTAGGTTGTGCCCTTTATCCAGTCTGGTAGTAGGATATGATGCCAAGAAGCGATTGTTCTGATGGGCTGTGTTCTGGCTTGTCTGAGCCTATCTTTCCTTCTATTCAGTTATTGAGCTTTACGGCATCGTCAAAAAAAAAAAAAAAAAAAAAAAAAAATCACTCTGCACACACATTCACCATGGTGTTCTACTATCTGTGTTAAAAGACCTAATTGGGAGGGGGTTCCTTGGTGGTTTAGTGGATAAGTCCACTGCCTCTGGCTGGGCGCAGTCCACAAGCATCTCAAAGACCCATGTTCATGACCCAGGGGGAACAACCAACATGAATAATTAAATAAAATAAATAAAATGCTTTTTCCTCCTCTCTGCCTGCCTGTCTGTCTCTTCATTCCTGCTTCCACCTTTCCTTTAAAATTTTTTTTATTGGATTTTATATTTATTATCGTTATAGTCACACATTGATTCTTTAATATTTATTGAGCAACTATTTAGACACTATTTAAAATATACAAATAAATGAGCTCAAAACTTAATTTGGCATATATCATCATATTGAAAACGCAGTCAACTCACGGCACAGTAAATACAGAGAAACATGGGGAAGTGAAAGATTATTGACTTCTACCACTCTAATCCTGAAAGTATACCGTATGCAAGCCAAAATGATCCTTTTCTGTTCCCATCAAACTATTTGTAATATGGGGCTTTAGGATTCCTAAAAAGAGCAAATAACATATGGTCAGAATGAACAGGGGAATTAGAATGGGTTTGGTAAACTAATTTTCACCTACTTAGATGAATCTGAATAGAACTTCAGTGACAAAAAGTAAAACACAGTGAATAATTACTATTTTCTTTTCCTTCCGTATCTTTAGGACCAATGCTACTTCCAATTTGATAAGGAATATGATGGAAGCTAACCAAAGTATCCTAGTTAGTACCACTGCTTAAAAATATATAAACATTGATCAAGAAAAGGTATAAGAACATGACTTCCCCTTTCTTTTATTAGTGTGAATCAGACTGCGGGGGTTTCTGCTGATGGCCCTACATGAAAACCAAATGAGGGCGAAGAAATTGGATTAGAAACTGATCTATCATCATCACACATCCATAACACAAATGAAGTAACAGCACCCAGCTGGTCACACAAGAATTTTTTAAGTCTCTACTAACCAAAACAAAATAGAGAAATATTAGTTGGCAAAAGCAAAATTTTAACCAATCTGAAAGCTTCTACTCAGGGAACAAAAAGAGGCAGCTATGTAAAAGTATTGCTTTGTGTCAGTCAGTTTATTAAATGGGAAGACTGGCAATCCTGGGTGCAAGTAGACTGTCCAATTAAATTACAGAATATTAAAAAGGTCAAAGCAATATAGACGTCCTCTAATTCATAGAAAACACTAAAATTCTGATTTCCCATACTCCTGACAGAGATTGTAATTGCGGTTTGAAAAGGGTAAAATATTTATCTAGTCCTTTGACAAAGATTGAAATGTGAGAATGTGGCTGGTCACAAATGTAACCTCACGATTGTAATGTGCAAACCAATTTTTTTTAAAAAATAAGGATACATCAGTATAGTTATTTCTTTCATCTCTGCAAAGGAAGATCACAAAATGATTGTGACAATTATTTAGTTTTTAATTGTTTCATTTACATTCGAAGCTATCTTTCTACATGTGAAATTATATTTTTATCTGAAGTCTCCATGAGTTTCTGTACCACATAAGCATTAACACTTCATCTATCTCTGGATCCTTGTGTGGTTTTCTGTTACTGTTTAGTTTACTTCAGACACTGTTAAAGACATTTGAGAATGAGAACCCTGTATGTGCCTCAAGTCTTTCAACAGAGTGTGGAGCACAAACTACAACATGTGCACAACAATGGTGTGACTTTGTTTGTAATAAACATTTAAAATGACCAACTTTCTCATAAATACACTAAGTAGGATGATCTATGAGATTTCTAATTTATTCTTGTTTAAAATTTAACCATGCTTTTTTAAAGCATATCAATTTTGTTAATACCATGTAATTAAAACATGTCAGTGCACAGCAAGTTTTAGTCTAAATTAATGACTATGAGAATTATTTTAATTAAATAACCAATTATAGAAAAATCGCAAGCATGAGAGCTGACATTTAAATGAATTTCATTTAAATTGCTTCTTAACATTGTCCCATCTAGGACACTAATGCAAAATGAACTATTGTATCAACTTAGATTATCACTATTTTTGTATGCACATAATGTATTCATATTCAATCACTGGAACTGAGCAGAATATTTGGTATCGATCTAAAACGTCTATTAATAAAAACACAACAGAATGAGCTAAAGTGAAAACAAACCATCTTTCTTTTTTTCTTTCTCTTTTTTTAAAATATGGGCTTCTAATGCTATTATAATTCTCACAGGAAAAAAATGTTCAGGCTTTTGGAAATTTTACCTAATTAAGTCAGGATACTTTGAAAATTCACTTTTGAGAGGATATACATCAATACCCTCCACATAGTAGGGCTCAATAAATGCTGGTGGTCAATGACAATGCTGTATTTCTTTCACTTGTATTTTTCGAATAAACTTATGTTGGCATGTGACTGGCTCATAAAAATTGGACATTTCAAGATCCTTATCAGATTAAGAGGGACTCTCAGAATCTAGTCTGATACCTATTCATAGGCTTGTTTCTGTATAACTCAAACAGCTCAGTGTTTTCTTTCTTAAATAAATTATTGACATTATTTTTATATTATATAATAAAGCTCTTATAGTTTAGTTCACATTCATCCCTCTACAAATTAATGTAATTTGTAGAAAGATAACCTATTTATGCCATTAAGCACTTTTAATTTATAATTCTGTTTCTAATAGTAGAGAAGAATGCCTGAGCACAGATGCATCACACAAATTGTGTTGTGTTATTTATCACAAAATATAAGTGTGAAAGTAACTACAGAAAGACCTAAAGTTTCAACCATATATGAGTTGAAGTTGAGCATATTTATGATTTCTTGCCAAATTATCAATACGATTCTAAAGGTGGTATTTTGTCCATGTATACTTTTATACCTTTGTTTGCTATCATCACACAATTTGATACAGAATTTGTCTTTCTTAATGAACCATTAATGTCCTTTTAGCTTATTTTAAATGAATTTTATGCATCCCTTTGTTGGAAAATCCTATTTACTTTATTTAGTAGTTTGCATCTATAATAAAAGGTGTTTTCTCTGTTTTGCTAGAAAACAAAGCCTCCACATTTAGATTTGACTAGTTAAATGTTCTTCATCAGAGTGCATAAGGGCATGAGGTTTAATTATTATGTTGATATAGGTAAGTTGCACTTTTTAATCATCAAGGATATTTAATCAGAAAAAAGGAATATTTTTCTATGTATTTTATTTTGCTATCACTTTAAAAATAAAGAGGAAAAGAAAAGGCTACTGCATTTGTTGTTCATTGATTAACCAGTAATGTTATGTATAAATAATGTATCTGACAGTATGGCAGCCCACTTGGGACATTATGCCATTTACTACAAAATAGGATGCAACATACAACTGAGCAGTGAGAACAAATTAAACATCTTTCCTTGGTAACTTTAGCATTTTTATTAGGTGATAAACATCACACAGAGAGGAAAGCAGATGTAGTTATTTCAGTAATATTAACCTTAATCGAAAGCTAACTTGACATATAGTGTAATACTTCTGCATTATAAAATTTTGTCCAGTAACAATGGGAACAAATATTCCAAGGTCATTATGAGATAACATCTGTAAAAATTAATGACTATCTTGTGTAAAATTTCATCTATACTTACTGAATTGTATTATTAATATTGATGAAAAATTTTAAACATAAATCTTGTGCTTATAAGCACAAAAAATGCCTAAGTAGTTTCAATGTATTTATTACTTTTGCCTTAATGAATGTGTCCTATTGTGTTATTTAACTATGTGTGAATTTTCTTCCTTCAAGGCTGTGTTAAGACAACCCCCAGATTTTTTTAGAAGCAGCCAAGTAAAAAATAAAGTTAAGAGCAGTTATGTAATTAGCAATCCACATCCATCTTCTCTTCTTTCTTCTTTTAGTCCATTTTCTCATGGGGATTTTGAGATGAAAAAGTCCTGTTTTTAAAGACATGAACAGTTGAGTGTCTGAAAAAAACAGTTAAAATCCACTTTTATACGGATGCATTGTTATACCAGATCCTTCTTTAATTTCTCCCTCTTTTCTTTCCAAGCTTCCTTCCTTCCTTTCTTCCTTCTTTCTTCCCAAACTGTTTATTATGTGCTTACTATGTGTCAGGCACTGTTGTAGGATCTTCAGTGCACACCAGTGACCAAAACAAAGATTCTGCTTCACATTATGTTTGCACTCTAATAGTCCATAACAAGTACATAATTTATAGTGCATATTGATAGTGTAAAAAAAACAAAACAAGCTAATCAGAGTTTGGGTAAAAATCAAACAAAATAGGGAGGCCCGTGTTCAGGGTACAGGCCCAAGCACCGCCAGGGGCCAGGGCATGTTCTGGAATGCCCAGCCTCCTACACCACCACCTTGAAGAAGGAAATTAAACCATATGCCAAAAATCAGAGACTGTCCAGGATTGAAATTCGACCAATTGCTGCTTGACAACTTTCTACCAATCAAAACTATACTAACTGAAGCCCTCATTTGCATCACAAAGACCTGAGTGAGCCTATCTTTTTGTGTACACAGGCATTCCTCACCCTGAGACCTTCTACCACACAACTGAGTGCTTCTTGAGTTAGTGTCTTCCTGACTACAGTTCGAAGCCCACAAAAAAACACTTTCTAGTGCTGTAACAAATGCTTTTGCTATAACGTGATCAGGCTTCTGTTTCTCAGTCTTCAATATTGTATGATGAAAGTACCACAAAAAAAGGACAAAAAAGTCATGAAAGGTCAAAAGGTTAAAAAGTGCTGTCTTAAGAGCGGTGGTCAGGATAGGCCTCGTTAACAAGGGAATATTTGAGCCAAGAGTGAAGGAGGTAAGAAGTGAGCCTTGTTGAAGAGAAAAGCAAACCAGGCAGAGGAAACAACAAGCAAAACACATCTAAATTGGAATATTGCCTGGCATACCCAGGACTGTGAGGATGTTAGTGTGATTGAAACAGAAGTAAGGTTAAGGAAAATTTCAACTGAAATGCCAGATGAAATAGGTCTCATGGGCCACTGTAAGGAATTTCACCTTTGTAAGAAATGAGGCATCTTGGAAGGATTATAAGCATAAGATTGACATAATCTGACTTCTATTTACAGGATCATTCTGCCTTCTATTGGAATTCATCGTCTGATTTCAAGGGCAAAGGAAATGCGAATAGGTAGGAAATTAGTACAGAAAATCAGGCAAGAGATTATGATAGCTCAGATCAGGAAGTTGGTGGTGAAGAGATGAAATTCAACTCAATTCTAGAAATATTTAAAGATAGACCTAAAAGGATTTCCTGATGCATGCAATGTAAGGCACGGGTGAAAGAATGGAACAAAGAGTAAATTCAAGAGTTCTGGCCTAAGCAACTAGAAGAATGGAGTTGCCATTACTGGAGATGGATTAGGCTGTTAAAGGAATGGATATGAATCAGAAAACAATCAAGTGTTCCAAACTAGACTTGCAGAGTTTGAGGTGTCAATTATATGGCCTGCTGGAAGTGTCAAGGAGGTAGCTGGGTTTGTTAGACTGGAGAGAGGTATGAAATGGAAATAGAAATTTAGAAGCGTTTGGCAGCTAAATAGTATCTAAAGCAGCAAAACTGAAGATGCTATGAGAACATATATAAATAGAGAAGAGATGAATCTAAATACCTGTACTTCACCCTTAAGAGCATAGGTCAGAAGGTAGAACCCAGCAGAGTGGAAGGAAAACCAGTTGTATGGACAGAAAGCTGATAGAGGGAAGTATATGAAGGAAGAAGGAGAAATCAATTGTATCAAATGCCACTAACAGCTCAAGGAGATGAAAGTTGGTAACTGACCACTGGATCTATCAAACATGGCCTTTAACCAGAATAGTTTTCCAAAGTGAAAGTCAGATGGGAGTGAATTTAAGAGACAATGAGAAGAGAATGGTGAAAATAAAAATAAAAACACAATTTTTTTTCCCAATGAACTTTTTCTTCAGTGGAACAGAGAAAAGGTGTAGTGGCTGCGGGCAAGAAAGATCAATATTTTTTTTTTGAATAAGAGAACTTACATCAGAATGTTTCCTTGCTGATGAGAGCAATTGAATAGAGAATGAAAAACTGGTAAAGAAGGGAGGGAATATAGATTCCCAAAGCATTATTCTGGACAAGGTGGAAAGTGGGATCTGGGCACAAGTGGTGGGACATGTTCTAGATGGTTGCAGAGAGAGTTGGGTCTGTGGAAGCAACCAGGAAAGAGAAGATGTGAGCACATATGCTGGGAAATGGTCAATGTGTTGGCTAACCACGTGTACCATTTTAATGGAACTGCATTTTTTTCACATTTCCTAACCATTTAGTCATTTTAATACAATGTCAATTTTGCCCCATTTTTAACAAACCAGGACCCTCTTTAGCACAGCGCAGAAGGGGCAGTTGACATACGCTGGGCTCAGTCTATTGAGGAGTCCTAAAGCATCTTCCCTTTTTGCCCTCCAATAAAGATGGCTATTGCCAAAGCTGACTGCAGCAGGCTCTGACTGTCGGTGCTGCTCCTGTCCCTGTGAGGAAAGACGAGCCTCAGGGAAGTGGATTCCCCCACCCCTCATGCACCTGCTTCTTCAAAGAGGACAGAATACCACAGTGATCCAGCCAAAGGTAAGCACAATGAGGGTTTTCTCTGGCACTGTGGGGGTTATTGGCATTTCTGGCACTCGGATGGTTCAAGCAGAACATTTAAAGTGGTGCTTTCAGGGGTGCCACATTTGTTTTTGGCCTAAGGTGCCAAAATTCCTTGCATTGGCCCTGGCTCTTTGTGTAAAGTCTTGCTGGACCACAATGTCTATACAATCACCCATCAGTATCACATACTATTTTTATTTGGTGCCGGCCTGGCTGCTCTGCTCGGATTGCTCAACCTCCTCTCACCCACTTAGTGTCCAGTGCATAACCCACTCCTATTCTTTGCCATTCTAATGTCCCGTTTTTGTCTCAAGGAAATGTAATCTGCCTATCAGTGTGGTGAAGTCTAAAACAATTTCCTTCTGATTGCTTCCATTTTTTTCAGAAATGCAGGAAACAATGGGAAAAAAAATCTAGCCATAAATGGAGGTGTTTTCTGAGTTTGAACAAGATTTAGACCAGTCTACCAATGAAGCAAGGTGCAGAAAGGATGAGAGAGTGGTGAGAAGCATTAACAGGTAGAGGAGAGCAGTTCTACAGAGTGATGGTAACTTGGGTTTTCAAAAACTCTTTTATGTACAAAATGATTTTATATCCATTTTGTCCTTTATTTTTCACAATGCATTTTTGAGAAATTTATCAATGTTCCCATTTTACAGAATAGGAAACTGAGCCGTAGAAAAAAAAGTCATTTGCCTATAAATAGATCTTTGGAATCTTAACCTCTAGAATTCAGTCTTCCTACAAGACATATAAAAAAAATTAAAGTTTTCTCTTTAGAGTTGGTTAAACACAGCAATGTGTGCCAGATGAGATAGTTTATAATTAGGACAGTTGGCTCTCACTACAAAAATGGAAGAATACTTGCTGTTATTATTAATTAATTGTTATCATTACTATTTTACTAATAATGATTTTCTCTAGTTCCTGGAAAATGACAAAGGAACAAATAACCACAGGGAGTCATTTTACGGAGCACATGAGGAGACATCACTGAACAATTGATCTCAAATCTAGGCCCTGAAGACAGACTACTGGTGGATAAAGTGGCAGAAATTAATTCATTAAAAAAATTCATTGATCCCTAGAAAATAGCAGCATTGTAAATTGTATTTCTCTTGACTCTCTTTTGAATTCAGCCATGATAATTAAACAAATTTTTCCAAATTTCATCCTTTTTTCCTATTCTAGAAGACCTTATTTAAGGAAGAGAGATGTAGGCACAACAATCTAGGATGCGAACATTGATAACATAATTCTCCCTAGTAGGCTCATAGAAAATACAATTCAGTATATTTAATTCAAAACATTAAGGTGTTCTTTCCACTCCAGCACCTCTAGTAGTAATTGGTCTTCATCGTCAAATTCAGGTAGAATTTTCTTTTCTATCTTCAGTCCCCAAACACTCAGCAATGCCATTTTAGCGATGTTCAACAGGTGATAAAATGAATTCATAATAATTATCCTATTTTATTCTCACCACAGCACAGTGACCACAAGTTAAGTTAGCTAGAGCCCTAGTTAGAGAAGTTGGGTGAGTAGAGACCACATTGATCGTGGTCATCAATATCCTGCTAGCACCAAGCCTGATGTGATTCATTCAACAGTGAGTCAGAGAGCAGAAATCAGGCAAGTGTCATTCCCATTTTAAGATGATAAAATTAAAGTTATAAAAAGGTTTTAGAGCTGTAACTAGAAGTTTGAAGTAAGGCTTTATGATTTTCAACCCAGTGTTATTTTCACATACACTAACTTTCAGTATCAGTCAAAGCCTTCCAGCCTTCCTGCAGAAGACTGAAAATCTGCTAGAAAGCAATAATGTGAACTAGATATGCATGGCTTAAATTATATTTAGAAATAAGGTTATATCATAGCTTACGGTATTGTACTATATACTTTGTTATACTTCTTGAAATGTAGTTAAGTAGACCTCTTACTAGCAAAATAGAACTATGTGTCTATCAAGGGAAGGATTAGATGATTCATTACATTTGGATATCATATACAGAGGTATGTACTTTGAAAAATCAGTCTTAAATGATTGATATACAGTCATCTCTCCCTATACTGCGGTTCACTTATCGAGGCTTCGCTTATCGCGGCTTCACTGTATCACGAGTTGTTTTTTTTTTTTTAATTATGTCTAATTCTGTATAGCGGAATTTTCGCTGTATCGCGGGATTTTGTGGTACACGTCTACTTCACTAGCGAGTACCCACATAGAATTTAATGTGTTGTTAAAATTACGTAGCTTTAAGAATGTAGAAAGTGTTTAAGAGTGTATGAAGTGTTTATAGAGTGTGGGAAAGGTTAATAAGAGTGTGGGAAGGGTTTATAAAGCCTTAAAATATATATAAATAATAAAATAAATTATAACCCCGCTACTTTGTGGATTTTCACCTATTGTGGGGGTCTCTGGAATGTAACTCCTTCGACAGGTGAGGGATTACTTTAATCTAAAATAATCTTTTGAAACTTTTAGTTAATAACATTGCCTCTATTTTAATCTCACAAAATATATGTTTCTTTTAAGACTAAAGTATGCTATGGGCTTTTTATTAACTCTTAATTGGATTATTCTTAAATATGTTTATCATTTTAGATACTATCTAAGGATATAAAGCTACTTAGCCTCTTAAAAGAAAAGAAAGTTACAAAAATATATGAATTAAGCTTGTACTTCTACTCACATCTTCATTAAGTTTCCACTAGAAGTGTAGATACTGGAAAATTAAAATTCTGATTCAAACTCATCACTAAGTTATACTAGATCCATGAAATGAAAATGAAGTCACAAAAATCTTTATGTAAAGTTTTCTTTTTAGATTTAATATAAACATATCCAATATTCTTTTGGTAACAGCCCAAATTTACTATTTTCTTATTATTCTTTTAGCATTTCAGGTCAAACTTCACTATGACTTATTGACAACATCTAACAAACGCTACCTGTGTGTGTCATCCACATGACCAAAGTGACGTCTCCATGTTGTAGTTTTAGATGCTACCACTTGATGGCAGATTCAGTAAATGTCAGTTAAGAAAAGGGGAAAGTTAATCCCCAAGTTCATACCATTAGAAATGCAAAGTCCCTAGGCTTGTTGAACTTTGCATCTTTCACTTCAGGGATCAAAATTACGTTGCCTCTGAGAACTGAGATGTGTGTCAAGTAGAGAACAAGACAAAGCAAAGAGGACAGGGAGAGAACTGGGGAAGAGAGGGAAGAAGAAAAGATGATGGAACTGAGAAGAGTAGAACTTGAATTCAATTACGGGTCACAATTTGACATCCAGCGAAATAATGAGCATTGGACATTCTGTGTCTCAGATTTATCATGAAACAGTTACCTCTACAGGGGAGAAATAATTTCATACACACACACACACACATTTCCTAGGCTACTGTAACAAATGACTATACATTATCACATAGTTCCTGGGTACCTTAAAACTTCAGAAATTTATTTTTCTCTCAGAGTTATGGAAACCAAAAATATAGAATGAGATTGTCAGCAGGGTTGGTTCCTTTTGGAGATTCCCAGAGTGATTATACTCCGTGCCTCCTTAGCTTCTCAGCAATCCTTCCTGTTGCTTGTTTTGTAGACATAGAACTCTAATCCCTATTTCTGGATTTTTAACTTAATTGCATCAGCAAAGATTATTTTGCCAAATAAGGTCACACTCAGATTCCGAGTCAAGGACCATAATTCAACCAACAAATACATATATTATGCACAAGTATAATATGTATATATATATGTATGTATATATGTATATGTATATATGTATATATATACACACACATATATGTGTGTTTCATATTTTATAAAGAAGCAATATAAGTATATTTATATACTTTAGAATAGTTTCAAATTTTATAGTACAGCATATAAATTTTTTCACAGCTATATTTTTATAGTGCTGGTTTATGTGAGAATTAAATTCTGTTCCTTGAAGAGTTTATCATTTTTCCAGTCTCTCTCTTAACTTATCATTTGAAGTCTTTTATTTTCTATTTAATGTCATTCTAAGTAAAAACAAATTAAAATTTTTAATTCTTAGCATGAATTCCACCATTCAACTTTAGATTGTGCAATGACAATTATATGCAAATGTAAAAGTGTTTAACTTGTATGGTAAATCACTGAAATTATAAAATTTCTATTTAGTAACTCATAGATAACTGATGTATTTTGTTCTTACTAGTATAGAGAAAAAACTGCACGAAACTAACTCAACTTTAATGTTGCTTTGATATGTGCACATTTTCTAACTTAAACTTATTATTGAGTAAGGAAACATTGAAAGGAGAAGGACCTATGGGTTGCCCTATGTTTGCCTTTCCTTCCATGTCATCATTTTCAATATCAGTAGTTAGCCAATACAGGGAAGTAACACAAATAAAGGATATGATGATCTCCCTTAGTCATTTGCGTGTGTTAGAAGGGTTTCATCATCTTAATATTTTCTAGATTTGGAGCAGGTTGTGATTCAATGAAAAGTGCGACCTACAGCAGTCAAGTCTCCTTATATTAAGCTATGTTTGTAACACGGTGACCTCATAGTTGCTTTCTTTTTTTTTTTTTTTAAGGAAAGCAACATGCGAACAGGGAGCAGGGAGAGGAGGAAGAAGCACTTCATTTATTTTTATTTAGTTACTCATCTCAGTTACTCCTACGCATTCCAGAATGCAAACCTGGGACCTTGGGGTATGTATGGACTGCTGGACAGAGTCCAACCCCAACTCCACCAGAGTGCACCCTTGCAGTTGCTTTGAGTTTTGCCGAATTCTCCACATCCTGGGATCCACCAAGTTTGAACACAAGTTCAAAGATAAAATTGCTTTTCAATTTCAAGACATTAGCAACAGAGACATGAAACCAAATTCGAAGTCCTTTTGAGCCCAGGGTCCAGTGTAATATCACAAATTTCAAACCCACAAAATTGACTTTGATAATACTACTCAATTATTCAATATCCTTCTGAGGTATGCCCCCTTTTTCTGAAAGTTAACAATTATGCGACATCACTTTAGGAACCATCTACATTACTGTCTCTCCTATCTGAAAGAAGCCCTAAGATTTTCTTGGTTTTGCAAACAGCAGATCTAGAAACAGAAGACATCCTGAGCAGCAAGAATGACACCAGTAAGTTGTGTATGTGCAATATCATTCCTAAGATTATATACATATATATGCATATATATGCACATATATGAAGCATATGTATATGAAGTATATGTATATGGGCATTATATGATGCATATATATGTATGTATGTGCATATATGCATGTATATATTTATACATACATATTTGTTTTAGGTTTTACGTGTTGTTTATATGTTATTTGGTATGATTTGATAGGTAATTTGGGGGGTCTAGGAAAGCTTAAAAATACCTCCATATGAATTAATGGTTAATTGTTTCTTCATTTTATGCCATTTTGACTTAGGAAAGATTTCATAGGAAAACTCTACTTTCAGATAACATAGAAACCTGTATTGAAAAAAATAAAAGAAATTATACAGTAGCTACCATCAGAAAAGATTTCAAATGATTTCTTTAACTGACTATATCACAAAATCCTCCTTTGATTTGTTCAAAGTCCAGAATTGGAATCTACCTGGCTTGCAAAGTTATTTACCGCAAGTCATTAAAGCCATTTCTTTCGCACAGACACAAATACAATACTTCCAGTTCATTCACTTAGCTCCCTGAGGGTTTTACAGTCTGGCAATGCACCTTAGTAAAAGCAGGAGCAATGAGAGGTATGAGGGAGACAATAACAGAGGAGATGACAAAGAGGACTCTGTCCCACTTCATAGGCACTTTTCAGACAAATTAGTTATGGAAAGGAATATACATGGTTGAGGACCTGGGAGCTGATTCTCTTAAAACTTTCTGCTTCTTCACTCTTTAGGAAGTCGTTGTATGATCCCAGTCTAAGGCAGTTCTTCTGCTAGAGCTTTGTGAGGTAAAGAAAAACAGATGCACAATATATAAAATGGTTATTTTTTTTAGCAAAATTTAATTTTGATTTCTATCCAGAATGCTCAAATATAACAAATCTTTGCTGGAGGAGCAAAATTTTTCATTTAGAGGAGTAATGATACAGATTCCAGAATTTTGTTGCCTGTAACATCACACCAGTGAATGTAGATAAGGCAGTTAAAATGTATTGAACTATGAGAAACAAATTTTATTTGCTTGATTTAATAATATAAATAAGATTCTCTTATCTTTCAGATTTAAGTTATTTATTAATTGAGCACATTCTTTTCACAGAACAGCTAATTTAAAATTTCATTTGAAAAATGTGTCTTGGTAAAATCTTGCCTTTAGAAATATCCACTGAGAAATACTTATCTGTGAACATTGCTCTCCTTTTTTTTTTAAACCCTGTGGCTAAAATTCAATATAAATGGACCTAATGTATAGTCTCTCCTATATGTTAGTGGACAATTATTTACTATTCTCCTAAAAATTAAAGAAAAGCTTATATTCAATTCTCTTTAATTTTTATTCCATTATTCTCTTCAATAAATTAAAAAGATAATATCATCAAGGTAATATTCTAAAGATGAATAAATGAACTTCAGATTTAGTGATCCACAATTTATCAGTCTGCTTTTTTAAACAAAGATTGAACACCTATTTATGTACCAGTTGTTTTGCGAAGCACTGATACTGTTATACAATAGTAGTAGCATTGAGAGTTTTTATAGCCTGGAATGTAAAGAGCTGGGATGTTCCAAGAATGTTGGTAAATTTCATGACCATCTTGCGTTCTTTGAGTCAGGGAGTAAGTTAAGCTGCAGAAGTTCATAGGAGAGAGACTGTTTATTGTTGCTCATAGAACATTTTCATTTTACGGTCCCCCGAGTGGCAAACTGTAGACATGGCCTCTTAAAAGAGAAGAAAACTGATTTAAAATGAGATTTAAAAAAATAACGATGTGTTTTACATTCTGTTCTTCATATTTTAGTGACTTGAATCTATTTTTGGATGAGATAGCTTACTTGTTACCCTAATATTAAGAATAAAGAAGAAAAAAATTATTTTCCACATTGATGAAATGGTTTGATTATCATGCACTAGAAAATGACCTCAACAGATAATTTATCTTGCCTTTTAATTATTGTCAGAAGTTGTGGCGTAGGATCAACTATTCAAAACTCAAATCATAAGTTTTGGCAGATGTCCTCTTGCAGACCCTGGCTCATATCCAACACTTCTATGTAACAGGTCAAATCATTCAGTTATCTATGGATACGTTTTGCCAATTAATCTATCTTGAAGGTTCACCAAGAGTTACATTGTTTAAAATGAGCTATGTTTTATAGATACATTGTATGAAATGTTTTATAACCATGGTGGGAGGGGGAAGGTCAAACTTATAACTACTACCTTGGAAATCATCTAGGCTATATGTCTATTTGTTGAAACAGAGATGGAAATATTTTCTGAAAATATCTCAGTCTTTCTCATATCACTCCTTTCTCACAGCACCCCCACTGCCACCCCACAAAAAAAAGGCGCCCTGGCTTGTTTTAAAAAAATGTATTTCAAGTCAGCCTTCTGTTAGTCGAGTGTGAGCAGTGAACATATAATTTCGCATGAAAATTGCAACCAAAAATTCTCATTTTTTTAATCAAACCATATTAATCTTGAATTCCATGGTGTTCAAATCTTCTCAGTGATTCATTTCAGAGTTAATATTCATGAAAGGTATTTGATCCACAGACTATTCTAGGTATTCTTAATTTTATCCTGAGATCAGTCCAGTTGCTTTGAGAAAATAATGACTGCTTTTACTGCATCTTCTCAAGAGAATGACACTGACATCATTAGGGAACATAAAATAAAACACAATAAGAAACAACAATCACTTGCTGGGCTAACCCTAGGGATATTGAGAATATTTTCACTTTAATCACATATAAAGATCACATAACACTGTTTCCCTTATAGGAATTGTGTTTCTGTTACAGGAAATGCAATCGAATTTCCCTCTTTGTTTGGGAATCCACTCAGCTCTAGCAATTAAAATATTTGATATAGATTCTTGTATCCTATGCTTGCAACTGACTTTCTTTTCTATTCTTCTCATTTGCTTTTTATTTCATTTCCTCATCTCTTTTTTATCCTATTCTGTTCAAGTATTGTAGTAACTTGATGATATTTAAGAAATCCGAATTTCAGGTAAAGTATTTTTATAACTGTATATGAAATAAAAGTGTTCAGGGGTTGAGAGATGGAGCCATTTCTCTGTGACTAAATTCCTAAATGTGACCATAGGATTGGGTTATTGACAAAAGTGTTGCTGTGTTTTTAGAGTGTTAAGAAACACCAATACTACAACGCTAACTTTGCTATGCCTTCAATTGAAATACTCAAGATAATAAGAACAGGTAGAGTGCGTTGGAATAGAATAAGTTCACTGATAACAAGATCTACAAGAATAACTATAATATATTTTGAATTTGTCCTTCTAAGACTTATATGTATAAGCTCATTTAATTGTCACATTTCCGTGATTACTTAACTCCATTCACCCCCAAGAACAGAGAAGTTAAGAGATTTTCTCACAACACACACAGGTGATAGGTAATAGAAGAAGAATTCAAATTTAGGAAATTTCTCTCAAGAAGCTGCATTCTAATCCTTCTACCAAGTTGCCTATATAAGGCATAATGAAAAAGATGCCTCCCGACTCCGAAGATGCCTGCCGACTCCAAATCTCCGCTAAGTGAGCAAGAGACATAAATAGCACTATATTTGTTATATTATGCTTCTCCTTGGGAGGAAGCCCTATTACGAACAAGGAAGGGAAAGGTGCCTTGTTAGTACTGAGATAAAAAGCTGAAAAAGAGTGAAAAATGACCGCTAATAAAATTTAATCCCAGAAAATGCCAGTTGCCTGCTGTAATTGTCTGTAACTCCTTGGTATCATTGAAAGACAGACAAATAGCTTTCGGAGGAAGCTATTTGGTTTGGGTAGCAATGATTTTGACATTCAGGAAACTTGCAGTGCATACAGAAACATAAAGAGCTTTTATTGTACTTCTCAGTGGTGATAAAATGTTCCATAAATAAATATTTCACTTTGTTTCCTTCTTAGTAAAATTATCTCTGCTGCTTTGATAGGTTTTCTAATATTTAGGGCAATCTGTCCTCACCTCTGTTAGAAGAAAATGAGAAATACTCCCTATGTACAAGATAAGACAAATCTAATAGTTGTGTTTGCAAACATCAAATAGCAGTGGGCTCAAGAAGTGTGATATAAAGCTATCAATTAATTTTGTTGTAACTGTATGCACCTGTGAACAACTGCTTAATTAAAGAGGCAAACAGAAATCTCTCACAATAATACCTCACATTACTTGCACTTATGTGACTGTCAATTAGCTAGAGTGGATAAACACAATTGGAAGCGTGCCATGTGGACGTCTGGTAAAAGAAAGAAAAAAGATATAACCAGGAGATACGTGAATAGAGTCAGGAAGACCTGCAGATAAATATGGATAATTCTCTGCAGGATATATATCCATTTCAATAAAGTAAATGAAAGTAGATGCTTTAGAATGAAAAGACCAAATTCCCTCAATCACTGAAACAAAGAAAACAAAGCTGTTATACACAAATACACATCAAAAGAAGAAGGAGTTGGAGCATCTGGGCTGCTTGCAAACAGGAGCTTAGTGCTTGTGTTTTATTTCTATATAAAAGAAAGCAAGGTGAATCCCTCGACTACTTGTCTCCCAAGATAATTATATTCCACTTCAAGGTCTCTCCCTACAATTTTACTTTGTCCACGATTCTTATGTCTTTCAAAAAACAACTTTGGCAAGGAACTGGGAGAGAGAAGCTTACAGCTTTTAAGAAAAGTATGTCAAGTTTCTCTCTGGAAAAAGAGATCGAGTGTACAAGGTGGAAATTTCCAGTTGTCAGCTCTGGCTCTCCTGTGATTTATTTTGCTAATTGAAGGAAAAGGACTCTGGAGTTACGAGATTGAAAATTGAACAGGCAACATTTGAATTATGATGAAATTATAGCCCAACACTAAAAGCCTCCTTCAACCTTTTTCATCGAAGAGGACAGTGAAATTGTCGCAGCTTTTATCCAGGTACTCTTGAGGAAGCTTTCAAGGATTTCTCCAGAAATCAGATGAAGCATTTGCTGTGTTACTAGAGGACAATCACTACACCCTTCTAAACCCACGAAGGGTTGGAAGCTCCTTGAGGACTGAGATTGCATTTTCCTCTTAGTTTTGTGAGTACCTAATACTGTGCCTGGACTCAGTTAAAATAAAATTAAATGAAAATTACGCTTCTAAAAAATTTCCTATACCTTTAATTCTTGAACTTTTGAGGCTGGAACTAAGTTTTATTTCATGAATGAAAACACAGAAATTTGACTGGAAGAAAGGCAAGTTCACTTAATGTGTGGTTTGCTGCTAAGACCTTGCTTGTATTGAGACATAAATCTAGAAGAGAAAACATTCGAGGGATCAAAAATCCATAAATGTGGTCCATGTGTATGCCCAAAATACTCAGATAACCATACACTGTTTTTAACTTTAAAGCAAAGTTAATTTCTAAGGTAAATACAGAATATTCTCCCAAAGTAACACCTAAAATCATTTGCAGTATTATATATATGATAATATATTTCAAATGTGACCCATCGCTTGTTTGTGTAAATGAAGTTTTGTTGGAATACAGCATGTTCATTTGTCTGTGGCTGACTTCACATTAATGGTGGAGTCCATTTGTTGTGACAGAGACAATATGACTTTCAAAACCTATCATATTTATGATCAGGCACTTGACAGAAAAAGTCTGGTGACCTCTAATTTAGTTAATGTGATTATAATTTGTCTGAATATTTACCAAATGCCAGGTACTGTGGTGTATCTCATTTTCTCATTTATGTAGGTTATCTAATTAAATTGATACAACAATTTTGTGTGGTTGATCTGATCTCCATTTTTGGTTGAAATTTAGAAAGGTTAAGTAACTAGTCTACTGTTCAGAGTTCAACCACTCTTAAATCTTCCTTGTTCAGTTTGATGCTGGACTCTCAGACAAAGATTTTGTTTACTCCCTTTTGTATTCCAATAACAATCTGTACCTGTGAGGACAATTATCATAACTTCATATTGTTGATTATTTGTCCTGCTACCTGCCCACTAAGCAGGTCATGTTCACCTCAATCCCTGTGTGTAGCCAGTGAATACATTGTGTAGGTGTCTGAAGTTCTTGTAAAATGAATGACAGAGTACCCTTATCTGTGTTTATGGGTATATTAACCCACTCAGGCTATCATAACAAAATGACATGTGTTAGGTGACTTCAACAACAGAAATTTATATTCTCTTAATTCTAGAGACTGGAAGTCTGAGATCAAGGTTATGATAGACTTTAGTTCCTGGTGAAAGTCTTCCTCCTAGCTTGCAGGTGGCTGCCTTCTTGCTGTGGTCCTTACTATGTGAGAAAGAGCTCTAGTATCTCTCCCTCTTATTTTAAGGGCAATGATTCTATGGGATCAGGGACCCATCCTGATTATTTCATTTAACTTCATCCTCTTCTTAAAGGCACTCTCTTCAACACAGTCATAAAGGGGCTCAGGGATTCAACATTTGACTTTGGTGGAGAGGACTCAATTTGTCTATAGAAGGTAGTAGGAAGCTGATTTGGTTGTCCCAATCTCCATATTTAAATCCCCTTCTCCCCATTGCCTCTATTAGGAATTTGATAAAAGGTAAAATTTTCAGTTGAAATGAGAGGTGGCCATATGCTTGAGTTCTGATGAAGAGTTGACATCCTTCCTTCTTCCTGCCAACAACACAGAAATGATGGCTGAAGTTTCAGCAGTCTTCTTTCTATCAGAAATTACCAAGTCATATATCAATTATAGGAGACTCTGAATGAGTTTGTATTGCCAAGAACAGCCTGTACACCAATGTAGAAAGAACTGCCTTTCCCCATACCTCTTGGTACATGATACATTCTTACAGTCAAATGTAGTGCTAGTGGATATCACTTGGCAAAAATTACCCTAGTTGTCAGAAATAGCAGTGCCACTAACTACTTTATGATATCAAATCAGCCCTTCATCTCTAAGGAGCTGATTGGATGACTTCTAAAGCTTCTAGTTCTAAAATGATATGATTTTGATGGTACATACAGTAAATAAATTTGTAATAATACAGGATATTCCCAAATAATACAATAATAATACTCTTAAAGAAGAGGGTTATTGGAAGAGTTTATGAGATCAATATTTTTATTGCTTTGGTGAAATATTTTCAGTTGCCTCTGCTGTATCACCCTGTTGGCATGATGTGTTCTCTGTGAAAACTATTTTAAATTCTCAATGATTTATTTTCTTAGAGAGAGAATGACAATTTTCTGGAACTAGTAGGAACCAACAAAGAATCACAATTTCTCTCAGGTCTTCTTTGTAGATGATGATATTCTCTCATATGTGTCCCTGTGACTCTAGTTGACCCTTAAATCTAATGTTAAGCACATATTTTACACACAACAAGATAATCAATAAATCTCATAAATATTGATATCTTACAGAGGAAATGCATCTTCTATTTGAGATCAGCATATGGAATACAGCACCCATTCAGTCATTCTTCATGAGTCCTATAGAAAGTCATTGTCACATTATTTTTGCTTTCTTACTCTGTCATTATAAAGCGTGTCAAGGATGCCTGTCAGGCACTTGTACCAACAATGTTTTGAAGCCATGACATCATTTTGACATTAATTTCCATTTTTCTATTGTTCTACAAGAAACCCCTAACATCTCCTATTTTATGGCAAGCTTTTTGCTGTCTAAGAACTCAGACATCAACTGTTAATATTGCTTTCATGAAAAAAAATTACAAAAAAGACAGGATGGTTGTTAATTGATGTACTAAGGATTAATCTTTGTATATCCTGATAATACACAGTGATTGGACTGACTGCCCCCTTTAAATCTTTGTTTAATGACACCCCCGTTTTTCAATTCCTTAATAGCCACAAGCCCTATGGAAGGAAATCCTTGGCCTTACCAAGTACTGTCATTTTCAGAAATAAGTCCAGCGTGAGTGAGATAAAACAGTGGGAGTCAGTGATTTTTCAGAGTGTTTTATACTGTCGCCCACCTCCATTCAAGTCTGTGGCACTTACGGTAAGTGGTTTCACTAAAAACCTTCAGTTTATTGATGCCTCCATCCTTCCTTGATTGTTTGCAACTGGCTCTGTTGGGATGGTTTGCACGTAATAGAAAATACTCAAGACCCTGCAGGGACCCAGAACTGAGTCAATGGAGGGTGAGCCGTCCATGCTCTTGGAGGCTGGAAGCATGACAGCCTTGTCTTGGTCTTTGAGAAAGCATTTCTCTAACTATATGGACTCTCTGTACTCAGATAGATGAAGTTCTAAACAGCCCATAGTTTAAAAAATAAAAGTAGAGAGGTTTATAGGAAAACAATGACGAGCTCTCATCTTAATTGGTCATCTTATTCTATATCAAAAATATAAGCTTAATAAGCATTATAGTCTCAAGAATTAGAACTGAGTTAGAACATTAACATTTTTACGACAAAGTTTAAAAATTCAAGGAATTTTTTTTCCATTTTTATGCTTAAGCATAGCATAGTAGTCAGGTTGATAGATTCTGGAACCTGATATTCTATGTTCAAAACCCAGCTCTGTCCCTTACAAACTGTGTAATCTTGAACAAGTTACTTTACCTATCTATATTTTGGTATTCCTCCATGAAAATGAGGTTAATAATAGTATGTTGCCTCACAAACTTATTATGCAGATTGAGTTAACACACCTAAGTGTTTAGAATAATGCCCAAGTAAATGATTTTTAATGTATAGCTGTAATTAAAAATGTTCATTTTTCATACATGTTTATGAACACTTTCTTGTTAGTGATACATCAAATTTGGTTCTTTCATTCAACACTTAATACTGAGGTATTTTATAGAAATATTTTATAAAAAAATCATCATCTAACTAGGCTTATCCAAATTATAATATACACATGATCAAAAGCACCAGATACACTCAGTGAGCTACAACATAACATCTGGTCAAATCTTATAGACTATGATGACTTTGTGGTGTGTCCAATTCTTTTGACTGAACAGTAGTCTCCAGAAGCCCTTTTCTGGTATGTGTACACTTAGGGTAGAATAAAAGGGATAGTCTCTCCAAAGAGCTGGAATACAGGAGACAGACAGCCACCATTTTGCATCATTCATTGTCAGCTATTCAATTATATACTAACCCAGGTATCAAGATGAATGAATCTTGTAAATGGAATTGAAAGACCCTAATCAGGTGATCGTAAGTTAATTTAAAGGGTAGCTTCAGTTTAATTGTATTGCCTTTTTATTCTGACCTCTCATTATAATTTTTGACCCAATATTCCATAATTTGTTTTCTTTTCTTTTCCTACATTTGTCCCATCTCTCATGTCTTCCTCATTGCCCATCCACAATGTTCAAATAAATGAAGTGTTTTAAGAGAAGGCTTAGAACTTCTGTGTGCTTGAACTTCATGCTTTAACCCATGATCCTGGGATTCCACTCTGCTGGTCATCTTTCTTTCTTGATGTGTCTATAGTTTTGTGGAATTGTAACTTGTTCATGACCTGAAGCCATTCTAACTCTTCCCTATAGACTTAAGGCTTGCTTAGTCAGTAATATTATTCCCTGTCTATCTATCTATCCGTCTGTCTTTCTACTTACTAGCTAACCTATTGCTTAGCAGTTCTTTTTGAACTCTTGACTGTGGGTTACCATAGACTTACCATAATAGAATAGAATACCATATATTTTATGCAGTGTTAAAATTCAAATTCAGTTTTTGAGATGCCTGGAACACTGATGCTAACTATTATAAAATTCTACTATAACTGTTGTGTAAAGGAGACATAGTTCAGTTGCCATATTAGATGTGTCTTAAATATACTGACATCAGTGGGTAATGATTTGGTTGTTAGTAGTGAGGAAACTATGAGACATGAAGTAAATGTAGGAAAATAAAATTTGAAAACAAAGTATGGAATATTGTGACAAAAGTTATGAGTAGGGCAAAATGAAGAGATGGAAAGATTTCAAGAATACTCAAATTTAGGCAGTATACAATGCAATGCAAAAGAAAAAGGACAAAAAAAATAATGACAGGGTTTTAAAAATAACTAAAATGGTATAGGACAAAAATGATCATGCGTGTATATAATTTGGAAAAGTCTAGTGAGATGATAACTTTTTTCTATTCAATACTTCTGCATTAAATGCTGAATGAAAGAATTAAGTAAAATGCATTGAGACAGGTGTCTTTTTACTGCTTTATACTGTTACCCTTTCTTTCTTTCTTTACTTTTTCAATTCAATCAGATACTACCAGGACATAACTTACTCACTGGAAAGAGGCTGAACACTTTCAGAATTTGAATTAACTCTCAATACAGGATAGCAGCATTTAACATTTTATAGCTCTAGTTTTACACTACACTAAAATAACTTCAGAGTAAGCAAAATAAATGGAAATAGTTATGTGCACATTTCTCTTTCTGGGTATTTTCTGTAAAATTTCCTGCCAGATCTTGCAGGAGGAAGGGAGATGAAGCAATCTTTAAGTGCAACTTAGAGAAGCTGAAATGAGTTCACCTCTGAACATATAAGGAAAGAGGAAGTTCAAAGGAAAGTACTAAACCAGTGTGCTTTGAAAGATAATAATTAAAGGTAAGAGCTTGATTAAACAGGCAAACACAAATAATTCTATATGATTTTCACTATAAATTTCTTGTTATAAAGAAAGATCAAAATATTCAAGTTTCAGTAAAAGGTATTTCCTATGACCCCTAAATAGAATTCTGTTATCTTTTCCTTGCTTTCTATTTGATGTTGATGATTTTCAATGTGTTGTTTTAAAATTGGGGACAAGGAAGTAATATATATTTCCTTTACTTTGTATTCTTTGTTAATTGAGAAGAAGTACAATCGAAAATGTCTTCTTTTAACCCCCTAGAACTGGCTGGCTTCAGCCTGGCCACCAGGAAAATGTAGGAGTCAAAAAGGAAAAATTTGGCCTCAAGAATATGAGATCACCTTGTGGAAGATTTACCATCAAATTATAGTTATCCATAATTGTCACTCATTAGGGCAACTTTCTTAACATCAAAGCACATGTTTTTTACTTGACATATCTAGGCAAATACAATTTTAACTCACTGGTGCAAGTTTACACTCTTGTGTATGTGAGCTTTCCTTAAATGGACTTTTCATCCCTTAGGGAAGTGGTATGCAGGTTTCCCGTGCTATCTGAAAGAAGAACATTCCTATTTGGTATGATTTGGTGGGTTACTTTAGAGGTCTGGGAATGTTGTTGCCATTAATTTATATGGAGAATACATTAGCAATCCCAGAACCAAATAATGCAGCAAGAATAATTATTTTGGATAAGGAGAAAATACATACTCCTTGAATGAAGGAATTATCTAATATATCCCTGGCTTTGCATCCAAGAACACCTTGTTCTAGATTCACAGCCACAATATTTTGTTGAGAATTAAAACCAAACCCCCAAGAAAAGAAATCAAGAAGTTGGAATTAAGGTCGTAGACCAGAAACAGAAGCAATGACTTAGGATGATATAAAGGAGGATCTAGTTGTCATTACGTATAATGTCTGCCAGGAAGCTCAGTTTTGTGGCTCATCTCTTACAAATGTAAAGGACATCATTACAGCAAGTTCCCCATGGAGTAGCATTATTGCTAATGTTACCTTAATTACTGTCACTTTTTCTTACCTTATTTTTTTCTTTGTTAAAAAAAAATAACATTGCTGCACTTTCATAGCCAACTGCAAATTTACCTCAAGACAAAGAGTAATGTAAAATAAATTATACATTAGTTATCTTCACTAGAAGGATGGCGGGAAAGAGCATCCTAACAACCAGAAACATATCTAAATTATTGTGATTGAAAAATATACAAATACCTCAAGATGTCATATACATTCTATTGCTCCTCCTTGAGTCTTCTTCTTTCATCTCAAATGCTAGGTTAACTTATGTTTTGAGTTCATATGAGCCTGATACTTATTAATGGAACTGAGTGACAATTCCATAATAGAAAGAATTACTATCATGTTTGTGGAAAATGATAAGTTAAATGAGGACTCTTAAAGATGATGGCAAAAGACAGAATGTGTTTATTCAGTTATTCAGCAAATATTCATTGATCTCTTATAGGTACTAGGCACTTTCTTGAATAGTGGAGAGAGAGGGCAGTGATAACATCAGAGATTCTTGCTCCCTGATGCCATTGGTGGGGATGGCACAAGGCAAGTGCTCAATAAATATCACAAGAATACTGTCTTTGAGGAAAATGTTTATAAGAACAAAATGTAGATGAGAGTAGGTAAGTCTGAGGTAAAATCAAAAAAGGAAAACAGAGTATCTAAAAAAGAAATTAGGAGTTCCAGTATCTCTCAATGGCACCTTTTCCCTTCATGGTCCCTCTGGTGGTGGATTTAATGTGAAATATAGACTGAGATGCAATTTCAATATCCTAAATATAATTTAGCTTGGTGAACTAAAAAGATAATAGCTATTACTATAAAAAATTCATTCAAAATTCTGTCAAGTAATTTAAAACTCAGTTACATGGAAATTAATGACACTAATAGTCTCCATATCAAACATATGCTTAATGTACATATAAAACATCTCAAGAGTCTTAATAGTTACATATTAAAATATTGTAAGGATAACTTTCTTTTCTTCAAAACTTGTTCTTTTTTGAGATAATTTTGATTTATAAAGCAATGTAGCTTTAGATGTGTAGGTTTATTTTTCATAAAATATGCTTAATGCAAGTAATTATTTTTTACCATGTATATGAAAAAAAGAATTTAGGATTTTCTATGTTAATTTTTTAAATTCATTCAAGTGTTTACCTGAAGAACTAAAACGTAGTAAGTTAAGTTAGACATCAAAGATGTTATAAATGTTAATGAGATCTATTGTGTTTTTCATTTCACAAAATATAGAAATGTTGAATCATTATGCTCTTACCTGAAACCAATACAATATGTCAATTATGTCTCAGTTTAAAAAAGAAAATCTTCTAATAGCAGCAGCAACAACAACAAAAAGACAAAAACCAAATGAAAGAAATGGGAGAAGTATTTGTGAGAAGAAAAAGTTTGGATGAAATACAAATGCCTTCTCTCACAAATTCCTGTGCTATAAGCAAATAGAAATGTGAGAATGGAGAAAAGGTTAGAGAGCAAGCATATAGAACAATACAAAATCTAATTATCAGAGACAGAAGAAAATCCCCTTAGATCATCAAGAAAATCATGGAATGAAGCACAAAGAAAACACTTTTACCTATATAGGCACTTATTCAGAAAAACTTCTTTTGTCACTTGAGTATAAAACATTTGCCTTGTAAATATACATACTTGATTTCTTTTGCAAATAGTAAATATCAAAAGCCACAAAGGCCAAATACAGATATTCTTTTTCTTGGATATTCTTTGACTTTGTTAATTAAGAAGTTAAGACAGATAATGAACCTAAATTTTCTGCAACCAAGTAAATGTGATTACATTTGGGCCACTGGAAGTATTGAATAGGATGTTTTGTTTATTATTCCCAATGCACACAAAGGGAAAATTCCATTTTAAATATTGATTTATGCAGCCTGGTTCTGATAACTGCCTCTGAATTATCACTACTTCCATAGTCAGGAAACTAAGTTCCATGAATCAGAATTGTGCAAGGAAGCAAAATCTCCATCTTGCAAGGATACCACTTGAGTGCTACTGCCAATGCAGGTCAATCAAGTTATAATGGGCTCTAATTAGCACTCCGCAAGCTGTTAGATTCTTTACCTGCAGCTGAATGGCAGTTTAAAAGGTGTGAAATTTTTTCTTTCCTTTGAAAACATCACAGAGTCTAAATTTTCCCCCCAATCTTCCTTATATCTTAAAGTCTATAGAAAGAACCAAACTAGGAAGAGAAAAGGTGGTTGAGATTCAAAAGGTTGTTATTACTTTTTTATCTTTTGGATCATAGGATACCTACTTGGCTTCTGTCCCTCAGTTTTCAGGTCTGTGAAATGGGGTGGGAATAAAAAGACCTACCTTGCCGGAAGCATTGTGAGGAATAATTATTTAATGTTCATAATACTCTTTGAAGATGAAGAAAATGATTCATGTGCTAAGTATTATAATCACCAACCTAAGTCCAGGCAGAAATATTAAAAACAAAAAAGTTAGAGCTAGCTTTGAGTGAAGAGAAAACTAATTCTTGATGCATGTCATTCTGTATTCCTGGCACTAAAACAAATTCCACAGACTTAAAGCAAAATTAAAAGAGCGAGCTTTGTATGTTGCCTTGTCATATATCCCTGTGATCCTCAATGAGACAGATAAAGCAATCTGGGCTTGAAATGGAGGAGTAAGTTTCTGAGAAGGTATTCATTATTCCTTACTCATTTTCAGTACAGAAAAATTAATTAAGCAGTTGCAGGTGTAAATATATTGTACATGAAAGATTATTTGCAAAAGAGAGTAAAATGATACATTAATCATTTTTGTATTTGGCATCTTTTTTAACTTTATTTTTGTGTTATTTAATTGCAATCTTAGAGAATTTAAGATATATTGTATTTCTTCTAATGCTATCTCAACTTGAAAATGTCTCCATATTAAAATTGTCATCAATAAACATGAATATTTAATAATAAACATGCTAAATTATTTGCATGTTAATAGATTGTTAGAAAATAAATAAGGAAAGTAAAATTATCCCGCCTGTCATAAAATTCAAATTTAATTCGAGACATATAAATATAGCAAATAATTCCAAATTTGCCAAATATTGAAAAAATTAGACATAGTCCTAAAGGAAAGTGATATTATACTGGAGAAGGGAAAAGAAAATGAATTTTTCCAATCTGTGCTTATTACTGATTCTATGGATGATTTTTCAATCTAAGTACTGAGATTTAAAAAAAAAAAATCTATGAAAAAGAATTTTAAAGAAACATGCATTAATTGAAAGGCCAGTAGATGAAAAGAGAATGATTGGCATGCTCCTGTGGAGTAGTGGTTAGAACAGTCACCTTTGAAGGAGCACAGGCCGTATACCCCTGAGTTTGAGTTGGGAGAGGGGCAGAAATCACCAGTATGAACAACTGAATAAAATAATAAAGTGCGAGTTGGGAGAGGGGCAGAAATCACCAGTATGAACAAATGAATAAAATAATAAAGTGCTTCTTCCTACTCTCTCCTCCTGCCTGCCTGACTACTCACCTTCATTCCTACCTGCACTTAAATAAAAAATAAAGAGAATGATTAAGAAAACAAATGTGACCATTCGGTATGCTTGTCTGTTGCCCTTGATCTAGCAGCACAGGTCTTAAAGTATCAGCTTTACCAACTGCAATATATGTATTATCACATGAATCTTCAACTGAGTTTCAGACTTTTATTCAAATGCTTATTGGCCACCTTTGAATGGCCATCAGTTGGATATTCTGCAAAAATTTGAAATTCATTTGTGTGTAAATAAACGCAATACATTTCTCAACTTTGGCCTGCTATGTCCTATCCCAGTTACTGACTCTTCTATTCACCTAGTGCTATAGCAGAAACCCTAGCTTTCAGTTTGACTCTACTCTCTATCCACATCTAATAAAGATCAAGTCTTATCAATGTTTCTTCTTAAGTATTGCTCAGATTTGTCCACATTACCTCAGTCCCCCACCCACCTCTAGTTTATGTCATTGTCATCCTTGACTCAATGAGGGGGTTTCACAGTGGTGTCTTTACTGTGAGCAAGAGAAATGACTTCACCTAAATTGTATAAAGAGGATCTAAGCAAGCTTTCAGAATCAGAAGGCAGGTTCAGTGAAGAGCTGCAAGGTGGGTTTGAGGCCGCAGGAATGAGCTGCGCCTCCTGATGATTTGAGAAAACATAAGCATTTTGGAGTCTTTTGTCTTTTATCTCGAGGATAATGATGAAGCATGTGAATTTTCCGAACTGGAGCTATTTTTCCATGCCTTGGCCAGGTCTAGGTGTGATATCTAGGGAGATTAGATACCAAGAAGGGAGCAACTACAAAGTATATCTTTCTTTCTATATCTCTTTGTTTCCAATCTCTCCTCTTTCTAACACTCTGTACATAGCCAGAGTGACCTTCCTGAAACATGCAATGTAAACAGAACAGTGGTAACCCTTGCTATGGTAACCTATTTATCTTAGGGAAAAAGGCTTCACAACTTCATGAACTGGTCCCTCTTTAAAAAAAAGAAGTTTTACTTTTTGCCTTCCTCATTCCTTCTTTTCCTTATATTCTCATGACTTCATACCACACTAAAAATTTTTCAGACTTCTCCATTTCTTTCCTTTGAGTCTTTCAAAACACTCTGCCTAAAATTCTCTTAACTCTTTTTCATCCTTCTTGTGTGTCTCATATCACCTCTCTTGGTTTCAACATATTAAAATTGATGGTGTAATTGTTGACATTGCTTCCTTGACATAGTGGGTTGAATTTATTTCCACTCATAAATTCAGAAAGTGATCTTTGGAAGGTCTGTATAGATGTCACCAATTAAGGATATGGAGAGGAACTCATCCTAGATTAGTGTGAGTCCTACATCTGATGACTGTTGTCCTTATAAGAAGAGAAGAAGACACAAAGACAGGAGACAGACAAATGGAACACCAAATGTCACGTGAAGATGGAGGCTGAGATTAGACTCATACTGATGTATCAAAAGAATTCCTGGTGCTATTAAATACCAGAAACTGTCAGAATAACACAGTCCTGTTAATATCTTGCTTTCACCTCCAGAACTGTAAAAGAATAAATTTCTGTTATTTTGAGTCACCCAAGATTGGGATAATTTTTTAAGGTAGCCCCAGAAAAATAATACACTTGACTGTATGCTCCATAGGGATAGGAAAGACAATTATTTTGTTTATTTTTGTATCTCAAACACTTAATATAATGCTTGTCATATAACAGGCTTTCAATAAATATTTGTAGAATGACTGAATAAACTCAAGTCTTTCAAGTCTTCCACATAGCTCTTGTATGCTTACTCTTGGTTTTATCCCAACCAATTCCTGTCTCTATGGTGGGTATTATTGTTTTTCTGCATTAGCAATCTATACATGTAGTAAATTAATACTTATTTTTAAAATAGTATCTTGGGATTATTTATAGTACATGTGGGAGAATATACCTCCTAAATAAGATTTGCATTTTATCTGCCAAAAAAATCACCCTAAACTAAAGATTAATAAATCTCTTGCTGTAGAATTTTCACATCCAGTAGATAAGACAGAGATTGTTTAGGTAAAAGAGATACGCTTGCGTTTCTAAAATTGTCACCTTTTTAAGATTCTGTAGATTATATGGCCTTTCCTGTCTCTATCTTTTACATCAAGATTTTTTGGTTAGTCATTTAAGATTTTACCAACCAGACATTTATTTCAAGTTCCTGAATGTCATGTTTTGGGTAAAAGATTAGTCTTTGATAAATAAAAACTCAAAGCAGAAAACAGCACCAATCAAGTCTCAAGCACAAAAGTAAATAACTGTTGCTAGAGTCTGCCCTGAAATCAAACAGATCTTCACGTTCAAGGAGTTGGCTTCTTTTCAGAATATTGGCAATATTGTTTGAATCAGTCTCCTTTCAATATTCATATACTAAATGGGTATCAGTTCATTTGAAGCAATAATCACATAATCAAATCAAAATGACAAAGATTTACAGTTGGGTGCAGATTTATTTGTTCATTTAGGGCACACGTGCACATACACACTAATAGACTTACATTCACTGTTATAATAAGTTGTTTCACTCCATGCATATCACTTTGAATTAAGAGAGAAGCTGAACTTCCAGGGTCAGTAAGAGCTCTTTTCTCGCCAGTTCCATCAATCATTGTGCAATCTCATAAATGGAATAACAAAACCTTGTGAAGACACCAGCACTCACCCTGAAGAGCTGTATGCTATCTGTCTTAATAATCCGATTTTGAAGATTTCCTGTATGACCCATTTTAAGATTGCCTTGCATGTAAATGTATGTTAAAGTCCCTTAGCACCTCTTAACAACAATTATATTGCAGATCACTTACCATTATACATAAGAAAAGACTAAATATTGCAGAGTAGAAATTTAAATATTTAAGTCTATATTATGAAGGCAGCTAACTTTTGCTAGCTGGTAAAACTGATTTATAAATGCTGTAAATTAATGAAAGACATGAACATAAAGATGTAGAATGTAATTTCTTGCTTTATGCCCAAAACAAGTTTTCTGGAACTAAAACTATAAGTATTATTTAAAAAATTAAATTTTGGATAGAGAGTATTATAAATTTTGATCATCTTTTGAAAAATAAGAAGCATCGCTTATCATTCAGTCATTTTCATATATTGCTGATAGCTAAAAGAAGGCCGATTGACTTAGAAAGTTGATTCAGCACTTGGAATTACAAAGGAATGTTTCCTATGTACCCAGTTAATGGAACAAATAAGTTGTAATGCACTGGCCAACCCTGTTCAGCATGCGTCCAAAGGAACTGTAGATACAGACTTCCTACAGGAAGTTTGAAATGCCGAGATTTGAAGAAGGAGGCCAGCAGGCAACCCTTACTTTTGATATCTAACACAATCAATGGAGATCTCTCCCCGCTTGATTCTCCTTCCCTCAGACTTGCTATATCAAACCAGTGTTTCTAAGATCATTAGGGAAATTAGCTAAAAATCAGAATGAAAGCCAAGGAAAGGGTGACTTTTAGTGGATTCATTTGCCGACAGCTGCTCAAGGATGTTGCCATATCTAATGGGGAAATGTGTGATAGCCACAAAATGGAAAATCTGGATTGTGGGCCCCTAACTATGGGACCCTCAACCTCTCCTGTTTCTGCTGACTGCTCATATTCCTTCTTGGTTCAAGACTTCTTCTGTACTAGATTTTCCTTTGTTCAGAGATCATTGTTCTTGTCATACTACCTCAGCCTCCATTATGTTTACAATTTCATCTGTTGTCTTTCACAAGCATCCTCTTCATTTTCCATAGGGAAACTCCTAGGGAATATAAATGACTTTCTGTTATTTCACATTCAACAATCTATGCTTATAAAGAGCAGGCAACAGAAGAGGTTGACAGTTGAGGGACACAATTTCTGGGTCACTTGGTCCAAATGCTCAGCTTGACCTTTGGACTGAATTTCTTGAGTCGAATTTTTATCTCTGGTTCAATAAACTGTGATAAATGAGGGATAAGATATTTTCATTTGATTAAAAATAGAAAATTGAGTCTGTTTTTGAAGCAAAATCTCTTTTTAGGTTAAATGGGCAGAAAGCAAAGACTTTAACTGGGATTCAAACCAACATAGTTGTGTCCCAAACCCCATGCTCCCTCATGATCATGATGGTAATTCTTAGCTGATTATTTTCTTATTGGACCTGCATATTTTAATAATTGCATAGGATCTCAAGGTTTTAAGTTTCTCACATACCCAGGTCTGCTTCTTCTGTGCTGACCCCTTTCTGAAGTTTTAAACCTGAAAAGTTAACTCATTTTTGAATAAAGTCATTAGGATGTCCTAGAAATTATATCAGACTGAGCTTGCAGCATACCTTACAGAATTTCTCTGAGAAGTAGAACTCATCAGTTTAAAGCATTCAGAATGTTGCCTGGAATGAAGTAGCTGTCCAATAAAAGAAATTGTTTACTTTTGTTGTTTCCATAATGAAGTTTATCACTCCATGTCTACCAAGTCTGTTTTCCTTCTAATCTTCCCATGTCAGGTAATTGGCCACCATTTACCCGGTTGCCCACACCAGAAGACTAGTGTCATGCTGAGTTCATACCTCTCTGCTATTCCACACATCCCACAAATTTTGTTTGTCAAATACCTTCCTTTCTTCTTTTCTTTTTTTTAAAGGAAAAATGAAGGCATGAACGACAGTGAGTAGTCAGGCAGGAAGGAAGAGAGAGAAGAGCATTTCTTAATTTTTATTTTAGTTGTTCATTGTGGTTGTTTCCTGCCTCCTTTCTCCCCCTGCCCAGGGATTCAAACCTTAACCCTTGGGCTGTATGTGGACTGCACTGGCAGGAGGTACCAGACTTAGCTGCTACTCCTCCAGAATGTACCATATCAAATATTTCTTGAATGTTTACATTCTTAACTATGACCATCATTGCTATCATGAAAGTGCAAAGAAAGAATAAGCATTTCAGAGAAGAAGAATTTAGCAACAATGGCCAATAATAGCAGAAGCAAGGGAGGCAGGGCAACAAAGGGAACAGAAGGAAATCTGTCAGAGTTAGAGGGGTGTTATACCTCTGGAACGGTTGGACTGGCAGTGACTGAAACTGTGGCTCTGAAAGTGGAGGGTAGATGAGCACAAGTTTACACCCCATGAGGAACATCAGTCCTGTGTGTGCTCTGGTAGAGTGAGGAAGTCAAGGAGGGATGTTGATAAATAATGGCATATTTTTAAAATGTGCTTCTAACTTCTAACGGTGATTACATTTTCTTGGTATAGTACGTCATCCTTAAAATTATGCTGTTTCCCCTTCATTTTCGGACAAAGCATGGCAAAAAAGTAATCAGTAGTAATAATAATAAATCTTCCTTGTTCTCTTTTGCATTGCTGAAACACTGTAATTTCCTGAGAAACTTGCCCTGTGCCACATAGGAACAAGAGGAAAATGACTGGAGAAAATGTAAGCATCATCATCATAAATTACTTTTCCAAATTATAGGGTTTTATGCCACAATTATTAAATTTAGGACTCAAAATACAGGTGTAGCTTCCCTTTTTTTCCTAACCACAGTCTGTCTCCTTTTGGGAGATACAATCTTATTGTTCACTGTCTAAAATTAACATCCAAGACAAATTAATTGTTTTCTGATTTAAAGCAAAAATAAAAATTCTAGTGAGACTATTTTGGATCTTTCCATCCCTTTCCATTTTCTAATACAGTCCTTGTCTCTTCCATAGATAATTGGTAGGATTGCTAGTACTGAGGTTACAAATACTGCTGCTCCAACCAATTCAAGAGGAATTCTTTTTTTTTTTCCTAAGGTCAGGAACAGGAAGGAATGAAGGTGAGCAGATGCAGGCAGACAGGAAGAAAAAGGAGAAAAAAGCGCTTTATTTTATTTTAGTTATTTATCTTGGTTGCTCCTCTCCATATACCCTGGTCCCATGTCATGAACCCAGGTCCTTGTGATGGATGCAGACTGCACTGGTCAAAGGCAGTGGACTTAACTGCTAAGCCACCAGGATGTGCTGAATTCTAAATCTCCTTTTTTACTTCAGGCTTGGGTTCTTTATCCCATGTGGGGCCTCCACAGAGCTTCCTGACTTTGAATATAATACAGCCTAAATGTTGTTATAGTCACAGAAACCAAAGAAAGTCAGACTGATACTGTGTATTCACAATTGCATTTTCATGAAATAATTCTGCAAAAAAAAAAAAAAAAAGTGTATGTCAGAATTGAAAGCAACCTTAAAAATAAGTTCAGTCAATGCATTTATCCTAAAATTAAGGATTCTTAGATCCAAGAAGCTGGCTAGCTCACCTCATTCCTGGACCTCACCTGTGAGCAACTCAGAATGAACAGAATAAAAAGCTTCTATCCCAGGTTCTTTCTGCTAATTCCTTCTCTTCTCCATTTTCATAGCCCTACCTATAAATATATCCTTACATCTAACTTTGTCTCTTATTCCTAGACCTCCATTTACTTCTTGGATCTATTTTTCTAAAAGAAATTTTTTACTTTATTTAGATGTGGTTCTTGATCAGCTGCTTAGCCACTGACAACCTGGTACTTTCCTGGTTATGGATTCAATTCTTATCTTAGTCAACCTGCCCTGCCATTTTAGTCAAGTGCCCTATGACCCCTCCTTTAGATAATCCAATATCTCCCTGATCTAATTGCAGAAGTTCGCTAAACTAATATTTTCACTTATTTATTTATTTTTGTATTTACTCTTAGGGAAAAGGAATAGCTTCTAATGGCACAATTAAACCTCAATGTAAATTAAACTCGACTGTGCTGTTATCCTTTATTTAAAGACAATTAGTATTGCATGGTAATTAAGACCACAGACTCAGTGTGATACAATGGGAAATATATTTTTGGTTTTCTACCCTCATTCCTGGCACATGGCTCCTAAAACCAATGTACTAGCTGACAAAGGGATGAGTGCCTTTTGTATGCTAATGAAATTTCTGGAGGCGATTGACCCCTAGGTTGCTCTAAGAATGTGGCTGATGACCAGGAAGAGAAGGGCAATTGGAGGATTAGAGCTTTCAGACCCACCTCTACCACTACAGAGGGAGAGGACCTGGAGATTGAGTTAATCATCTATGGCCAGTGATTGAATCAATCATACCTACCTACTAAAACATCCATAAAAAGTCCTACATCATTGGTGTTCAGGGAGAATTCATGCTGCTGAGCACATTGAGGTGCTGGTAGAGGGCAAACCTGGAAAAGGTAGGTGAGCTCCAGGTCTTTCCCCCATCCCTTACTCTCTTTTCTGGTTATATCCTTTACAATAAACTGGTAATAGAAGCAAAGTTCTTTCCTAAATTTTGTGAGCCCTTCCAGCAAAGTATCAGACTTGAGGTTAGGATCATGGGAACCCCCTATTTGTAATCAGGTGGAATAGAAACATGGTAATCTAGGGACCTAATGGTTGAGAAAATTTGTCATCTGAAATACAATGGTTTTGTAGGACAGGCTCTGGGTTGTTAGTGTCTGAAGTGAATTGAGTTTTAGGATACTCAGTTGTTGATTAGAGAGTTAAAGAATTGGTTGGTGTTTGGGAAAAAACTCCACAGATTTGGTGCCACATGTGTTATAAGTAAAGTCAGCTTACTCAGAGAGCCAAGGTTTAAGTCCTGGTTCTATCATTTATCAACTGTGAATTTGAACAAGTTAATTGAATTCAGCTGTGCTTCTGTAAAATGAAGGTGACAAATATAGTGTGAAAAGGCCTGCCCACCACTTCCAGGAGCCATGAAGACAAGATAGTAGAGCCATAAAACATCCTGTTGTCTGAGCTCAGTAGAATGCTGTAAACAACTGATAAGTCACGAACAGATAAAGAACTTCCTTGATTGCTTGCAAGATAAATCTTGTGTGTGTGTTTCTTGCAAACATGTCTTACAAATTGAATCCTGCATGTGTATGGCCCATGTGATAAAATTTACAAATGACTAACTCAGGTTTAGGCTTGTAATCCCTGTTCTAATTTGTACCTCTCTTCTCCCATGCTTCTTCAAATCTATGTAAGTGTGTCCTGAACCGCCATCCACGCTCAGCCTTTGGAGAAGGATCCCTGCTGAGCCTGTGCATGATGAATCTGCCTAAAGTACTTCCAAAGAGTGCCCGCTTGGTTTGTTGCCAGGAGAACCATACAATAGTAGTATCTGTCTCATGGGATTTTAAAGAGAACAAAGTATAACATATGAAATTATTTAAGATAGTGTTTACTATTCAATAATGTCATATAATGACATCTTATTATATTTACTTTTTTAAAAAACTAAACTTTGTTGTTTCTTGCATCTCAAAATTCTCATCTGTGATTCCTTTTACCTTAAAAGCATTTTTTAAAGAATTTTCTTTAGTGTGGGCCTGAGAGTGAGATACATTATAATTTTTTGTTTATCTAAAAATATCTTTATTATATTCTCACATCTTCTTGGCAACTTCACTTGGAATAGATTATCTAGCTTAGCACTTTATTTTTTCCATTGAAGTATTATTAAAAATAGAACTTCATTCTCCGATTCGATGCTATTGAGGATTCTTGCCTTGAAAGTCCATCTATCTTTTTTAAGTTTTCTCTTGGTTTCTGGTATTTTTTAGTATCACCTGGTGTATCTAGATGTGCATTTCTTTTTGCTCAATCTGGAATTTCTTGGACTTTTTGAATCTTCATGACTTACGAAAAGTTCTCATTCAGAATCTTTTCATTACTTATGTTTTTATCCTCCCTTTCTCTTACCCTGATGGAAACGAGATGTATGGTGAACATTTTAACATGATCATTCATGCCTTTTGACCCCTCTTTGTATTTTCTTCCTTTTTGTCTCAGTACATTATGGACATTTTTTTTTAAACTTATCTTTCACTTCACCTTCTTTCTCTCTTTTGCATATGCAGCTATTAAACTTAGTCAATGTGCTGTTAATTTTAGTTGTATTTTTTAATTTCCAAAAGTTTCATTTGGTTCTTTTTGAAATCTGTTAGCTCAGCGTTCTGTTTTGTTTGCTTTTAGTTTATTTCTGTTTACTATAGACATTTTAATCTTTTATTTTTTAAGTATAGTAAGCATCATTATTACAATGTATACGGTTTTGTAAGAATCATTTGGTTGCCTTTATTTCTCCCTGAAGATTCTTAAATTTAGTGCCATGCATCTTGTCTTAATAAAGAATTCTTTATCTTGGAAAATTGTGAGGATTCTCTGAAACTATGAAGATTCATTCCTAAATAGAAGTTGCTACTTTGTTATTTTTTTTCTGGGGTATCCATAGCTATTTCCAATCTGATCTATTTCAGCAAAATTCACACCTGTAGTGTTTTTGGATTACCTGAATGTGCAATGGCTTTAGGCTGCTTTGTGATGATAACATCTCAGGAATGGGTTCTCAGTTTCTTCTGTCCTGCTCTACTGCAAAATAACTTTTTCTGGGTGTTTATGAGAAGAGGGAAAATTATTTTTAGTTTAACTTACCTCCTGAGGATATAGTCTGCTCCAACTTTGTCAGGTGAAGGTCTGTTAGAGCACCAGCTGGAGAGAGCCTCAGGCTTTCAATTTTGACTCCAAAAGCAAGAGACTGAATATCACAATTTAAGTTTTTACTTAAATGAATGCCTATAGGGAAAAAGGAAGTGAATAATGAGGATAATGATGATGATGGAGGAAGGGAAACAGGGAAAAGACTCTCTGGGTTCCTGCTTTTAGCTAATTTTAGTTTAATAAAGCCTTTAATTTTTGTCAACTCTTCAGTGATTAAAAGAAGCTTTAAAAATGTTATCCAGACATTTTATTTTTTCACCAGAAAGGTGGGTTGGTATCACCCAGGAGAAGGAAGTTTTGCCTATCAAGTTAGAGGTCAAATTGCTATTGGCAAAATCAAATACTTTCTGGAATTTTTATTTAATTTAAATTTTTTACTTTAATTTTGGAAGATCCTAGTGCATTGTAAGTAAAATAGTCTGTTAACAAAAAATTGTTTCTTGAGTTATATACTCATTGGAAGTTAAATGATATAGTTTTCCTACAAGAGCAAAACTTTGGAAGCATCTTTCTGAAAGGTGACTAAACAGGACCACATTAAGACAGACCTAAACACTGAAAAATGTAGGTACCTCTTTTAGTGAGATTTCAGATAAAAGCAATTCTAAACCATTCAAATAACCTGAAGACTATGAAGACTACACCAATGCATTTGAAGGAAAATCAAAATATGTTTAACTTTTTTCTAATAATTTATTCTTGAACTTCGTTTTCCTGGATATTGCTTATGAGCACATGAATTATACCTACTGGATCTGAAGCTTCCAAAATAAGACTTATTAAAAATTACTTTTCAAAATAATTTTTTTCATATGACACTTACTGCTGTTTTTTCTACTCTCTCACCACTTATCATTTTTGATCTTGGATTTACCACAATTATAGATAGATTCTTTCATGTACACAAATATCTGATGTTTCTAACTGTGTTTTGAGCTTGCTCATGCTCTAGCTTTTCAGGTACAAGACTTTATCACTCACATTAACTGCCAACCCATCCTTGATTTTGTGTTTTCTGCTTCCATTTTAGAAACTAAGATTTTATAGCAACAACATATGTATATTGACAAAACTTTAAAATCTGTAACATTGGCAATGTTTCTATAAACTTAATATATGGCTCCTGTCTTGTGATTAAGACATTTCATGGCATGGAGTTGCCTACATGAAGGTATTTCCTAGATATTTAAGAAGTTATTGACATCTAAGCTTCTGTTACTACATTAAAATGAAAATTGAATTTGGTACGTTACTCTTGCTTGTTCAATTTTCTTCAAATCCTGTGATAGTGCTTGGGTTGTCTAATCCAGTCATGCCCAAATCCCTCTCTCAGTTTTAGTTAAGGTATAAGTCAATCAAATTCTTTCTCCAGAATTTGAATTTCTAATAAAGTTACAAATGATGAAATGTATTCTGTTACCAGCTTATAAAAGAAACTGTCGTTGAGTTCCTGACTGGAATCCCCAAAGTAGCTTATCTAATTTTTTTCAATACTTAGTTGTAGTTGCTAAGCTTTTCCTGTGAGCATATGAGTTACCCCATATCTTTTCAATAAAATCATTTCTTTTCATTTCTGTTGCATGCAACCAAAGAATTCTAACCGAACTGAGACTTTTTCATTAATTTTTACATTGACATGTCTTATTCAAAGGTAAGAGCTATATCTAATTTCCAAATACCAGAATATTAAGAATAGATATTCAGAACAAGTCCATAGTTATCTTGACAAAGGAGATTTTGTAGTTATCTCAGGAGTCATGACATTTCAAGATCATTTCTATACTTTGTCTCTATAATATATACATGGATAAATCATATTATTTTGGGGTATACTTTATAGATTCCAATCCTTTATACATTCCAGTTATATAATCATGCATGTTATGAGGATTAATTAATACATGGCTCAGTGCAACATTTGTTTCTATGCTTTTAAATGTCCTGTGCTATCGAGACGAAACCATATTACATTGTTTATTCTCTATAAGCACGAAACAATGGAAATTATCATTACGGAAAAAAGTGCATATAAAAAAAGTGCATTAAAATTTCTTAAATTCTTTTTTTTCTTTTCAAAGAATGGTGTCAGCAGGAATGACGAAGAGAAAAGGCATGCAGGCAGGAAGAGAGAGGAGGACGAAGCCTTTTATTTAATTTGGTTGTTCATCTCAATTGTTCCCCAGCCCCATGATATGGAACAGGATCCTTTGGATGTATGTGGACTGTGCCTTCCAAAGGCAGCAGACCTAACTACCACTCCACCAGGTCACTCCAATTAAACATTTTTTAACATCAAAAGTAAATGTTCAAACCCTTCAATTTTGTAATTTACATCTTAGAAATCTTGTCTTGGGTTATATGTCCAAATATTAAACAGTTTGCAAAGTATCAAAATATTAAAACATAACAAGTTGATGTAATTGTTTAGTATAATACTTCATAGCCACTTAAATACTCATCTTCTGGCATAGAGATTCAGAGGTCAATTGAAATTAATATCCTAAGATGTCACATTCTTGAAAGATTTTAGACAGGTTACTGGACTCATCTGCTCCTCATTGCTTTCATTTGTAAAACATAGATAACAGGATTGCATATAATATATTAAGAGATTTAGGAATATTGATACAAGTAAAATTATTAAAGCAGTACCTGTGCTAAGTATTAAGGAGGGCATAATATATTATATTGTCACAATTTTGTTTTAAAAAGAAATAGAATATATTTAAAACCCTAGAGAGTTACATTATGATTTAATTATTATTTAATGAGAGTGGAATTGTGGCTATATTTTCCACCAGATTTCTTTATTAAAAGAAAAAAGATATTTTATAATGAAAAATGATCCCCAGAAAAATACTTTTCTGAATTGCTTTTTATACTAATCAAATCTTGTGATTAGCTACACAATATTGCATATATGCTCATAGAACTTTCTAGTGGAGAAACTTAGAATACAAGCCATCCTATGCTATCAAAATGACTTTTTTTTTCTAGAAAATAATTCTTTATGGGAAAATTGTGTTTCTATTATTCATCAAGGTAATTATGTTCTTTTGCACACATTATACTCTGTTTATGCTTTCATATGCTACCATTGGTTAAAATCAGTGTTTGATGACTTTCAGTTAATTTTAATACTAAAAGCATGTTAAAGGAGTATAGAGCATGCCAGGCTATTGAGCATAACTTAAAGAGGATAACACATCTTTGGGAAGAGACCAATCATCCTTGGTCAAGATCCATGCTAATTTTCAGAGAAGCTTTTAAGAGAAAGATTTTCCGATTCGGAAAACACTTCAAAAGGATTTAAAGTGCTCTCAGGTCTAGTTGAAACCTCATTTGCAATGATCAGAGCTGTGTACCAACTATACTGTGATTTCTGATAATGGCTTCTGCATTAATTTCTGTTGTTTCAGGAATTTATGTAGATAAAGCTCATCTAAGCTTGTCAGTCTTATCACTCTAAGATGGTTAGACTAATTGGGGCAGCTTAAGATGGACTGTAGGAGGAGAACATCCTTAACAACTTATCCAACAAAAACAAATGTCATTCACTGGGCTCTTAGAAGTTTTCTGGTATCTTACTTAGTGTAACTGGCTTAAAATTAAAGCTCCCAAAGATGCTTTACTAATTTTCTTGGTTTCAATTAGTTTTGACTCAAGAATATTTAGGGACCAAGAACGAAGTTGCAGGTGGTGTTTTCTCAGAAGTTATTTGCTTCTTCTCTACTATCTCTTCTTACACAAAAACTTCAATAAAAGAGGTCAGGGAGTAAATGATCATTTATTGTGATCCTTGATCTAAGGGGAGAGATTCTCATAGATAAATGACCTCTGAAGAAGTGCCTGGAAGGCTGACAATGCTGATCACCAGCATTTTGGGATAATCCTCTGGAAGACAGGATAATACAATATTCTATTCCAATGAGGTGCACTAAAACCCAGGATCCTTAGTTTAGTTACCCACCCTCTGCACCCTTCCTCCATGTGCCTCAAATTAGATATTGAATTTATTTTTCCTTTTTGCTCTTTTTTCTAAATACACTTCTGTGAATCTGTTCTCTCTCTTTCTGAGGGTGGGAAATTATGAACAGTGCTAATTTCGTTATATTCCCAAGATTATGCATTTGTTCTTTTCTATTTGGTCTTGCCTCACTTCTTCCCTATAGGAGATGGTTATCTTCACCACAAAATCTCATTCTCATTTTATTAATTGACATCTTGTAAATACAGACCAAATTCTTATCAGCTGTTTTGGATTCCTATTATAATCACTTACTTCTTTGTTGGATCATATTATGTCCTAATGAAAAATGCCTGGACAATGCCATTCTCATCGAACACCTTGCTTTTATATTAAATAGTACCTCATTTTTCAATCTCTTAATTAAGGTCAGTCTTCCTGTACTAAGGTAATCTTAAGTTTTCCCCTTCAACAAACAATCAACTAAACTTCAAATCATGAACCAGGATTTTAATCCAATGACATATGTAAAAGAGACTTTTTCAGTAAATTTAAAGAAACAGAACTCAATATATCTTAATAGCTTCTTGTGAATCTATACATTTAATTGTTAATAAGCTACATTGCTGAGGAAATTATTTCAGTGATTGATTGTGTATCTTCTAACTCAATTTTAATTTGTCAAGTTTCATAAATAATAATCTTTAAAAATATGTGCATGACAGGTTCTGGAGTAGTCATGTATTTCTTTTAAATCAGAAAAATCAAATTATTATTGAATTATGTACATGTAATTTAGATCACATACATCTTAGTAAATTAAATATATTCATTATAAGAAATACTGAGTTATTTTATATCCTCCAGTGCAATTTTGTTCATTGATCTTCACTTAACCAATTCCCAAGCAACAGCATTAATTCAGGCTAATTTAAAGAAAAAAACAATTTATTGGAAGTATGTCAAGTAGAAACCTGAGTGGCCAGGTTCTCCAAATATACAGAGAAAGGAAGCTTGAAAATCAACTAACCAAACTAAGATAGTATTTCAAGCATTTGGAACTGTGAAAACTTGGTGCTGGATTATTCACATAGATAATGATACTCAACACCACATACATTTTCTGTTTCCATGCTAGCTTCATTGCAGTTCTTCAGTTCTTCTCAGTCTTATTATGATTCCCTAAAAGTCAAAGTCCTGAGAAGGAGAAATGGATTATGTGATCTTAGGTCATTTTTATCTTGGGGCCCAGTAGAGACTGGGACTTCCTTTTTGGCATTCATAGGGTTTGGTGGAAGGAGGAACATAGACTTTTAACAAGACTCACAGAAAAGGGTTTTCCCCAGTAATCAAGTATTTGAATGTTGAGCTACCAAAAAGGCAGATGTCCAGTTACACTAATTTACTCCATCACTTTTCCCTTCAAATTAAATCTTCCCATTTTATACCAAGGGAATTAATTTCTTTAAGAAGCATTTTTATTTATTTTATTTAATTATTCATTTTTGTTGACACTCCCACCCAGACCAGAAAGTTGAACTGGAAACTCTGGAATGCATGTGGACTGAGCCTAACCACTACTCCACTGGAGCCCCCTGAGACTTAATTTTTTAAATAATAACTTTAATTTTTTTGATATTTATATATTTACTCTCTAGATAGAGATGGAAGGGTTTTAAATATATATACATTGAAAAGGAAATCTAGGTAGAAATTAATTTGCAAGTCCACTTCAAGGACAACTTAAAGAGAATAAAATAGAAATTCTGCTTCTGTTATGGTTATCAAGTAATTCAAAACATACTTTCACTACATTATTTAGAAAAAGATACTTTTTCTATTTACTTGAAAGCATCAGAGAAGTTTCTGATAGTGAAGAAAAAGCAGATAGAGTCAGTGGAAGAACAGAGGTCTGAGAAACTATATTGGCATTTCCAGTTATATTTACTCAGAAGGTATTTGATAAATCAAGGGGCTGAGTTGAGACTGACAACAGAGCAATTATTTAGAAATCTGGTGGCATTGAATAACAGGGATTGAATTCTGAAGTCTGTCAAGAACAGATCCCTGATAAACCCCAATCATATTGAACTGAGCATTCCAAAAGATTCCTCTCTAGAAGCAAAGATGAACCGAGAGAGAAAGAGAGAGAAGAGAGACAGAGAGAGAGACACACACACAGAGAGATAGAGAGCGACAGACAGAGAGAGAGAGAGAGGGAGAGACACACACATGTACAGAGAGAGAGAGAGAGAGAGAGAGAGAGAGAGAGAGAGAGAGAGAGAGAGAAGTTTTCCTAAGAAGAGTGGTTCATATAATTTCAGTCCAAGAAGTTGGTTTAAAGTGTTCCACAGAGCTACTTATCACATTTCTTTTACCAAAGCAAAGATAAATGGTATCAGAAGGACATCTGAGAACTCAAAGTATTTCCACATGTAATTTTTGCAAATATAATGTCTGTCATATAGTAAAAAATAAAAGGTAAACAAAGAGAAAATTAATAAATTGACAGAAATAATAAAGATAGTTTTACATAGCCTCCAAATATTGAAGTGATAATACATAGGTTTTAATACAGCATCTTGCATCTTTTCTATGTATAAGAAAATAAAAGAGAAGAAAAATAATTTTGGTAGGGGTCTGAAACAATGAAAAAAGATAAATTCCGTATTCGAATTTTAAAATAATTGAAATAAGCACTTGGTTGATGATTTTAAAACCATCTCAGACAACAATAAAGAGAAAATAAATAGATTAAAAAATGTCAAAAGAAAACACCTTACAGAAAGGAGAGACAAAAGGGTGGAAAACATAAAAGATAGAGCAATAAACAAAAAAGGTAGGATAAGAAATTTTAACATACATATTATTAAAAAACAAAGAAAAAGGGAGAGAGAACAAAGAAAAAGCTATTTTGATGAGATGATAAAATTTAAAAAGCAATGAGGGATTTTGAGTTAGAATTAAAGAAGTTTTACCAGCACAAATTAGAGTAAAATAAAAGATAGTCACACCAGTTGTGCATTCTAGTAAAAATCATCCAAAGTCTGATATCAAAGGAAAAAAAAACCCTTGAAAACAAGAAAAAGATAACTAAAAACATGCCATAATTAGTCGAATTCCCAATAGAAGGAATGAGATTATATTTTTAGTGATAAAAGAAAAAAATTAAGACACATTTTAAAAGGGGATAAAATGCAAAAAATGTGAGAAAACAAAATTTGACAGTATTGAATAATAATGTAATACCTTATAGGGTATAAGCAGATCTAATTTGAATAAATGATAGCGATAACATGTAAGTTAAGTGTGGATAGGCTGATGTTGTTCTCAAGTCTTCACATTATTCAAGAATAAACTACAAATCGATTTAGCCTTTGTAGTCTAAAAATCATATGCTGCCATTTCTACGAAAACCACTAGATAATAATAAAATAATATAAAACTTCCAAACAGAAAGAAGATAATGAACGGAGTAGTAAGGGAGAATTAGTCCAAAATGAAACAAGAAAGAGGACACACAGAATAGTTAGATAAACAGAAATTAGAGTATGGTTATATAAACGCGGTGAAATCAGCAGTTATTTTAAATATGCATGAACCAAATCTTACAACTAAAGATAAAGGGAGTCCCGTGGATCAAAAACAAAATCCAACTATATGCTACTTACAGAAATAAACTGAACTGAAAGAACAAAAATCTTTGAAAACCAAAGATGGAAAAGATAATGATGCAGAATTCAAGCAAAAGCCTAAATAGCTGTTTGATTATGACACAAAGCAGTCATTTAACAAAATTAATAATGACAGAGGTACATGATAAACATGCATGTCACTAGTAAAATCTGCTTATTTTCTATAAATCTAGTAATATAACCTCAAAGTCAAAATGAATAGACTAAAAAAATAAACAACATCAAAAATTATAAGAGATTTTAAACAAAATTCTCTCAGTAACTGATTTAACAGAAAGACACATATCTATAAAGGTCTAGAAAGTTGAGAAAATTTAAACAATTCTATTAGTAAACCCGACCTAATGGTTAGCTATCGAGCCTTGCATCCAAAATTTGCAGAGATTGCATTCCTTTCAGGCATATAGGACATTTTAAAAAATTGACTGCAATCTAAGAAATTTACTTCTGGACCTAATAATTTATCTAAAATTCATTTTTTAACAGAAGTAGCCAGATATCTCACAAATTCAAAAATTAAATATACTGATAACAAATTCTATAAACTCAAAAAGAAAATAAAGTAATTTAGAAAATGAAAACAGCATATCAAATCTTGACTGAATGTAGCTAAAGTTTAAAGGGGCATTACAATTTTAAACATCTGTATTAGAATTTGATAAAGTATTATATAGACAGTAAAAACAGAAAAAGCAACATGAACAACTTTAATATGGTAAAATACTAAAATTGGAAATATGGTTGAATGCACAGATTTGTAAAAAAATGTAATATATGAAAGTATAGAAAATAAATATGTGACATACTAAATCTATACATAAGCATCTTTCCCCAGAAAATTCTAGGTTCAAAATTCTAGGTTCAGTAGAATATAGAAAATGCTATATATATATGTGTGTGTATATACATATATATGTGTGTGTGTGTGTGTGTGTGTGTGTGTGTGTGTGTGTATGTATATATATATATCATGAACAAGTTGTGTTTATTATTGGAATGCAATGTTGACTTAACATTTCAAAATCAATCAGTTTATTTCATTACATTAAGAGAATAAAAGATAAAATATTTAGATTGTCTTGACAAATATAGAAATACATATGAAATAATTAAATATTTATGTAGGTTAAAAATTCATAAAAAGTAAGGATAAAATTAAGTTTACTTAATCTGATAAAAGATACTTACAAAAACTCTAGCCAGCCATATTTAATATCAAATATAACAAAATTTCCATTTGAAAACAGAATATTGGAGACAAAATTTAAATGTCTGCTGTCATCATTCAGTGATTTTTTAACATTGTGCGAGAGATTTCCAGCAGAGAAGTCAAGCCGAAAAAAGAAATAAAACATAAGTGGTGTAAAGAGGAAGACATAAAATTGTCATTTTAATATGATGATTATATTTGTAGAAAATCCAAAAGATTATAGAGATAAATTATTAGAATTAAGTGAGTTTAGCAAGACAGTCATATAAAAATCAATTTCGTTGCTGTAAATCAATAACAAATGGAATATAAAAATTTTAAATATAGATATAATTTATAAACTTTCAAACACCTAGGAGCAAAATATGTGCAAGACCTTTATACAGGAAGCTATAAATATTATTAGAGAAATTAAATGGGGAGATATGCCCTGCCTAGACCCTTGCATCAGCATTATCTGTGAACATGTAGAAAATCAGAATCTTGGGTTCTAACCCAGACTTACTGAATAAGAAATTGTATTTAAACAAGATTCCCTTGCAAATAGCATGTATATATTAAAGTCTGAAAATAACAGGTTTTATGGAAAAAGCTTAGCTCTCTTTATATTAATATATATATTTGTGCAACCTCAATTAAAATTATTAAAGATGTGTTTGCACGTTTGGATGTGTGTGTGCTGTGAAAGCTGATAAGTTGATTCTAATATATATATATAATATATAATATTTATGTATTTTATATGTAACATATGTTTATATAATATGAATAAATTCTAAGGGTCATATAGAGCTGAGACATTCTTGAAATGCAAGATGGAAAACTTCACAATGCTGAATTAAGCCAGTCAGAGAAACAGAATCACTAAGATACAGATATATGCAGATGAAGATATAAATAAGGATGTGTGTGTATGTGTTTCATACAGTGATTTCAATTTCTATGATCACAAGACATGACTAAACTTCTGCAAGGCTGTTGTTTTTGAGCTTGATTCTGGGGCTTGTAATCAGACAGTTGGAAGGAAAAATGTGATATCTAGTGAGGCAAAATTGAACTCATAGGCTCAAGGTGGATCTTACAAGGATGGAATGAAATCTGTGTCAACTTTCAACTTAGATAAAATGGGAGTCCTATAGTTGAAGCTGGCACATTTCATCTTGGACTTAACCCCTTATGTGACATAGAGAAGGCTGAAGAGGATTCAGGGAAAGGAATAAACAATATTTCCTTGACTCCAGTCTATATCAGAATCCAATAGTCTTGAAGTGATTGCTTACACTTAGGGTCTGGAGTTATGACTTAGTACACTCTTCTCAATAAATACAAACAGTTCTTGCCAAAGTCATTGACGGTTCATTTTTTATGTCATCTTGACCACAGTACTCAGATGTTTGGTCAAACATTTTTCTCAATCCTTTTGTGAAAATTTTTTTTAGGTGAGATTAACATTTGAATAGGAATTTTGAGTAAAGCAGATTATTCTCCAATATGGGGGAGAGTTTCATTTAATCAGCTGAAGATCTTAAGAGAAAAGGATGGACCTTGTTGGAGGAAGAGAAAATTCGGCTTTCAATCTGCCTTCACACTTAAGCTGCTTCAGCTCATTCCTGTGTCTTCAGTCTGCTGTCCTGTCCTGAAGGTTTTGTACTTGCTGGTTTCCACAATTGTGAGTCAATTAAAATTATCTCCTTCCTCTAGATAGATGGATAGGTAATAGATACAGCTAGATAAATGATAGATAGACAGACAGATGATACCTGGGTAATAGAAAGACAGATATAGTTACCAATCATTTCTGTTTCTCTGTAGAATTCTAATATAGTCGCCAATGACATCCATGTTGTCAAACCCAAAGGTCATTTGTAGTCAACCCTTGATTGACTTTTCAATGATACTATACTCCACTGATGGTTCTCTAGCTCTTCAATTACTCTTTTGCCTATTGATTTTCCTTCTTATTATCTAGTTGCTTAAATTTGCAAAGTTTTTGAAATACTGATGCCTGGATCTTATCTCCAGCAATTCTCATTAAATTGGTCTGAGGTGCAGCCTGGGAGATGAGATTTGTAAAAGCTTTCCAGATTATGGAGTGTTCAGACTCTGATATGGCCTGGGTTCTCCCATGATCAAGGGCCTTCATTATAACATCTTCATTCCAGGAAGTACCTATACTTGGATTCCAGAAATATCTCCATTTGTAGCTCTGATGATTAAAGTACAACTCCAATCCAAAGGTCATTTTTACCTTTCAAATGTAATATAATACTATTTTCTCTCTTTGTTGGAAAGTGGGAAATTTTGGAAAGAGGCTTAGTTGTTTTCTAATTGTTCTTACTAAGTTCTGATCAGGAAAGATGAATTTCCTTTGTCATCTCTTTGATACAACAGAGCTACCTCCCCCAAGCCAGGTGAAGTTACCATATCAGTCATCTAGCCAGAAGGCCTGCTTTCAATTTTCCTACTGCAGAAGGAAGTTTGAGTTCAATATCTCTACTATTACTCCAATCAGGGTGTAAAGAGCAAGATATTATTTTTATATCATTCTGTTTGAAAAGAGGATGATAGAATGAGTTATAATACATCTCCTTAATATATAGATTTACATTTTCTGAAAGTCAAACTGTATATTTGGAAAGTAATGAAGGATGTTAAAGACAGCTAGGCACAGTTATTGTGTTGTTATTTTGTGTCGTACAGTTCACTTCATTATCCTCATTAGGATTCTCATTGCTCTTATTTTTATCTTTTCAATACACTCAAATTTAACATAAAAATTTTCATTCTCAAAACATTTTTAACCTGAACTCACATACCAGCTGGATGCATTCTGTCACACTATGTTTATGCTGTGTATCATAGTTTTTTTTTGTTTGTTTGTTTTTAAGGAAGGAAGAAGAGGAGGAAGCAAGTGGACATATGTATGTATGTATATATATATATATTTTTTTTTTTTTCACCCTGGTCCTGGATTGCAAACCCCAGTCCTTGGACTTCACATGATCCACATGCCAGCATCTCAATCACCTGAGCCACAAGGGCACACCCCTATGGTATTTTTTAAGTCATTCATATATTGAATTTAGATGTATGCAATAATGTAAAGTAGAGGAGATGCTCTCGTAGTTTTCTTTTTTTCTGCTATTTTTCTGTATCACTTTTGATTTAAATGGCAAATCTCCAATTTTGAAGTTTTATGCTAGTGCCTGAAATCCATAGAGAGTGAATGTTGTTATTTTCATTGTTTGGAAAACAAAAATGTACCTCTGATAATTTTTGTCTTTGATTACTGCTTCTTCAAAGGATTTGAACCGGAATGAAAGCCTTTGAAATCTTCAGAGATAAGGAGACATGAGAGTTATTCTGTATGCACTGGAAAAACAGATGTCTTAGCTTTTCAAACTAAACCTGAAAAATATAATCACAAGCTTCATCAGAAACAGAGAACAATTTTTGCAGGTGTATAATGTTTTATATTTTACTAATGTGAAATGGAATAAATAATGTCATTCTACTCCTTTTCCTTGTCTAAGAATTTAGTTCCAATTAACATTTCAGAGAACTTTTTTTTTAATCTCAGGAAGCAAAAACACATTCTATAGGAGAGAAAAAAGTCTCATCTTGTCATTTCGGGTACAAATAATCACCATTAGAAACATATCTATAAATTGCTTTGGAAGTTGAGATCCTAATTACAAAATTTCAAATTAATAAGAGCCAAATTTCATTCATTTACTCAATGGACCAAATCGTAATAAAATTTATTCTGAGACACCCATTGACTTCAGGGAGAGTTTTTTATATGGAATAATTGTAGAATTAAGTTCAATGATACTAACAACAGTAACAACAAAACACTAATAGATTTTGCATTGTTAGAGCTGATGACCTAAACTGGATAACTTATTCTTTGGGTGACAATGGTGTAGTTGTTCACTGATTCACAGCAGTACAGAAATAGACCTAATGATGCAAAGAAACAAATAATCTCCATCCATTATGATTTCAGTCTTTGCAAGATAAAAGTTCTTTTTACTTGCGTTCTTATGAGGATGCAAGGAAAGAGAATCATGCTGGTTTTTGACTAGAATGTTTCTGTATACCCAATAAACATGGATAATTTTGAAATTTAAATCTTAAGTGAAGACTCAAATAACAACACAACTTACAACTCAAGCGCCTGATTAAATATCCGTTTTATTACATTTAAGGCATTTTTTTTTAAACACGACTAACAGCTATACCATTGGATAAATTCTAATTCTTTGAGGGACAGTAAAGAAAAATGGAGTTGACTGTCTTAAATGTACCCTCCAAGGGGCAGGGTTCAGTTTCTGTTCAACATTGTGTCCTTAGGGTCAAAGTACTTGGCTGGAAACCTAAAAGATATTGAAGATATTAATTTTGAAATCTGAAGATGGTAAATAAGATAAACTGCACATCAGTCCAAAAAAATATGCAGGAGAGAAGCAAATTGGCACTCAAAAACTTCTTGTACATTGTTAGAAGTGAAATGAACATTAGAGATAGCATAGCATATTCCCTGTTTTTTAACCAGTGAGGAAACTAATGTTTTACATGGGGTTAAGTGGCTTATAAAAGATATCACATTCCTTAGAGGTGGAACCTAGCTCTATTACAGTTCTCATGAATACTAAAGATTGACTCTTCTGTCCTTTTCTCGCTTCCCTTGGGTACCAGTAAGCACAGTCATTGCTAGCCTGATTTGCCATTGATTCAGATATAATACAGATCCCTGATATTTTTCATCACTTCTCCTTCATCCCAGTGGAGGTGGACTCCATTTTTCTTTACTGTCCCCCGAAGAATTAGAATTTATCCAATGATATAGCTGTTTGAATATAATAACATAGATATTTAATCATTTGCCTGAGCTGTAAATTTTATTCTTATTTCAGTCCTCACTTAAGATGCAAACTTCAAAATTACCATGTTTATTGGGTATATGGAAACATTCTAGTCAAAGACAGCATGATTCTCTTTCCTCTTCATCCCTCTCCATCCAACAGAGAGATCAGAGTGATTTCCGGAGCAAAAGAAAAGCACGCTAAGGCTTTTCTCTCATGATAGTACTCCCTGTTAGTAATTGCTGATGAAAACAGCAACCCTATCTGAACTCATTGATGGGGTTTACTTGGGAATGAATCTGAGTACATCAATAGTTTGTATGAATTATTGGACATTTTAAGCCAGAATTGAAAGTCAATGTTTAAGCCTAAATGTACTTATTATGATTTCTACTTTTCTTCTGCTGCAGCTGAGATAATTGGAAGTCTATGAAGAGATTGATTCCTGTTTTGCTTTCCTCATCTCCTGAAATGAAATGGCCAAAAGTTTAAATGTGCGATATTTCATAAGCAACCAGGAGAAAATAAATGTAATGTTCATCTTTTCATATATAATTATCAATTTAATATAATTTAACTATTATTGTTAACAATTACTATTATTTTACCATAATGTGGAGAGGTTCACTAACATTAACTGCATAAGGAATCTTTTCCTTTATTTTCTTAATACATTAACTATACTAAATGCATTCCTTATATATATTTTCCTTCATTTTTTTCACCTTCAAGTCCCACTCTCCTAAGTGGTGGAATTGTTAATGTAATCAGTTAAAAGTAAACTGAATCAGTCTAGGATTGTATATCATTTTGTTTCACTTGAAATTTTGAAACTGAAACTTTGACCCATTCAACTTTGCTAATGTGCGTTTGGAATAGGTCTGCTAGTATTTGATCCTTCTTTCTAAGACAGAGATTTACTGCTGTCCCCACTGGATGCCAAATTTGCTAATAGGGTGTTAAATCGTCTCTCTACTCAGTCAGAACTAGTGCTCCAGTGTTGCTGGTATGTCGGCACAGCTCACACTCTGGTACCCTCTTCATTCCATTCTTAACTTTCTGCAAGCTGCTATCGAAGTATCCTGTTATCCCTGCCCGTCTACAATCCTAACAGAGACTTGCAGGAGACTCCTATATGGACTCCTGCAATTCTCTGCATAACTCCCTATGCACAAGTACTCCACCCTAAAGATTCTGGTCACTTCATCCACACCACGCTCTGATATTTATCTTTTGAAATTACCAGGACAGTTGCTCTGTTCCGGTTGCAGTTCTCTATAGTTGAATATTTCTTCCCTTATTGAGAACTAGATAATTGTGGGACTTTTCTTGCTTGTGAAGGAAAAACATTTGTTATACTTGTCATCCAAACCAGAAAACTCTTCTTTCATAGGTTTTCCATTTCTCTAAATAGAAGACTAGTTCAGTGTCAGTTAATTATGACTGGGAGCAGAATTCAAAGAACACATTGTTGTGCAAAAAAATGTAATCCCTTTGGATTTCATTGTTCTTAGTTATAAAACAAAGGAGTTTGCCTCCAAGTGGCGTTCTTATTTTAAATACCTTGTCAAAATTCAATGGATACATCAGGGTTCATTGAAATATGACAGCGTCACCTAGAAATTTTAGTGAATTCCCATATGTGCTATGATTTTCAAATTATTGGTTTTTGAAGTCTTCATTTAGGAACTAGTGAATTATGGAACTATATTTACTTCATCATTAAAGCACACTGTACTGTTCTACATTAATTTAGCCAATATTTATTGACAACAAATATGTTTTAAGAATTATAATGGTTGGTGTAATACATCATTTTTAGTAATAGTTTCCTATATTCTCTAATATCACTTTGTATATTGCAAAAATATGCCTCTCACTTTCCTTAATATTCATTTTATATTTATTGAATAATTCATTATTTAAAATATCATTTATCGTCCACTACAGATGTACCAGACACTGATGCCTGCTGTGAATACAATAAGTGTCTGAGACTTAATATCTATTTCCATGTTGTTGCGACTATTAAAAAATGAGTTAGACATGAGTAGTAAAATTTCACTAATAAAACTGTGCCCCAAATATTTGGAGGATACAGATGAGAATGATTAACTCTGCCAGAGGCTTCTGGTAAAAGTTCTTGGAAAGAGTCAACTTTGAGCTAATAGACTGTGATAAAAGGCAATTAAGCTAAGCATTTAATACCAATCCCAGTACTTCCTGACCATGAGGTCATTAGCAAATATGCACACTTTTCTTATCTTTAGTTTTCCCTCCTCTGAAATGAGGATAATAATACTGACTTTTCTGTTTGTTGTGAAGATTAAAACGTTCTAATTTTAGAAGCCTTGAAATGCTCAATTTTTTTGCAATGCAATTATACTTACCATTATTTTGCTTTTAAATTATGACTACTTTTATTAACATATGAAATTTCATTTGTTTAATTATACTGTAGAAATTTTCCCTTATTATTATTTGTAAAATGTTCCAATATAAACCATGCATGGCTTCTCAAATCTTAGATACTGAAAGGGTCAGTAAGATAACATTAAGATGTACTTTGTTAATTTATGAGTTACTCTAGCATTCTGTAGAATTCCAAAAAGTCACTGTAAATTTCTAGCCTTCTTGAACATTGCTATTGGTAAAGGAGTTTGTACTGAAATTTTCCAGATCCCAGAAAGAATCTTGACATTTGCCTTATAGGTTATGTAACAAGATGTAGTTTTTTGCACCTAAAAAAAAAAGCAAGAGTCTATTGTCACATATTTCTGCCAAATCCAGTTTCCTTTCCCAAATTTCCTATTTCTGAATTTCTGTACCACTTTTTCCTTCTTTAATGTTTCACATTGCATTTTTCAAAAATACCTTTTAAATTACAATTTTTTTTACAGGGAGTGGATTGTATATTATTCTATTTATGTAATCTATCTTGTCAATTGATAAAATAAGGGTACCCATTATAAGTATATAGTTTTGACATATTTGTATATTCATGTGATTATGACCAAAGCTAATTTACAGATTATAATAGATTATAATTTATTTCCATTGTCCCAAAATGTCCCCATGTGTTTTTATAACCCATTCTTCCCACATGCCAGGAACAGGAAAATCTTTCTGCTACTGAATATTAGAAATCATTTTCAAGAATTTCACATAAATATGCTGATACAGTAAGCACTATTTTGTATTTACTTTGTTTACTAAGCACGATGTATATTAGGCATATCCTTGCGGTTGTATATATCAGTAGTCACTACTTTTTTGTTACTGAGTAGTATTTCAATACATGGGCTTACTTTACTGTGCATATCTGTTCTCCTGTTGATGTTTATTTTCCCCTATTTTGAGGCTGTTATTTAAAAAGATTATATTAATGAAAAAGTCTATGTAAACATGCGTAAATTTTGGTAAATTTTGTCTTTGAAGCCCATGCTTAAATATATACTTAATCAGTAATGTTCTGTTTTCTTGATGAATTGATAACTTTATTGTTATTATTAGAATTTCTCCTCTTATTCTAGGTAATATTCCTTGTTCTGAAGTAAGAGTTTCCTTATATAAATATAACTACATTAATCTTTGTTATGAGCTTTTGCATAACTTGTATATTTTTCTATCCTTTTTCTTTAAAAACCTTGACCATCCAGTCTTCTCATTCCTTCCCAATTGATCCTGCCAGATTACTTTTTTTGTTTGTTTTGTACCCTTCATACCATTCTACTTTTTTAAAAGGATAACTCATAAACTGTTAATGGTAATATAAAATGGAACAACCATTATGGAAAGTAGTAGTATGGAAAAATAAAAAATGGAAATATCGTATGGATCCAGTAATCCTCTGCTGGATATTTACTCTAAAATCCAACAATCTAATTTATAGAGATATGTGTACCCTCTGTTCATTACAACATTATTTACAGTAGTCAAGAGTGGAAACAACCTACGTGCTCATTGACAGATGAAAGGATAAAGAAGATATGGTTCATATACACAATGAAATATGACTCAGCTATAAAAAAAAAGAAAAAAAAAAAGAAATCCTGCCATTTGTAGCAACATGAATGGACCTAGAGGGAATTATGTTTAGTATTTAAGCCAGAGGAAGATAGACATTGTATAATATTACTCATATGTAGTACATAGAGAAACCAAGCAAATGAGTGAACTAAATCAGACAAAAATAGACTTAACCAGTAAAAACAAATCAATGGTTGTATGAAGAGAAGGGAAGGGTTGACAGGCAAAAAAGATAGAAGAGACCAATTATGTAGCGAAGAACTAAAATAGTGGTGAAATGGTGTTGAATTTAATATATTATATAGAGCTAGGTATTTACTCTTACACAACGTAAATCTATATAATATTATGATGCAATATTCCTACAATAAAATTAATTTAAATCTTAAATGTTTCATACTCTGGTTTCAATTAGTTTCTTAATTACTTTTCATTATCTAATTCTATTTAGTTGCCAATGCCTGACTCAAGTGTCTACTTCTCTTGTCCAGGACCTATGATGCAGTGAGGAAATTTTCTTTCATTTCATAAGAGAGAAATCACTGGTCCCTGTTTCTCTTGCATAACAATTCTCCTGGATTCTCTTTTGTTTGATTATGACCAGGAAGGATAAAATTCAACAGATCCATGAGATTCATCTTCTCTTCTAAAGGATTTGGACAATTTTCTCAGCAATGATGATTCTCTTTCTTATCAGAAATTCTCATTCATGCTGATGAGAAAATGAATTTATTCTGCAATGTTTTAATATAAATATTTATCATCAACATAATACTGTTATAAATTCAATCTTATTTAGATATCATATCCTATCATAGAAGAAGATGCATTCAAAATGAAATAAAGGCTTAAAAACACATGGATCTCATACAGAATTAAAAGTAGTTTATAAATGAACATATACATATATATATAAGGAATATACATACATTCTTCAAAATAGGAGCACATTAAATATTATCTGAAACTTTGAGTCCTTTGTGAATTATTTAAACCTTGCCCATCAATAAAACCTGATTCAGATTTTAGCAAGGTATGGTCGTCTCTGGTTTCATGTATTTTCTGTAGCAAGTCATGACAGAGATATCACGAGGGCAACTGTTCTGGTTCCAGTGCTGCAGTATTTGGAACTGAGAATATATAAGAAAAATTGTGAGAAGTGGGAGGATCAGGAGGCTCCTTCTTTTTATTCCCTCCAGAGACTGAAGTATGTTCTTTGTTATTTCGTCCCCAGCACTCTCTGATTAGTGAGGGATTCTGCTCCCATAGTTCTAGACCTTCCACAAACTAGAGCCTTTCCTGTGGATAAGCTGTCTTCAAAGTCAGCTATGAAATTTAAAATTGTATTCCACTGTATCTTCTCCTCTTAGCAGCAATAACATTGAAACTTTGTAGCATATTTGTGTACACTGGATGTCAATGTATGTGTGTTTTGTTAATGTATGTGTGTATATGTGTAAATATGCATGTGTACTTCTGTGTTACAAACCAATCACCAGCTTCCATGTAGAAATGAATGTTGCCAAATAAAGATGCATATAAATTCCTATTTATTGAAAATGTAGCTATTATAACAACATAAAAAATCAATGTTTGCCCAATTATTTTCTGCAGGCAGTATCATGTATTGCGGCATAGTTTCTCATTAGATTAAATCAAACTGTTCTTAAATACCATTTTACCAGCTGTTCCTGGATAAAGGGTGAACAGAACAGTTTGTAGTAGCAAATATGTACTTCTTTGGCAAGTGTCCTTGCCAACATTGCTACCAGCTGTGTATATTGTTTATAAAAAACAAATGCCCTTAGTGGTTTTTCTTAAATTTTATTGACATTTATTTTTCCAGAATAATTTCATATGTTTCTCATGAAGACAAATGTTGCCAAGGCCTATAAAATAAGTCAAATTCAAATCATAATTGCAAGTATTTTAAGGTTTAATCCAGAATTAAATTTTAAAAATTAGATCACTAAAAAGTAGATGCAACAAACAGTAAAATAGTAAAATAAACTTTTCAAATTCTCCAGATTTTTATATGTAAGCTTTTAAGAATACATATATTCTACATTGCCAGTTGTCTAAACTGAGTTCTAATCAATTAATTAAGAATAAAGCTACTTTCAAAAATTATAATTTTATTGAATGAACATTGAATAACCCTAAAGAGTTTAAGGTATGCAACATTTAAACACTGTTCCTTATGCTACTGAAAGAACATGCTTCTCAATTTTTTGTTTTATTCCCAAGTTTTAAATAATTTTTCTTAACAAAAGTTCACTTTTTTTTTCTGTAGATAAGAAAAAGAAAGACCTCAAAGCTGGAAGTCTTGGGCAAGATTATACGACCTCTTAGTTTGTAGGACCACAAGGTCACATAAATTCCAAGGGTATTATTTATATTATGCAAATGAGGTTTTTCTTCTAGAAGTATAGATTGTAACATCTGCTTTCAATTTCATTTCATTTTTGACCACATCCTGCTGAACAACAAAGTTTCTATAGGTTGTATAGCATAAAGGAATTGCAAATGTTAACACTCTAAAACAAAAAATGAAATTCTAATGTTGATTTTTATGAAGACATGATAAAGAGCATTTATATTTTAAGCAACCATAAGTCATCCTAGTATATAATTATAGATTAGATGTATAAAAGAGTAATTATGTCCTCATTTATCATCAGTTTTCTGTTATTTTTTCTTATTATCAACCTATAGTCACTTGTCTATAAATAAGTAAATGTATACTTTATATATAATATGAATGTATCATATGAATGAACATACATTATATATACGCATATATATATTATTTGAGGATTTACATGTCTGCCTAGCTATATAGACTATCTATATTTCTATGTAGCTAATTTAGATTTCTTTTCCTACATGTTTCATTCTTAGTCTAATACTGAGATATCTTTTCAACATGTTGAAATCAATGTGTCTTCCGCACTTCACTATGAATTTCACTGTCCATATAAACCTTGAATTATACCATTCTTATTATTAGGTTGACAATTTTTGAAGAAAACAGAAACAAGGAAAATAACCAAAACTTTACCAAAGTTTCTGTACATTAAGATTCAGGTTGGAACTGAGTAATGGTTGTCCTGGAGCTAGTCAGTGCCCTCCTGGGCCATAGAGCTTCATACACAAACTCTGGCAAATACTGAAAGTGGCTAGAAACATGGCTTCAGAGCCAGAACAAAAATGTAAGTAGATTCTGTGTGGGCTATTGAGAAGGTCATTTTTTAACATGTCCGTAATGTGTTCTTCAAGATCGTTCCCACTGATCATTTTATTCCCATGCTTAAAGTACTTCAGTGTCTCTGAAATAGCTTCTCAATTCACTGTCCAATAGTCTCCTGCCTGACACCATGCTTTCACAGCTCGTACACAAAAACTAGACTGAATGACTTTCATCTGTATCCCTGCTTTGGCTGAAGGAAGACAATGCCTGTGTCTTTTTCACCACTGTATTTCCTGAGCCTGGAAATGTACAGGGAAAATAAAAGGCATGCGATAATTTAATAAATAGGAGGAGGGATGAGTCAAATGCGAAGATTTTGAGTATGTCTGATTTACTTGGGGAGAGAGTAGGTGGATGGTTAATGTTCCAACAAATATGCAGTGAAAGTCAGAGGGACCCCCAAATTCCCATTATTCCTTCCGGAACACCTAGACTCTTGTCCTATTTTGACCTGTATACTTTGTCTCTGTGTATTAGTTCCAGTAATAGTTAGGACTTGATAAGATTTTGAAGCTAGTTGTTTGTCTCCAGAGGCCAGAGTTCAGTTTTTCAGCCTCTCTCTACTCTGGAGATCCACCCCTAGAAGAACACCCTGTGACAGTGAGAATCAGACCCATGCCAGGCTTCAGCCTCTGGCCTCTACTCCTATGGATTTTCCTGAACCTGCTTTCTATCGGAACCCCTCTAGTTTTAGTCCTTTTGCATCTTCCTGGTTCTCTCCTCTCTGTCAGGGCCTTGGAATACCAACCAGTTGTCCCGTGTCTATCAGTTTAACTAAACTGATACTGTGTTTTTACACAAAGTCATCTGTGTTTTTATTCTTTTGTCCCTGAATATTCCCTTTCACCATGGTCCCTATCCTTAGCACCCCTCTGACTCAGAGGAGCGCACTGCTTATCTTGCAGAACAGGAGTTGCCCTCTTCACAGTTTTCTGTCCTCTTTCTATTTGCCCTTAAGATATTTTGCTTTCCTCATTCTTCCTCTCAGTCCTATGCCAATCAATTACTATTTCTTTTTTCCCAGGGTTTTTCAATGATTTAGGGAGAGATCTGTGAGTTCACCATTAGGAATCTAAAATTTGAGTTTTATATTTTGATGCTAACCTCAAAATTGTGCTTTGGATTGTTTGAATGGTCATCTTCTAACTAGATTGCTGCCAAATGTCTGGTGTTGACATTTCAATTTGTATTTTTTATGGTATCAATGCTAAGCAGGACTGCTTTCATGGCCTCTGGTTAATGAAAAAAGAGCAAAGACTGAGGAAATTTGTAAGTGATATTATGAAATCAAGTGAAGTCCAAATAGTATCTCAGATAGGATACTACGCAAATATTTTTGCAGTAACATAGAAAAATAAGTGTTAAGAAAAATGAGTAATTTCATAATAATAGCAACATAAAGCATGAACAACTCAAAATCTTTTCTATGGTAGCAATTGGCATCATAATAGTTAACACTTTATTTTTGGAAAACAACCTTTTGTCACAAACTTATTGCAATTTGTATGATGGAATTTGTCCTTAAAGTCAAATCTTAATTTTTTGTAAGTTGTATATGAATGTAATTTATATATAGCTTTATTTTTGGACAAGTAGAGTAAAATAATAATAGCTATAACTTAATATTGGAAGTCCAGATAAAAAAACAAATATTTTAAACAATACTGATTTCCTCATAAACATATCTTTTTGAAGGCTCTTCTTACAAAGCTTATTTTCTTACGAAGTGTAATTTAATCTACCAATTCATTTATAACAGTGATAAAAGAAAGATGTTGAGTCGTGTTTTTTAATCTGCCAGTTCCCCTTGCTTGCCAAAGAAAATAGTCTCAATTCCCTAATACAAGTCCAATTCTAATCTCCTGAAATGGAGGTATAAAAGTATCTATCAGATAATATAAAACTGAAAATCTGAAAAAAAGAAATAAACCAGCTTCAATTTTTAATTTTAAATTGAGAATAGCATTAATACCGAAGCCAGAAAAAGGAACTACAATAAAATTTTAAACCAATATCCTTTTTGAATATTGATGCAAAAACCCTTAACAAAATATTAGCAAACCGAATTCACCAGCATATTAAAATATTATACACCATGAACAACTTAGATTCATTATCGGAATGCGTGAATGGATTAGTATACCAAAACCAAACTATGTTAAATAATGAATTAATAAAACAAAAGGAAATGAAACATGATAATCTCAATGTATGAAAAGAAAAACATTTGTCAAACCTCAATACCCTTTCATGATAAAAACCGTCAACAAACTAAGAATATGAGGCAAATTCTTGACATAATAATGATAGACATGAAAAAATCCACAACCAACATTATATTCAATGATTAAAGAATAACAACCTTTCCACTAGAATCAGGAGCAAGGCAAAATGATGACTTTGACTACTTCTATTCAGCATGGTGCTACAAATAAGTAGAGTGATTAGTCAAGGAAGAAATCATAATAAAAGGCACCTAAATTGGAACAAGTCAAATTATGTCTGTTGAGAGATGACATAATGCTATTTGTAGAAAATTCTAAGTATTCTACACACACACTGAAACAACCCCCCCCCCCACCAAATAAAGCACATTCAAACGAATAAACTAATTCAGCAAACGTGGCAGGATACAAAATCAAAACACAAAGTTCAGTTACATTTCAGCACAGTAACAATGAATAATCTGTAAAGGAAACTAAGAAAATATTTCCATTTATAATAACATCAAAAAGAACAAAATACTTACATATAAACTTAACCAAGAGAGTGAAAATCTGTTAACATAAGAATTATAAAATATTGCTGAAAAAATTGAAGAAGACACCAATAAATGGAAAGATATCCCATGGTCATGAATTAGAACACTTAATATTGTATAGATGTCAATGCTACCAAAATGAGCTAAAGATTTGATGTAATCTTCATCCAAATCCCAATGATGTTTTGAAAAGAAAAGAAAATTCCATCCTAAAAATTATAGACAGAATCCTGAGAACCCTCAATAGCCGTAACAACTTTTGACACAAAAGAACAAAGTTAGATTTCATATTTTTTTGGTTTCAAAACTTACCACAGTGCTACACTAGTGAAAATAGTGTGATTTTGTCATAAAAATTAACATCTAGATGTATAAAATAGAATATAAGGTTCAAAACTGAACTCCTGCATATATGGTTAGATGATTGTCAACAAGAGAGTCATGATCTTTTAATGGCAAAAGGGCCATTTCTCAACAAAAGCATTGTTAAACTGAATGTTTAGATGCAAAGAATGAAGTTGAAAACTTATATGACACCTCATAAAAAATTAATTCAAAATATTCAGAGAGTTAAATATGAGAGTGAAAACTGAAACTCTTGAAAGGAAACATAGAGGAAGACGACATAGCATTTGAATTGGTGTTGATTGCTTGGAAATGACACCAGTGTACAAGAAAGAACAACAAAAATAGAAGATAAGCTAAACTTTGCAAAAATTGAAAATTTTATGCATCCAAGACCATTATTAATAAAGTGTAAAGTTAATCCCAAAAATGGGAGAAAATATTTGTAAATCATAATTCAGCAAAAAATCAGTATCCACAATAAATAAAAAACTCCAACATAAGAACTACAAAACAAACAAAAGATTAAAAATAGGAAAAGGACTTGAAAAGGACATTTCTCCAGAGAAAATGTATAGTAAGCACATGAAAAGGTACTCAACATTATTAGTGAGTAGGGAAATGCACATCAAAGCCACGATGAGAAACCACATCACATACATTAGGATGGATATTACAAAATCCAAAAAGCAAACAAAGAAACAAAACAGAAAAGAACAAGTCCAATGAGGATGTGAAGAAATTGGACAGCTTGTATAGTGCTGATGGGAAGGTAGAATGATAATGGCTTCCATGGAAAACAATATGGCAGCTACTCAGAAAAAATAAACATAGAATTACCATAAATACAGAAACTTCACTTCTGGTAGATACCCAGAAGACCTTTTGATAAGTGAAATAAACTGATCACAAAAGGGCATATATTGTATGGTTTCACTAATAAAGCATTATCTAGAGTAGTTAAATTCATAGAAAGAGACAGTAGATGGTGATTATCAGGAGCTGAGGGTTGAACATCGAGCAGAAAGAATTTGAGGAGCATTCACCATTCATAAAGAACATATTGAGAACACTAAAGAACTGAGCAGAGATATTTTGTTTTATGTTACAAATCTATTTTCTTCTGTTAACACCCTTAGAACTATGTCAATGCCAAACAACGTTATAATGCCTTTTGGTTGATGGACTCTTTTTTGAGAATCCATACAAATCTTCACACAAAAATCTATGTTGGGACAGTACTCTTGTTTTTCAACATTTATTGAGAACCTACTATATTCCTCTCACAATAATTTCAGTTATTAAAGACTAAGAATTCAACATATGTATATATTTATACAGTGCTTATTCTTATATTGTGAAATGACACCATGCAGACTTGTACATATCCTCTTTTGACCTTATCCTAACTTGCCCCAGAAATGTTTATAGATAGTTTTTGAAGCATTCTATCTTTCCATATATGGTTTTCTCACTTGGTAACATTCAAAAACACAAAATGACCTCTTGTAGTGGAGAAAAGTGAAATATTCTATTTTTAGAAAAGCAAATGAACAGAGAAAATGAAAAAGGGCAGAATAAACATTTCATTTGACAATCTGTCACATACAGAACAGAGCAGCAGAGATGTGATGAATAGACTGACGCTGCAGACAAACCCTCTACATATGGAAGAAACAATCATTTCTCCTCGAATGCTCTTGCTTTGATTCTTCTGTAAACACAAAATCTACAAACACAGAGCTTACAAGCATGAATAGAGGGGAAAATGAAGACTTGGCAAATTCAAGAGGAAACATAGATTTCATTTACCATTGAGGAATATGAGAGATACGTATAGATAGCTTAAAATTATGTCTTTGTCCCTTTAGGATAAGAGTTTTCAGCCTTCTATTGAAATAAATACAGTAAGAGAAACTTTATTTTCCTTTAAAGACATTTTAAATTTAAAATTTAATTGAAATATAAAATCAGCTCTCTCCTCCGGGAAAACACCTATGTTAGTCTATTTTTAAAAGAAATTTTTTAGGTTTAGGTTCAAAACCCCCAGGTTCTAGTGCATCGATATCTGAGGGCAAGAAGAGATGGATGTCTCAGCTCACACAGAGAGAAAATTAGAGACTTTACCCTTCCTCTGCCTTTTTGATCTTTTCAGGCCCGAAATGGATCAGATGATGCCAACCTATATAGGGGAGAAAAGATTTTTACTCAGTCTGTGGCTCAATGTTAATCTCTCACAGAAACACCTTTACAGACACAACTTGAAACATTCTACTGGGTATCTGGACATTCATAGCCTAGTCAGGTTGATACATAAAATGAACTCCCTTGATAACTGACTCATTGAGGACATTATAGGTGGAGCACTGCCTTTTTTGTTCTACATTAGGGCCTACATTCAAGTTCAATAGTTAAAGGTCCGGATTCTGAATTCTAACTGTTTGCTTTAAGATCATGATCTGTTATTCTCTGCCAATTATTATCACGCAATCCTGGGCAAGTTGTTTCATGTTTTAACACCTCAGCTTCCTCATTTGTAAAGAAATAGTACCTATCTCATAGGATTACTATGAGGATTAAATGTGTTAATAGCGCTTGCATTTGTTAACTAGCACTAGCCTTACATAGACCAAATATTTCATTTCTTAAATATATATGAAGTATGTGAATATCATAAATATTTAATAAACTTTAGTTATTATCACTCTGGGTTTAGGTGTATTATTTTTTACAGTATTGATGAAGTTGATAAATGAGGAAACAACATGAAGTTCAACATCTGAAAGTCTGACTAATCAGATGGCTCTTTTTCTGGACCAGCTCATAGGTGCTGATGTTTTTGTAATAGCTAAAGAAAGGGATGTGTGAGGGCTTCCTGGGAATGTGAGAATGAATAAACAGAGTCTTTTTAGAAATTTGTTTTTCTCTTTGTCCATATTTGGAGACTTCTCTGACTCAAACACTATGGAGAAGATGAAAGTTTTTCTCTCTTTGGTTCCTTTTCCTGATAACCTTGGAGTCACAATGCATAGTTTGAGAAATACTGGTTTAAGCTATATTTTCTCAGGTTGTTTATGAGATGTCATAGAAGACAAAGTCAGAGGCCATCTTGAGGTTGAAGTGCATTGCATTTATTGCTTTTCTGCTCTCTGAAATGTTCCCTACTCTGTCAGCAAAGGCTAGTAGATTGGTCTTTGATAATTTGATTCTCCAACTCATGCTATTACTCTGTAATCTTAGTGCTTACAAATTGGTTTTCTGATGATATATTCCAATATTTTTACATATGCTGAAGTTAATATGTGTTGGTCTATAATGCCTAGAATTCAAAAAAAGTTTTAAAGCAAATCTTTATAGAACTCTCATATCCTTTAAGAACCTCTCCCATCATCTATCAGTTCTCAGGGTAACTCAGTCAATTCATTATTACACTGCAGGGCAAGAGCCATCAGTCCTGCTCAGATAAGCACATACACGTATTCTAGGTGATTACACTCTGCAGCTTACATTTCATCTTGTTATCCTTCCTTTTTATTGCTCTTTTTTTTCTCTCCACCTCTCCACCTTCTGTCTTATTTTCTTTGTCATACAAGTAAAAATAAAGGTCATATGAAACATTATTTGCTATAGATGTCCTTGACTTTTCTAGCCCTCATGCAACAGAATACAGTTAGGTGTTTTCCATTCCAAATCTACTAAACAATGCTACTCCTCTCATTACCACTTAAAGAATAAATTGTCAGTCCTGGGAAGATCTAGGAAAAAATTATCTTTTAAAATCTTTTAAAATCTTTTAAACTCTTATCTTTTAAACTTTGACATATTTATAGCTATAGATATTTAACATATGTTTATGTGTATTTATACGTGTATATACAAATATACTAAAAAAAAACTCCCTGAAAACACAAATTCACATACAAAACTAAAAGAAAAATTGTACAAAAATGATGTAACTTTATTGCGTGTGTTAGAGGTTATTTTCTATTTCATTCAATTTCAGTATAAAACTACTGATCATGATCTACTAAATGTATTTAATAAGCTACTAATGAACTTTGATTTGCACTTTGAAGAGCCCTGCTCTTGAGCTGCCTAACAAAAAGATGGAGCCCCAGTCTGCATGGAACAATGCTCAGAGATGTAAGACAATAAAAAGAGGTCTTTCTGTTTCACACGACATCTTCTGTGTGTGTGTGTATGTGTGTGTGTGTGTTGCACATGAGAGCATACTACTCATTAATTTTAAAAAGGGAAATTAAGTTTCATGGTCCGCCCTTGCAAATTTGGTTTTAAAATCAAGAATGTGAATTTTGCCCTTGATGGGATAAGGAAAATATTCACTCCTATTTCATTGGCCTCTAATATTAGTTCTTCATGTCTTCCTTGAAAACAGCAGTCTGAAAGACTCAGGAGCGATCTGTATTTTTATCGTTTGTCAATGGCACATTTGTGCACATAGCAATGTGTGCATCCTGCTTGAGCTTTTTTTGTTTGTTTTATTCTTACTATGAAGAACCTGGAGTAACAAAGCTGAAAACTGCCAACCTTAAAACGGAAAGAAAGCAAAACCAGCAGAGATTTGGAGAAGCATTAAATAGCAGAAAGGATTGCGATCAAATGACAAATAAGAAAATAGGATTTAATTCAAATGAAATCGAACTGTCAGGTAAAGAAGTTGGCCTCATGGACAAGATTCTTTAGGCTGTGAAGAAGTAATAAACTCTAAGATGGGGCTGCAAAGGAAGTAGATATCACATTTGGGAAATGGGAATGATTTTAGTTAAAGAAGTGACTGGATCTCAGCTGACACCCAATGATATTTCAAACAACATGAATAGCCTTGGAGACTGAGTGTGGGAGGAGTTGAGTGATTGCTAGAATGAAAGATAGAGACAGCGCTCAATTAGAAGTGTCATATTTTGTAGCACAAGAGGGAATAGAGACAAGAATGTGACTTTTCAAGTTGGGGGCTTCTTTCACACAGGGTTGGGTAGAATCAAAGAACCTCTGAATCAGCAAAATAAAGATATGAGAAAGTTCATGTGTTTTGGTTTTTCAGCAAATAATTTACAAGAGGGACTATGTGGAGTGGAAGAGACATAGAGATGTTATCAATCAAACATAATTCATGGGACTTGCTTGCACCCTAATTTGAACAAATTAACTCAATAAAAACTGTATGAGACTATTGGGAAATTTGATTTCCTCAGCATTTGATGGTGATCAGGAATTACTGTTAATATGTGGAGTGTCATAATGGTATGGTGGCCATGCTATTAAAAACCATTACCTTTCAATGATATATATGCTAAAATACTTAAGGGTGAAATTACATGATGTCTTAGATTTTCTTTAAAATCAAACAGTGTGACAAATAGGTTCTAGAAACTGATGAAAATTCCAGGGTCCAGAAAACACACTAGCATTTGCTGAGAAATTGGTCTCCAGACAGGTGTCTATGAAATTCCTGAGTCTATGGTTATGAAGAGAACCCACTGGGCCCCATGTGTGACATTATGACAATATTTCAGAGGTCTTTATTATTCTCCATTTAAGACTTATTAATTATAATTAACCTAAGTGTGCTTAGGGAAAACAAAATCCTTGCTATGAGGATTTGGCTGATAGATCTTTGTTCTTATTCTTTCCATACACTTTCATGATGCCATTACCACAGATTTGACAATTATCTTCACATTTTCAAATACTGAGTTTTCTTCCAGATCAAATACTAGCTATTCAAAAGCTTCACAGAGTTCCCTCTGTACCATCTTGACGTCTGTTGTACATCCTGCCATATGTTGTAGCTGTTGATGGACAGGTTCATAATGGCTACTAATTAGAAGATTTTTGAGAACAGGATTTATTCCAACATATATACTTTTGCATCCTCATGCACCCAGTTCATTAGGCCTGAGGAGACCCTTAATAAATAAGTAATCTGTCCATGAACAAATAAATGAATAAATGGTGAGCACAAATTCTTCCTGACCAAGAAAGCACAAGCGAAACAACAGCATCATTTTGGATGTCTGTAAAGGAGTCTTCATAGATGAGGAGATTCTTTCAGACTTAATTAACAATAAAAACTTCATCAGCTCATAACAGCAACCAGCTTTAGTTGCAGCCTTTCCATTGAACAGCCTCTTCTTCCAATAGTAGATCAACAGCCACGTTCTGTAGAATGGTTTGCTCATAAGCTGTCAAAATCCAGCCAGTTCTTTTGTACATTAAGCAAGATACACTGCACTTGGAATTGGCTAGCCTGAAAGTTAAACGGCTTCTCTAAATACAGAATGCATGTTTACTGCTTCTTGCTCCTGTTGGCAGTTTCCTTAAAATGACCAAAAACAAAGCCATGTAAACATTCTGAAGATTACACCAAAGTCATTCTTGTCTTTTTGCTTCTGTAAAGATTATTATAATGTGTTCATTATGGGAAAGCACGCCCCAACAACACCTTACTGAATTTTAAAGGAACAGTGGTTGAAAGAAATGTTGAGTTCAACAATCATTAAGAAATCAGGATGCACAGATCAAAACTTATCACTAAAGAAGTTTAAGTTGTGGAGTTTCTCCAGGGGTAGTCACTGTTTTAACTTTTTATATCCTGCTGCTAAATATTTTAGAGGCTGAAATAAAAGCTCTCAAGAATTTTTCAATGATCTGATTGTGCAAAAATTCCATATTTTTCAATAATATAAAATAGCAAAACTGGAACACTTTAGGGGGTATTTGCTAAGGTATTTTTCAAAGGTGACATGTCATGACTGCGACTTTATTGGAGAGAAGAAGAAAGAGAAACCACTTTTTGATTCTCTTTGTTACAATGGAACATGTGAGCGTCAGGCACTGAGCATTCTATTTATTTTCACAGTAGTCCTGAGAGTTGGCAAGGTGTGGCAGAAACAAGCTGATTCTCTCAGAAGCTTTTTTATAGCAGGACTAAGGTAAGGCAAATGAGGTACCTAGGTACACAAAATCTAGGTAGTAGGCACCTGCAAACACCAGTCTTGCACTCATACAACACTGCACTTTCCCAACCTTGAGAATGAGGGCTCCTTATGTACATGTTAGGCATCTTGCTTCCAACACTTTGCTTGCTGAGAAATTAAACTACATTTCCCAGTTTTCCAAATTAGAAGTTACCCTGTGACCCGATTCCATCCCGTGAAACATTCAGTCCCATGGATTGAGTTGTGTTTGCCCTGTCACAACCTACAACGTCTTCTAAAGCACCATCCTCAGTGTTTTCCCCATCTACCAACCGAAAAGATAGGACTTTAAGGACACAGGCAAGGGCAGAGCCATAATTTGGAAGGAATTTGTGTCTCTGAGCTGCTCCTTACAGAAGAAAATGCTTAAGAAAGGGTCACCTATGTTAGTCTCAAGTGAGTGAAAAATAAATTGTGGTTATCTTAAGAAAATAACATTCGGAGGCTGTTGTTTAAGTATGCAGCTGATACAGATTTATAATAGGCATAGTTCTCATTTTTCAGGTAGAAATAGATTCATAGAGCATGTTTGCTGACCAGTCATACAGAATGAATGGTGGATCGAGGATTTGAACTTTCACTTGCTCAGCGTACTCACTTATGTTCTAAACATCACTGGAAGCAACTACTGAGAACATAATTAATGAAATCAGTAAATCTTTCCAAATTTGTATCCAATATTCTAAGTGATAGTTTCTCCAACACATTCAACCATAGAGTTTTGGAGGTGTTTTTTGCGTTTTTGTTTTGTTTTGTTTTGTTTTTTTTCCAGGAAAGTTGCAGGCAGGAAGGAAGGCCAGTAGGCAGGCAGGCAACAAGAGAGAGGGGGAGGAAGCATTTTATTACTTTTTATTTAGTTACTCATGCTGATTGCTTCCCTGTGGACTTGGGACTTGAGCCCAAGTGCATGTGGCCTGCATTCCTTTAGAGGCGATTGACCTAACCTCTACTCCAACAGTGCTTATCAAACAATAGAGAATTTCAGTTAGGAAATAAAATGGCATTGTCCTTTTTGATAAGCCATTTTGGTTAGGTCACTTTACTTCTAAGATGCAGATTGTTGTTTGGATTTAAGCAGTTCCAAGAGTCTCCACTTCCCCATCCCTCAACACCCTCAACGTGTACATCGCAATTCCCAATCCTGCCAAGTTCCAAAAGCTCCTGGGCCCTGTTTTCCATTAGGCTTAAGCCAGAGATTGTGGCACACAAATTCGATGTAATAGTAAGTTGTCATGGAGAAGAAATATTCCCTATTCTTCTGCATTGATACCAAAATTTTATTGAGAGAAACTCATATACAAATGATGAAATCAGTATTATCTATTTACTATCCTTGCCAAAGAGAGCTCAGTATAAACAGATATACAGGGTCTGTTTGAGGTCTGTTTGATTTTTTGTGCAGAGGCAAACTGATTATAGGGAACATACAAAGACAAGGGCAGGAGCACAGTCTGTGAAATCTGCTCTTGAGTCGATCTGTACCACATTAACATTCCAAACAATCAGGTCACTGATTTTTCTTTCTTCAAAGTAAATCAACAAGAAGAAATATGGGCTCAAAAATACAGAATGAGAGATATTTTAAAGTGCTCCATGTTTTAATAAACAGCTTTGTGGTAACTTCCCTACAATATTTCCTAAAGGGAGAATGTGGAAACATCTACGTTTCTATACTGCTTCTTTTACAATTTGATAAATAATCAGTATAAATGCTTTCAGTGTCAGCTTCTGTCATTTAAGTAGTGAAGATGTGATCTGAGGGAAAGATCCCTGTATTTACTTTTAGAAAAGCATGGTTAGGTTTAGGACATCGAATGCTAGATAAACAATAACAATGAAATAATTGAATGTCTCTAAGATTCAATCTGCGATTTGTACATTGAACACATTAGCAATATCGAAATCACAAATTGATCATGGAAGATAAAGTTGGCTCATGTTTATAAAAGTGATTACTATAAATATTCTATCTTTTGTCTATTTTTTGTTTCTGTTTTCTAGATTTTGTGATGCCAAGGTAAATTGAGATATATATTTATAGAAATAACTTGTAATAGGTATCTTTTTCAAAAGATACTCCTTGCTTGGTTTGACCCAACAAATGTATCACAGTTTTTCAGAGAGAATGACATCTCTAGTTGTAGATATTTTCTCAACCATTTCTTCTTCATATACCCTGGAAACTCCAGGAGAGCAAAGAAACTATGCCTATATTGTTCTTTTCTGTAACTTCAGTATCTAGCACACAGCTTTGAAAAAACATGCAGTATCTTAGTGTTCTTTTCTAGATTCATTCCTCATCATACGAGGTAACTTTACCTAGTCTCAAGATCTCAATGCTTCAGAGCTAAGGTTATGTACCTCCAGACCAAACACACACACACACACGCACATGGATACACACACTGCTTCCCACACCCAAACTAATCAATGGTCTTTTCTGCAGGTACATATATATATATTTTCTTTTTTAGAGGAAGGAAGCAAGGAGGAAAGAAGGCAAACAAACAGGCAGGAGGTGGGCAGTGAGAGAGAAGAGGAAGAAGCATTTATTTATTCATTCATTCATTCATCTTGGTTGTTCCTCTGGGACCCAGGTGGCAAACCCTGGTCCTTGGGCTTTACATGGGCTATACTAGAGCTACAGAATTAACTTCTGAACCACCAGACTGCACAAACTGCAGATATGCTTAAACTCAATAGCCATATTCCCTTAATTCTTTCTTTCTCATATAGACAGGTAGATAGATGATAGATAGATGGACATATTTATTTAAATGGAAAAAAGTATATATTAGCAAGTTTTGATGGCATCATTCTTTAAGTAGTGCAGAGGTCAGCAAAATACATTCAATGGATCAAATTTAGCCCAATTGAAAATAAAGTTTCATGGCGATACAGCCATTTCCTGACATTTCCATATTGTATATGACTGGTTTTGCACTTACAAAAATAAAGTTGAGTAGGTGGAATAGAACTCTTATGACCCGCAACCTTAAACTACTTATCACCTCCCTCTTTACAAAAAACTTCTATAGACCCTGGAAGTAGAGCAACCCAGGTGGAAACCAAGGAAAAATTGCTCATGTCCCTCTCAACCCTGTCCTTCATTCCCTCATCTAATTAATCTCCATAACCAGCAAATTTTGCCTCCTAAATAGTCCCTTAGTCTATCTCAGCTTCTGTTTTGACTGCCAGTGAGGCCTAGTCTAGACCTTTCTCATTTTTATCTTATTACAATATCTAACTGCCTTCCCACCATTTTTCTTGATCATTTAAAAATCATCCTGAACATTACAGTCAGAAGTGACAAATTAGAAAAAAATCTGATTCTATCCTCCATTCCAAAACTTTCCTATTGGTTCTCTAATACCTACAAGATTCATTATCATTACCATGACCTTCTCTACAGTGATCTAGCACACTTTCAAATACCTCCAGCCTCATGTTCCCATGTTCCTAGCACTCTTTGTTCTGACTTTCTCCTTTAGGATTACTAAAGCACTTACTATTCCCTTGTACTCAGCTTGCTAGTCCTCACGTAGGTTCATGTCTTTGCTCATGCCGTTCATTCTGGAAAGCCCTCCAACTCCCCACCTCACTTTACCTAACTAATATGTACCCATCTTTTATTGACATTTGACAGTGAAGAGGGTTGTCTCTTTTTCTGCCTAATGATAGCACCTGTGCTCATATTTACAATGGTATTGAATAAATTACATTTTCAATTTTCTATAGCAATCTTTTTTAAGAATAAGGTAATTCCTCTCTCTTCCCTTCCTAACCAGATTGAATTTCCTTACCAAAAGTTTAAAGTAGAATTTACTACATCTTCAATCTAAGAAGTGGACTCTGACCTGGCAATCAATTTATTCTCTTTCCCTTATCACAATGATAATTGTAACCCATCCATTTACCGGGATGACTAGGAAACCCAAGTCTAAGTGACTTGCACATGCCATGCCAGAAACCAGGTGATCATTTATGAATGGAACAATTGAGTAGAACCTTAAAATTTGCTGGGATTTATGAGACTTTCATTCCACTTCTTCTGTCAGACATGGTGGTGAGAGGCTGTGGTATGTAGGACAATCAAGTCTCAAGTTAGAGAGTCTGGATCTGCCAAGAGATCTTCATGTGTAGGCTGAGAATGGCTCCCACCCCAGGAAATAGTCATTAACTTCTCCATCTTGGTGACATTGATGCAATCCAAAATTCATTTTATTTTAGCCAGTGTGGGTCTATGATTGTTTTCTGCTTTTTCACTTATAACCGAAAGTATCAAAATATCCTGAATAGCCTGTGAGTCTGTGCTTAGGACTATGAATAGGACTGTGATTCATTCACCTTTGCTTCTTCAATGTGTCCTGGAGTTCCTAACACATAAAGGATCTGACAAAATATTTCCATAACTAATAGGTATATTTGTAGCAAAGTTTTAAATTATCCTATAATATAAAACCTATTTAATTCAATAAATTTCCTTAGATTGAAAACTGACTCAATATATACTATTTAAAAGTTATGTAAGTTAGCCAATATTTCACTAGGTTATACAATCAATAACAAATAATGGACAGCAGGATTTTGACAACTACTTCAAATCTAGTCTCACTAGGCAGTATCATGGTATCACAACTGTAAAAAACCCTCTTTTGCTTTTATTCAATTGCTTAATTTGTTTTTTCCAAATCTGTATCATCTTCTGTCTCTTGTATTGCTCAATATTCCATTGAAATATCTATAAATACTTATTTCTTAATGTTAAATTGTTTGTATACACTGCTGATTAAATGTATTTCTATATATCAGTTTTTGACAAGTCCTTATATTTTGTGTTTTGTTTCATAATGCAAATTTATTAACCCTTTAATATTTACTTTTTCGTATCTCTCCAAATTTACTGCATATTGCATTCTTAAACCCATTTATGTTTCTGTAAGACTCCACAATTGCATTTTTATATTAGCATGTAAGTTAATTATTATATGAGATAATTAAATACATCAAAAATTTTCCCTAATCTTTCTCCTCCTCCCACTTGTCTATTTCCTTGAGGCACTCCAATTTCAAAGATTTAAGCTAATCCAAAGAATAAGTGAAAATTCTATAATTTTTCCATTAGTCTTAAGTAATATTTAGCTGAAAATTTATAATACTTAATTTTCACTTAATTTTTGGAAGCTACACTGAATTTTTGCAAAATAATTTTCTTCCTTCTTTCCTTCCTTTGGTAGCAGAGTATTATTTTAAACTGTGTGTGGAAAAGCCTTAGATATTCTTCAGAAAACTTCAAATACCTCCTCAAAACAACAGAGCAGGCTGCGCAAAGACAGAAACCTCTTGAAGAAAAAGTCCTATTACAATAAAAAAATCTAAAATCATTATCATAGATCATAACACATTAAATTCCCATCTCATTCCATTCCTAAAAGTATCACACAAACACTGAAGAACTACTACTGGTAGTAAAGCAATCATCTGAATAAATATCAGTATGATCTTATGATTCAAAAATCAAAAATAAATGCCACTACTCTTTGTGTAATCTGTTTTTATTTTTTACTCCATCCTGACAATGAAGTACTTTTATTTTCCAAAGAGCTTAAGATCATTGTCTTATGGCAAGTGATTTCATAAGATGGCTCGACCTCCACTTAGGGAGTTGATCAAACTTCCACAGTGCTAGACCATTAAGTCATTTTTGTTTCCTCCCTCAGTACCTGCCCTCTAAAATGCATACTGTGCAGGTTAATCCACAGGACATAGTGAAATGTCCAAATGTTCTCTGGAGTAATCCAAGCTTGCATACTGATCAATCAGAGAATACACTGTCTTGCATAATGATCAACTTTTAGAAATAAGGTTCACTTGTAGTGAAATGGAGAATGAAGGTAATAACCCATTAAAATTTGAACCTAAACCTGATTTCTCTCAAATATCCAGACACTTGCATAAAGGAACTTGTTATATTCTTTACTTGGCTTTTATTTTAATTTTTTGGGTAATTGCTTTGGATCTTTTACTTTTGTTAGTATAGAGCTTAGGCAGTTCACATTAGTCCTATAACCTCAGAAGAGTGATTCAAAATGCTATATGTAATATATGGACATATATTTATTTGGATTGCTTAAAGTGAAAATGTAAATTAATTGTATATTTATATGCTATCAAGTTATAAGTGATTCTCAAAATACTGTATATCTCAAAATATTGAAAAATATTGTACTTTGTATTTAATTTCTAGAGTATTTGTTCATGTATGCTATTATTTATATGCCATGAAAGATCATTCTTGCAAAACCCTTTAAAGAAGTAGGCGGTAAGAGCCAAAGGAAGAAAATAATCTACTTTTTAAGAAATAAGTAAATGTATCCTAAGTGCACACCACTTGACTCACATAGAGCAAATTTCAAATGCAGCATATAGTTTACAAGTTATGGTAAGAAGAGAAAAATATGTGATTCAATATAAGAAGCTTTGATAAAGTATAATTGATATCAAAAGTCAATAGTTATTCAAAGTTATGTATAGCTTACTTAGTCAAGTTTCTATAACTCTGTCATTGTTAACACTGAAAGAGAAAAGAAACAAGCTCTAAGACTAATAATGAATTTCTTTCTCCTTTATTTTTTCTATTATATTTCTAACTTGTATTCTAATGAGGAACTCCTAAAGATCAAGAATCACCAACTTCCTTGAGCAGCTGGACTCCCAGCTGGGTGTGTTGTCTGTGTAATAACTTCCATAATTCCCTTTCTTTTCATGTGTCTTTTTTCTAGTTTGGCTGCATTGTTTATAATGAGATTTCCTTTGCAGTCAGTACAGTGTCCATTGTTTTGCTAACCGACCTGTTTTATAAATTCATGTTTTATTTTAATCATTACTAAAAATGGTTCAGATCAAACTTTTTTTTGTAGAAGCCTTCACTTTATTCTTGCCATTCTTCTAATATAAACTCAAACACTGAAAATAACCCTTAAATATTTTATATCATATAATATTTATTTAGCAAAAGGTTGACAATTATAAACACATTAAACTTTGAGATGCATAATTAAAATTTGACATACTTTTTATTATTCTCTTTCAAACAGCATATAAAGGACATATAAAAGTAACGATAATTAATGATGTTCATTTTAGATCTTAGGAAGTCTCAAATTTAAAGAAAATTATCAGTGATTGAATGTTTAAAATATGAATGAAGAGACTCGGACTTTCACTCCAATGTAGAAGTGATTACAGTTTGATTAAATACTTGCAGAAAATAAGTCAATCATCCAGTACTCTGATTAAAAAAAATTCAGTCAGCTTAAACAATAGGACAACACTTCTTCACATTTCTCTGCTTTCACTGCCTTTCCATGGACTTTTTTCTCTTCTTGGCTTTTGGATATTATGACCTAAGCGTACAGATGTAGTTGCATGATCACAAAAGGAATCATAGAGAATACGAACACAGCCATGCATGTGTCCATATGTTTATGGAGAAATCATATAAAATATCTAACCCTGAACAGTAAATGCTATATATATATATCAGTCTCACAATATTCAAAGAATTTAGAGTTGTAGATTACAGGAGACGGAATGTAAGGTTTTGTTTTGGGGTTTTTTTGGGTTTTTTTTTTGCCCTAGAAAAACACTATAGTTCAAAGTCTCATAACCCATTACAAAATATCTCAATCACTTAAAGAAATTTCCGTAATTCATTCCCCACATCAAAATGATTGTGAATCTAGAAAAATGGAAGAGGGAGCAATATTTTAGTAGACAAATGATAATTTATACCTAGAATTGAAGAGTTAATATAGAAGGAGGCTTAGAGATCAGTCAGAACATTCTCTTCACTTGCTAATTTGCTAATAAGCTTTGGAAAACTAAACTATAGGAATTATTGGCAATGTCTTTTTAAAAATTCTTGAACAACGACAAAATAAAACAAAACCAAATAGGAAAATAAAGATTACCAGTATAGTTTCCTTCAAGAATCTGTAGACTTTGGAAGGCAAAATGATTTTTTGTGGCACTAATTCCCATAACTCAATGAACGACAAGCATAGTTGAAATACACAGCAAGGTCAGAAAGAAACTGCAGCCACACTATCTTTAGCAATTGCAAATTTTGAAAGTCTGAAATTAAGATATAGAGAAGAGAGAGAAGAAAATTAATTTCCTCCCTCTTTGTTGTGTTTCTAATAATAGTGATCATTTAGTAAGTGCATTCTGTCAAATACTAGGAGCTTTAAATATATTGTGTAACAAGCAGAAGTGTAATCTTAAGAAACTGAATATTTTTATTTTAATTTACAGAAAAGCACATCATGGCTTGTGTGGATTAATTACCTCCTTGAGGTTATGCAGCTAGTAATGACAGAGCCAGAATAAGACCATGAACCTACTGACCCCAAGTTCCCTTTTGGTCCATTTTCTTATGCTACTAGACTCCAATGTCAACCCTACAACTGTAGAGTACTTTGATTGCAAGCAACAGAAACTGACTCAGGTTAATATAAGCAAAGAGGAACTTTGTGGGATGGATATAAGGAAAAGCATAGACTCAAAAGGAAAAGTAAACAGGAAAGCGAAAAACAAACACACAAACAAACAAAGCCTGAACACCAAAGCTTAATCATGAATTTTACATGACAAGCAATCAGATCTGTTTAAGTAAACTTCAAATATTTTCATATTCTAGGGTCTAACTCATCTGGTTCAGGTCATCCCCCACACCCCCAGGAAGAAAGAAAGCTGAAGTTGAATATTTTAACAGAATTTCTCTGGAAGTGTCCAAAGAAGGAGAAATATTTACTCAAAAGAAAATTGAGATTTTATATACCAAAATTTGAATGGTTGGTTGCTAGCCTGCTAAAAGCAAAAGCATTAACAAAAATCCATGGTAGCTCAGGCAAATTATTTCTATTATTAAAGCTTCTTTAATCATTTATCCTTTCCAGTACCACAGGTCTCAGTGTTCTCATTTAGGAGGTTCTTACAAGATGAAATAAAACAGCACTTCAAAGTTACAAACAGAAGTCATTGATGGAAAGAAAAGAAAATAGTAATGGTAGAAAGATAGCTGGGAAAGAGATGACAAAAATTTTACATGGTATCCTCATCAGGTTATTTTGTTATCTGTTCTTTATCACTTTAATCTCTACTGTCAGGGGAAAGGAAGAAAACCAACTGTCTTATGGAAAATGAATTTTTTTGTTTAACTTTCTCAACACCCTTGACATTGTCTTAAGAGTTGAAATGTTAGATTCAGGGGAGAAGAAAACAGCACATGCTGTGGCTATTCTTTCAAAAGCAGGGTGATAGAATAAAATCATTGAGAAGTAATCTATGAAGATCTGGTATTTAGAAAGTTGAGTCCAAAAAGAAGAAATTTCTGGTTTTCATTCACTAAGTGAACTATTGACGGAATATGAAAGAGAACTGACTCTTCAGAAAGCTCACATCAATATTCTTAACATTATAGCATTATAGCACAATTCTTCTAAATATGAATAATTAATAACTCATTTAAATACTCAAATGTGTAAATATAAATATATATAAATTATGTACCTATATATTAGCATATAGTTGATGAAATAATTACATATATTAACATTTTAATAATGCTTTTGGACACTGATAGTTGTGATATTGTGAAAGAAATCGATTAAGAAAAGTTTAGAAACACAGTTTTATCAATATTGACTCAGAATTGCTTTGGAATATAATTAGTCATTTTTTCCATCCTGTAGACCAACTTCTAGCTTTTGCAACTTATGTGGGATGGAAACAAGAACATCTTTTTTTGTAAATTCTACCTAACATCTCCAGAATCCTTCTCTACTCTTCCTCTGAACTGTCAGCTAGTTCTCAAACCTGCCATTCATTGACAACAATCTCAAAGCCCAGTCCAACACAACTATTAGAGCAAGAGGCATCCATGTTGGATACAACACTGGGTTCTAAACTCATCATATTACCATTAAGTTCCTTTATTTTCTATTATTTGTTTCAGTATACTTAAAATTTTTTTAAACTCAGAACCAAAAATAAAGAAGAAATATGGGTATTCCTAAAGAACAATATAGAGCTTATCTGTTTTTATGTTTTACTATTCATTTTATTGAGTGTTTACTGAACATCCTTTCTATGTCTACTACAATGACATAATGTTAGAAATAATAGTTCAATTTCTATTCAAGTGATTTTTTAATCTTATACTTGTGATAGGCACTAAGGTTATACAATATTATCAATCTTGTAGAATTCTTACTAAGACAGTTCCAAGACTGTGTAATAATATAGATTCTTCTATAACATTGACCCAGTGTGAAGCTACTACTTTTAATTGACAACACTTGAATGGATTTTAAAGACAATTTACATTTTTATATTTAATATTAATTTCTAGAATATTTAAAAAATCTATCTTTTAGATTGTGTTTATTTTAATGTATACATATCATCTTAATTTTTTCTTAAATACGGACCATAAATAGTGCTACAATTGTTCTTTGTATAGTAATTTTCTGGCATTCCCAAAGACTATTTGACTAACTAATTTTTATCATTTTTGTTATTCTACCTTACAGCTATTTCTCCATTAGCTTTTTAGAGTTTCATAAAGCTACTAAAACTAGATGTATATTTTTTGAATAAGGTAATTTTCCAGGTGGGTTTTCTTGGTTATTGTCAAATCAAATAATCATGACTTGGTTATTTAAAAAATGAAAATGAAAAATTTTATAATAATTTATCATTTCACAAAATTATGCCTACTTTATGACAACTGCACCTTCATTATTGGCATAATAGAAAAAAAAGCTCATGTGGTGAAAAATGAGAAGAAATTAAGTTGGCAGTTTAGAATGGGGAATGACACTTAAAGTGAGCTCTGTGATTCATGTAGAATAATCTATCCTTCCAACATATTCAGCAGCTAATTATAATGCTCATCTAAATCAATCTGTTTTATAACCATATTTTTAAAAGACTACCCTTCAAAAGCTAAATTTAGCCTTAGACTCCTCAAAATTAGAGTGTTCCAGGAATATGGCGGCTTTAAAGAAATGTTCTAGGTGTCAAATTTGGACTCCTTAACTAGAGAAAGACAGCATTCAGTGTCTCAAAAATTTATTCTACAATAAATTACATTTAGGGTTCTGAGTAAAATCTCTCTACTTCTAGTCTTGAAGACCTCCTTGTTTTTTCCCTAGGTATTAGCTTATTGGTTATATTAGTAATTATGCATTTAACTATCAATTTTTTTTGCGAAGTAACAAATCTATGCCTCTTTTTTCCCCACCCAAGTTGTAGTATTTAATATTTATTAGCACAATGGACGATATGTGATAAAGATGCACACTTCACGGTATAAAATCTGTCTACACATAAAGTAGCTAGTTGCATAAACCATTCCATCTTCTCATGGCTTGTAGACATGATAGTCCAGATGTAAGTGTCAATGGGCAACCTTCAACTCTTTTGTGTGTCACGTGTCGTGTCTTTTTTTAGCCTTCCAGCTCTTCCACCCCAACCTGGGTCATGAGGTCCACAACGTTTTTCTCCAGGTCATCAATGCAACCACTCATGTCATCAATTATTCCAATGATATGGTCATATATGTGCTGAAATTTATCTTAAACCTGCTGCAAGAGTGTCTGTACCACCGAGATGAGAACCTGCACTGCCCTGGGGTCCATCTGGGCCATCTCCCTGGTGCCCAGAATGGCAGAAATGTCTCAATCACCGACAGTCACTGATACTTCTATTTGTCCCTAGATACGTCTGTTAAAAATACCTTTACACCTGGATGATTTAGATCCGTATTCTAAGATGTTTGTATCTGTACTCTAATTTCTGAAGTTAGACAAATTTCTAAAAAAGAAAATGTCTCACTGGAACTTCACCTCTTGTTTACTTGAAAGGAAAGAAAACCTAAGACTAAGTATTTTGAACATTTTGGCTTGAAATGTCTCTAAAATGCCAATCTTTTTTGAATGTTGATGTTGTATAGAAATAAAATAGAGATAACAATTCTGACATAATATATCCTCAAACATAATTCACTGTCTTACTTAGGTCTAATCCTGGTTCTTAGCTATCATTTCCATTTTGTAAATGTGTTAATTGATCCTTTCTGTAAACAAACAATGAGAAAGGAAAGAGAAAACAAAGGAAATATTATAGGTATTCCAGAACCTAACAAGTTAATATAGCATTATGCTAGCCATTATACATTGAAAATGCTAAATTATGGCTCTGAAATACCTCTAAATTCCAACTTTCTGATTGGTTATGTAGGATACAGCATCATTCACTATTCTGTGTTAAACCATGCATTCACTTGTTTCCATTTATATTGCATCAAAGCAGTTGAAATCCAATTGAAAAGTTTCTTTAGACAGCCATTGTGTGGGAACATGATGTCAATATTAATAAAGGCTGAATTTCCCCTTGGCTCACTTCTTACAGATAAGCTTTTCAATAATACACTGCTTGCACCAAAGGTCTGATGGGACTGGGAATAGTAAAAAACACTAATAAAAGAATGTTGAATGTTTTTATATTAAATTTCCCCACAGGCAAACTGAAAAGCCTACTTAGAGAACGCCAATCAACATGGCACTTATTAAATGTAACAAGAGTCCTGTTACAACAGATCTTTAAAACACTAAAAATGAATTAGGAAATAGAGACAAAAGACAATCACAAATTCATTTTTAAATGCAAACCCTGGAAATCTCACATGAAGTCCACTAAATGGACCCTGGTTTATTTGATCTCCAAAGCTATCCATTAGTGGGAACTCACAACTTTTAAAATTCTTTGATTTAAAGGATGTAATAGACTCTTTTACCTAAATAAATTCTAGCTGTCACAGTAAGGAATCCAGCAGAAATTAACACACAAAATTAAGTTATATTCTGCTTTAAAAAAGTGATAAAAAGAAACACACCTGAATGGTACTAAAATAAAAACTGGATAAGTCAGAGATAAAGAGGCAATTGTTTAAATTAATTTTAAAGCCCTAGCAAGAAGTAGTGTAATTTAGAACAAAAATAAACACCTGGGGTCTTGAATAATGTTTCAACATAACAACTCAGGGTTTGGCCTCGACTCATAGACTTGCCAACTGTCACTTTTATTTGAAGCTGAGCAATATCATGGTGGTGACAAATATATTAAATCTGCCCATCTTTGAGAATTTGAACCCCAGGCTGAGACTAACTTGAGTTCAGCAATAAAAAAACGCAATTGCCAACATTAGTTATTTCTCACAGATTGAAAAGAAAATGGAGGTAGTCATTCAGACTCCAGGGTAAAATATAATGCGTTAAGAGAAAATTTTTATTATGGATTACATACTTCTGCTAAATATCATGATTTTTTTCCTTTGGAAAAAATGCAACTTCCCAAAAAAGTCAATTAAATTTCCCAATATCCAGAGAAATAACACTTTTAAAAAGTTTTAAAGTGTGTATTTTAATGAATTCCAAAATGATACAAACTTCCTATAGCTTTTCAAATCAATAAAAATGTGTTGCTTATATGCTATCCACTTGATATTTTGTTTTTATACATATATCTGCATGTGACACCTGTGTACATTTTTAAGAAAACTGAATAAATTTTTCAAATATACTTAGCTATCCAACTAACTTGATTTCTCTATAAAATTATCTTCAATTTTAGTTAAAATATGTAAAAGAATTTCCAAATTTAAACTTTTAGAGATTGAGAGGTAAAGCTGCTTGTCTTTATTGTCTGAGTAATTTGTCGGCATGATCTTTCCTAGATTTTATGTTAAAATTCAAATGCACCAAGATACAAACACTGGTTAGAATGTAGAAAATTTTATTTAAAAATTATGCATTGCTTTATTTTCAAATCTTATTTCAATCTGCAGTATAGAGAGGCTTTCGAAAGCGAGGGCTCAACTATTGTACACTTTACAGTCATGGTTGATTCTAGATTTCTTTCTTGATTCTTTAATCAGAATACAACTTATCCATTTTAAAATATGCTAAGATTATATTTTTTGCAAATATTTGATACTCCCCATATTTTATTGACTGGCAACTATTTTATATCAGTTCTTAGAGTTTTATATCTTTATATTCTATTAAGAAGAATCCATTGTGAATACAGAGCTTTTTATTTGATCTATTATTTGGATTTAGAGGATTGATTATTGGTTTTGATTATGGAATATCTTATACCTAAGGTACAATTCTGTGAATTTTAAGTTCCTAGAAGAAAAGCTTTATATCTGAACACCCTTTGTATCTTTCTTATTATCCAACCTTACATATTGTCGAATGCTTACTTAAAATGTATTCTTAGTAATGTGACATTTTTAAGGAAGATTCTTAAATTTAGTCTGTAAGAATCATGTGCTGAATTTATATATTTATACTCTTCAAATAACTCACATAATGTTACAACCTTAATGCTCCAGTTTTGAATGCTTTCATTTTTTGTTATAATTAAATTGAATCTGATTTACAAAATCTTTATTATAAAAAATCAAAATTAATTCAACTACATACAACTCTGTTTTCTTAAAACAATGGTGACTAAGTGGCCTATCATTCTTATTCCTTTTGCTTAGAGGGTTTTTTTTTAATGATATCTATATTCTAATGGATGATGTTATGCTGGTGGTAGCTTGGTTATTCCAAGTGAAATGGGAAAGGGTCATGTAAGGGTAACAGAAGTCAGGAATCAAATGAACATGACAACTAAAAAAATAACTAGGCTTTTCTCTTCCATTTTGATCTAAAAATGAAACTTTACAAAAGTGTATGTTTTTCATATGTGCAAGAGAGAATTCACTCTAATCATCTACTCAAGTTCTTAGAGCATCTGTCCATATCAGTTTGTTAAACAGTTCTTACATCTTATTTCATTGGTAGACCTATGTTAGCATTCCAGAAGCTCATATAATGCATGCAATGTTGATTTGTAAACTACAAATATGAGCAATACTACATCACTAGAGCAAACTGAGAACACTTCATTTCTCACTTGTACAATTTTAATTTAGATGCCAATAAGTTTGGCTATGAAGAAAGTATAGCATTGAACCCCTAAGAGGTCAATGTCTGCATATATGATTTTATAATTAACATTTCTATTTTCTCCTAAATATGCATGATGAAATGATCAAATAGTATATTTTAAGTAAAGAGTTTAAATTTCTTTATTTCTTTAACTTTTTCTGCTGGTTTATCATTGCTTGGTTTTATTATTTCTCAGTTCTCAAAGATTTCAAGAAATATTTGGAAAACTTTACTTGTACAGCTACAATATTGCTTTGTACTTTTGTATATGATGTCTTCCACTCTGGTTATATTTTATACTTGTTATGCTAAAAATCTTCTGTTGATAAATTCTGGTGTAATTTCACAAAAAGTGTTTGGACTATGTGTCAAAGCATAAACACTAATTCTTTGGAGTATTTGAAATAAAATAAAGTAATACAACATTATTGTTAACATTTAAAACATTCTGTTTGGTTTTTTTTAACCTAAGCTCAGTGCATGGTGAGAAGTGTGTGGAGAAAAGGTTCTATATAAACACTTAATGAAAGAGATAAAGCTATTTAAGACCTAAGTTTTACAATGGAGTGGGTGTATAATTGTTTTTCTCAAGCCTTCATAAGTAAGAAATACTTAAAAATGAGTATCCACAAATACCAAAGTAATCTATACATAATCAAATCGAAATCAGTTTGAAGGCAAATTATTCTAAAGTGCTTCTAACTTTCACCCACTCATGTCTTTGACATTTATTTTCATGCTACTAAGTTTGACAAAAAGGAAAGAGTCCAAGAATAGAAAAGAAAAAACTTTTTTTTGAAATTTTAGTTATGAGATTCAGTTTCTTTTTTCTGATTTGATAATAAGTTTCACATTTTATCTAGTTATAAAAAATCAATTAATTACAACTAAAAATTATGGTGAGACAAATATAATATTAAAATACATAGAAGGAAAGATTTTATTTGATCTTTATGGAAAAACAGTTATCAGTGAAAACATAAGACGCTAAGCCAGGAAAAAAAATACTCAGAGAATTTCTCTAGTTCTACAATGAATTTTAATTTAGATGTTTTGCAAATATACTCAAATGATCATTTAGATGATAGCAAGATCTAGTGACGAGGTAACTGGTTAAAAGTGAAAAAATTTAGTCCATTTTCAGTACTGATACTCACAATTTATACTCCTTGGGGGAATATTCAAAATGCAATATTCATTTCTTTTTATTTGAAAAATGCCTATCACAAAACTAAAAGATGTTGCAGAGCAAATAATACTTTCTCTTACCTTTACAGAGAAAAACACATAGAAATAGAACTAAAAGTTTAAAACACCACCCTTCATACAGTATCCAAGTTGATAGTTTCACAAAGTAAAGGGACAAAGATGACATTGATTTCAGCTTTTTTTTTTCTTGAATTTTTGATTTATATGACTCAAAAGGTTAATCTTTGTAAAGCACAGGGAAAAGATAGTTATCTAAGTGACATTTTTAGACATTCTACAGGTATAATATATTAAGGGTACATTTAGGGGTCCAAGAACATTGGAAAATACTCAACATAGACAGCTTTAATATCACTGACTTCTTGTTATATATAAAGCAGTATCATCTTGAAAAGTCATCATGATAGCCAGAATTTGACTAGAAGGGACTATAAAAATGATTTCAATTAAGTTTTTAACCCAATGTTACTGGGTACCTGTTTTGTAAGGGGCAACCATTTTCTAAATTTCAAGTAAATACACAGGGTTGGAGGAAATCCAGTGAGGTGAGGAAAAGTTGATTAAGATGTCTTCTAGGAGCCCAAATTCATGTGAGGCAGACATATTTAAACATGTAAATAGTGCAAGGTAGAATAAAGTAATTGCCATTTAGAGGTTCAAAGTGCTTTGAGAGCCCATAGGAAGAAGTAATTAATTCTGACTTGTACTGTGGGGAAAGCTCCATGGAAAAAAAAGCTTTTGAAAAGGGCCTTGAAAGAGATGTAGTAATTTCGTGGGTAGAGGAAGAGAGGACATTATATGCTGAATCAGGAACAAGGAATAAGGTCTCATTCAGGCTTACAAGGGCCGGACAGAACAACCATAGCTTACATATTTAATTGACAGTTTCTATCACAGTAAAACAACAATATTGATTTTTATATATTTTTCCTTATATATTTATATTTTTTAAACATTTATTTATTTATTTAGTTGCTCTTTTTGCCTCCTCCCCCAAATCCCCTGTATCCAGCTGGGTCTTTGGAATGTAAGGAGACTAGGTCCAATGGCCTTATCGATTAGGCTGCTAGGGTATGAGTTCTTACATATTCTTATCAAACAATTTATCTAGGACTTTTGGAGTTCAGGATATATTCTTCAGAATGATTATTTCAAAATAGCTTTTATCTATTGGATGCTTCAATTTTAAATAGTACTTACAGCAATTTAATTTTTAATTATTATAGGTGATTGTGTGCATAATTTTATTTCTTACATTTTCTAGTTTAGTTTGGTAGATTAACCCATTTATACAAAGTAGACCCAGTTTTCTATGATTTTTGTGTTGCATTTCACTGTGTTGCTAGAGTTGAAACGTCTGGTAAGAGAGTTGTAAAATAGATACCAAAATCATTGCCTGACATTTAAATGAGATGCAAAATAAAAACTGAGGCCAAGCTTCCAGCATCTTGTTAATAATGCTGTGGACCTCTAAATCAGGAACTTTTAGCTGCTTCAGTTATCTTGCATAGGAGAAAGTAAAAAGAAAAAGCCTTTTCTGTTTTACTCTTTAGAATCACTTTAAAGAATGTTTATACCAAATAAAAATTGGAATAATTATTTTAAATATTGCATGAAGTTTTGGGAAACTAGGAGTCAATGCTTTCTTCATTTACTTTATTAGGTTAACTATTTTAAATGGAAAACATTGTGGTTAGGATATCTGAATAATCTATTTGTCCAAGAGAATAAAGAACCTCATTATTTAAAAATGTTTCTTCTTATAGCTACTACTAAAACTACTTCTGCCTACATTTTATTGGTCATTATTTTTAAGAGGAATCATAAAGTAAATTCATTTATTTTTATTCCTCCTGTTTTGCCTACAAATTTTCAGTGTATATTCTTAATATTACAATAAGCAAGTTCAATGCAATTACCAAGAACTGTGAAAGCATACCCATTATCCTTAATGCTTACAACAAAACAAAGCTCATCCCTCGACCCAGGATGATGTTTTAAATACCTGCCCTGGCAATAGGGTGACACACTGAGGGAAAGCTAAGAAAACAAATTCCCGGCCACTAAGAATTAAAAGACAAGCAGACAGAATACTACAACTCTGCTGTGATGTGTAATCTTATCAAGTGTCCCAGGACAGTAAATGAAACTCCCAGACAAGATCAGAGAGGTTATGGCCATCAGAACAGAGCATGGAAAGACTGATAAAAATACTGGGATATAAATGAGCACTTAAAATAGGTGACCTAAGGATCAATTCCCAGCCAAGTATAGGAAGAGATGTGTTAGGATATCTGCTTGCATACTGGAGTCCTCCAGACTTTTGATGACCTTGAATTGACAAAAAACTACAGCAATAAAGGAAAACATAACAAAGCAAAATAACTTTTCTTTCTGTGAAACTGATGATTCTTTACTGCTTTTTACTTCAAAATAACTGCTAAAAAATGGAAAGTCAAAGAATCTCAGCACAGATAAGATTTTGAGGCATACCTATGTTTATCCGGGGAAGAAATACTTTTTCTAAAGAAAAATTATACTCGTGACAGAGACTGAAGGCAAATTGTATTGGAAAATATAATGCTATGTGAGTATTTTAGACTGATTACTTTTATTCCATAACTGTCTGCTTATCTATCATCTGTTGTCTATCTATAATCTACCTACCTACCTATAGTTCTGTTATTTTACCACCTTTCAATAAGTCAACCCCAAAGATTTTCCTCTAATATTGATTCTAGGTGTAGTTATTAGATTGGATTTAGGGATCAGACTATAATGGAATTTGAAAGTTACTCTTATTTTTGCCAGTAACAACTTGTCTAAGTTAAATTCATATCTTTATTAAAAAGTAGAATGAAGGGAAGTCCTTTTGAAACATCTGTTGTAGAGACTTAGAGATCTCTACCAAGCCTGATTCTGAATCCAAATACCAGATCAATTTATGAAAATAAATATTGATATATTAATGAAATTTCATTATGTTTAGGAAGTTAATTATTGTTCTATAGAGAAGTGAAAAATATTATTTTAAGAATTTATTTCTCTCAATATGTAAGTTCTTAACAGAAATTTTGATTGCTTACATGTAATTAAATGATTCTTCTGTTTTAAAATTTTTTAATAAAATGTAAGAAGATTTAATTGAACTTGGATAGAGGCTCCACTTCCACACATGTAGTATTTGCTATAAATGCCTAGATGTGTCCGCAACTAAATCTATACTGCTAGTTGTCTGTGGACAAGGCCCTGGAAAACCGATACTGCATCCAAGGTTAAGTTGCTAATATCTTGTCATTCTCCTTCTTGAAATTCATTTTTCTCTCCTTTTATAAATATAACCCATTTTCATGGCTTTATGTTATGTATATTGTTCTAAAACTGAATAAAGTGGTTTATTTGATCCACACTAAAAAAATTAGAAAAAAATTAATTCAGTTTATTGGTGGAACATTGTATCTTTATATTGAATAGGCTGAAGATGTGCATCATTGTGAATCAGCATCTGTTTATAACTCATTATGCTCACCACTACCACTCTAGTTCTTCCTTCACCAGAAAATTGAACCCTTCTATGATAAGTGAAATATGTCAAAAGAAGAAAGATAAATACCAGATGATCTCATTCACAGGTGGAGGGAGAACAGACAAAACAAAAATCATTCCTTGGACACTTGCAGCAGAACTGAGGTGACCAATAGGGAATGGGAGGAGGCGGGGCAAGTGGTGGCAGAACCCACAGGACAAGGTTAGAACACTTGGTGATTTGGTGGAGGACAGTTTATGCAGACATTTATCTAAAGAATGGGGAAACTACACATATGGGGAGCCTACACAATATGAGCTTGTTTTAATTTGTAAAGCAAAGTTACTGTAATGAAATACTAAAAATGTTTTTAAAAATTCAAATGCAAATTCAAAATCCAAATCCTGAGCTCTTTTCTTTCTTGCAATCATTAATTTGATTTTATAGATTAAAATCCTATTTGTGCTTAGTTCACTTGCATACCACATATGAGTAATATCATGCAGTGTCTATCTTTCTCTTTCTGACATCTCACTAAGCATAATTCCCTCTAGGAATTCATGTTGCTGCAAATGACAAGATTTAATCTTTTTGATAGCCGGATAGTATTTCATCATGCATAGGCACCACATCTTCTTTATCTATTCATCTGTCAATGGAAACAAATTGCTTCCAGTTATTAGCTATTTTAGATAATGCTGCAATGAACATGGGGGTACATATATCTCTTTTCAGTTAGTCTTGTTATTTTTGTTGGGGATAAATACCCAAAAGTGGGCTAATGGAATTATATGGAATTTTCATTCTCAAGTTTTTGAGGAATCTCCATACTGCTTTCCATATGGCTGCACCAATTTACATTCCCACCAACAGTATGTGAGAGTTTCCTTTCTTTGCATCCTCACCAGCACTTGTTTCTAGACTTTTGGATAATAGTCATTCTCACATATATGAGATAATATCTTATTCGATTTTCATTTATTTAATAACAAGAGAAGTGGAATATCTTTTTAAAGTGTATGTTGACTGTCTGTATGTCTTCTTTGGAGAAATGCATATTAAAATCTTGAGTCATTTTTCAACTGGATTTGTTGTTTTTCCTTTGTTGAATTTTATATGTTCTTTATATATTTTTGATATTAACCTCTTGTCTGATGTGCAAATACCTTCTCCCATTCAATAGGATATCTTTTTGTTTTGAAGAGTTTCTTTGGCTGTGCAGCTTTTTAGCTTGGTGTAGTGAAAGTGGAAAATTTTCAAATGATGAGAAGGGGAAGAGGCTATGGGCAAGTTGGATAAAAGTGCCCATTGTAAGGTGAAGGATAGAATTGGACTGTCAGTGGTGAACTTCATGTATGATATACAGAAGTTGATTTACGATGGCGCACACTTTAGACATATGTAATATTAGCTTTAATGTTCCTTCAATAAAATTTAAAAAATAAATACATCAGAAAAATTTATTCCTGTGATGAAAAAGACCCTTCTGTTTAATGTGCAACAGCATATATCTATAAGCATAATTCAATAAACCTCTGTAAATTGGAAGCATTTTTTCATTAATTCATAAAACAATAATTCACGAATGTCCACTATATGCAAGGTACCCCTTAGGCTCAGAAAGATTCTTTCCTTTGAACAATAAGCGACAAAGCAAATAAAAATATACTATGCCAAGTGATAAGTGCAGCATTGGAAAACAAAGCATGGCTTCCCCCATTGTCTCTGCTACTTATAAATGTGGTCTCTTACTATGAGGGGTTTTTTTTGGATGGGAAGGTTTTTGCTCTTTCTTTCAGACTTTCTACAAGTGAGATTGTATTTGTATTTCTCTGTCTGACTTACTTCACTTAGCATAATGCCTTCAAGTTCTATGAATGGTAGTATTCGTTTTCTAAGGTTGAAAACTATTCTGTAAATGATTATTTGTGTGCTTCACCCATCAAGTCAAAAGTTATTTTGTCAATAACTTTCATTTTAACTTGGTTAAACTTACAGTTTTTAACTGAAACAAAGGATTATTCAGATGCATATTATTGAACAGTACATAAATACTGCAAAAACAATTCTCTTCATGGGTTATGCAATGCCCTTGTTCAGAACAGAGTATTGTAACAATAATCTCAGTAATTAATATTCCTATTAAGAATTTTGGGATTCTTTGGTTGATTCCCTAGGATAGCAGTTCCCAAATTGCAACCCAAGAAACATATGTTTTCAATTAAGAAAGCATTTCTTAATCAAATACCTCACAAATTCCTCAAAGTATGATCCTTTGAGGAATAGTTACATATATATGAAAAACAAAGAAGCACTTCAGTAAAGCAGTCTGATTAACTTTTAGCTTGCACTTTCTCATACATAAGTATGGTACTATTGCTTATAACACATTTCTTATTATTCATATCACCAGTCTATGGCATGCAATTTATACAATTCTAGCTCTCCAAAAATAGAGTTTGGTTTTATGGCAAAAATGTGATTTTTTCAAACAAAATTATTTGATTTGCTTTCTCTATCCCCTAAGGCTTTTGCAAGTGTAATCAATCAGCCTGTTTTTGTGATCTATTACTTTGTCTACTTTTTCTCTTTTAGCTAAAGCATCAACCTAGCAGGGGCAAAATACATTACAACAAAAGAAAAAATCTTTGTTGCTGCATTATTTCTAAAAATCAGTTTATCAATAAAATCATAACTCATTTTTCCTATAGCTGAACATAATATTTAGGAGCATACTAGGTAAAAGAAATTCCAACTTTATTTTTATATTTTTCACAACATGTTTGGATGAGGAAATGAAATCTATCATAAATAGAACCATGTGAACTTGCTAGCATTCAATTTCTTTTGACCAGAAAAAAATGGAAATTTTATACAATTTAATGCAAACATCAGAAGCATACTCATTCAAAGAAATTTCAACTGTTTGCCTAAACTTCCTTTCCGATGTTTGATTTCCTCATTATATGTTATAAAAATGAAAGCTACCTGGGATCCATAGTTTCTGTTAGAAAGCTATTCTTACATCTATTTAGAAGTGATGTTCCTGAAAACATCATTAGAATTTATTGCAATGCATTGACACTACTTAACAGCATGGGTTCAAGGTTTTTACCTTCCTCTCCTCTGCAATTGGTCCACTATGGACATTCTTAACCAGAGTTTTGAAATCATACAACATTTTCTTCTATATAGACTCAATCTAATACATCTTTTAGGTGTACTATTTATTTTATTTTTACTATATTATTTTATTTTAATTTAATATTTATTCAATAACTTCAGAAAAATTATTGAAACTGCTCAATAAATAATTACTAAATAAAAAGTGCTTATATTTGCAATATAATGATAAGTGATCTTTCATTAAGCCTTTGGTTTATTTTATTTCTTAGAATTGCAGTGACATTTGAGCCTAATTTTTAAGTCAGCTGACCAAAATGCTACATAACTAAATCACTTTTTCTCGATTCCTTTGCAGAATTCTAGTTGATCCTTGTGTTCTGGTATCCTTCATGAATTGGTAAGAGATAAAAAAGATATCTGCATTTCACAATATTTTCTATTTTTGAGCTCAATTTGCTTTTAATTACAATTACATAGCATAATTTTTGAATTCCTTTTTTGTTCTTTGGTGTTAGCCATTATGTTAGGATCTTTGGTATTACTTTTGTAAAGAACGATTAAATTCAGTTTCCATGTTTTTAAACAGACTGAATATAAATAATTCATTAAAAAATACCAAATAACACTAGCATGAAAAAATTACCCTTATACTTATAAACAGACTGAGCAAAATAATACCTCTAAGGGTAAATGGATTTCAAAATATAAGTTTACGATGGTTTGTCAGAAAAACAAAGAAAGGAAATTAGGATATTTTGAGAGCTTTTTCATATTCTGACTTCTCATGAAAACTGCTAGAAACCAATAAGATTCTATGTAGTTGCCCGCATTCCCAATTGCGGTTTTATCAAAAGATCAATTTCTGGGATTCAGTAAATAATATGTCACCATAGCAAATAGATAGTTCCTCCCAAATATTAACCCTGCTAGCATCATGTCTTCAGGGTTCAGTGCTGACGATCACTTCAGGTTATGCAAAATGTTCAGATGCCATATCAAGTAATGCCCATTTTCACCGATAACCAACCATTGCAAACATTCCAGTCTTTTGTCAGCACCGTGTTTCCAGAGCCATCCATCAGTGCTGGTAATTCTGTCATATGTATTTAACTTCATCAGCAGCCAGCAGCTCCAAGTCTTTGTTAGTGAACACCGTCTTTTCCACAGTGAGGGTCGGGTGGGTGGGGGTGGGAGTGGGGGAGAGCAAAGCTACAAGTTTTGTTTTCATATCTTTTAACAGCTTTTCTGGGCAGTTACTAACACGGATGTGGAAGACAGAACATCTTTAGAATACATAATCTACTGTACTACTTCCCAAAATGTTATTAAGTCTTTTGATTTGGAAGGTAGGGTCTGGGTGAGTGGATTACAATTCCTGGCCTGCTTGTTTTCAATTCCACAGCAGAAGGATGTGCCTTCACCAGGACAATATTCATACCATATGCTTTTTAGTGTTGTGATTCTCTAGGGTGTAGTTGAGCCATCTGAACATCAGACAATGTGTTCTGTCCTTCCTAGCACCTTGGTCATATTCTGAGAAGATATTAGGCTTAAAGAAGTTCATTGACTCTTTCCAGCCACTGGGGTACTATTTAAGGAATCACATGTTGAGGGCAAGGGTTGTTGCTGTCTTTCCAGGATCTGGAATAAAGATTTATTTCAAACTTTGGCAGAGGAGTGGACCAGCTAATTGCCCACAGCTTAGCTTGTGTCTATGATATGTAAGAAAGTCTTTCAAGAAGGTGATCATATCCAGGGTGTATTGAAAGATGATGAAGAGCAAATGGGAAAAGTTTCAAAACATCATGAATCAATAAGGAGATCAATTCACATTATAAAGTATCATACATTCAGCTTGTTAAAACTGTTTGGTTTTATTATTTTTTTCAAAGAGAAAGTTTAAGAAAGAGGGTATTTTAGATGGGTCCTAGCATATGCAAGGAGATGAAGCAAATTCAAGTGAAAACACATTTGATAGTTTAGATCTATTTAAAATGAGAATATCTTTTATGAGAGAAAACTGCAAAGACAGAAAGAATGCCTTGAATGTTGATCTAACAGAAATATCTTTTCTTCAAAAGGTTTAAAATTTTAGCTTTCTCCTAAAACTTCTTTTGTCAGACTTTTGAAACCATCAAACAAATGAAAACTAAGCCATCTTTATGTTTGGTGAGGGGAACGTGTTTCTGCTGAATCGAAGAATGGTCTTTGGAAGATTTACTGCTATGCAACTTTCTCATATTCATTCCCAAATTCTGACTTTTCAAGTAAGAAAGTATAAATAAATGTACACATCCTTTTATCTCTTAAGTTCATGGTTTAGAACATTGTCATAGCCTTTTTAATATTAGTTTCTGCAATATATTTAGTGTGAAGACGATTTTGTCATTGATTAAACTAATTACTGAGGATTAGAAAATAATTGATCATTTTAGATGTTTTTTAAAAGTTCATAATTAGGATGATGTATTTTTACCCTTGATGATATCCTAATTACCACAGGGGGTGAAGAGACCACTGTGTGTAAAAATTCTTTCCAATTTCTTGCACCATATGGAAAATACAAAACAACTATCGCAGTAACAGCAAAAATCTCAACATGGCAAAAAAAATGGATAAATAAGTACTGATGGAATGAGTACAGTAAGGGAATTAGAGATGTTTCACTGAGAAAGGAAATTGAGAGTCAACATAGAAGAAAATAATAGCAATGTTCAAAAAAAAACCATTATTGATTGAACATTCAACAGAAATACTTAACTATTATAGGTAACAGGCCTCTACTTATTTAAAAAAAGTTATCAGCAGAGATCTTCACGCATACAAATCCATTCACAACAACAGACTATAATTTCTTGTATTGGCTTCAATCCATTCAGCACGGAGCAGCCTGGCTTCCCAAAGAGACAACTTAAAAATTCAGTGGACCAGTAAAGAACTCAGACTTCTCAATTCCAGTTACTGACATCACTTTAGTCTAACCTTCCATCATTTCTTCCATAACATTTTTCAGACTTTCTTTTTATTTTACCTTGAATTTCCACCCAGAGCAGTAAGCGGGCCTCCCCTCCAGCTCCTCCCGACAAACTATTTTCCACAAACTATGTGTATCATATCACCCCTGTTTTTATTATACATTGATGCTGTTTTTCATTTTATATCTTATCTAATGTGATTTGGTAGGTTATTTGGGAGTTTGGGAAGATAAAATACTTTTTCCAAATAAATTAAAGGTGACTATTTTGTATGTTTTTGCTTTATTTTGTTTTGTTTTGCTTTATACTATTTCAATTTATGAGAGGTTTCAGAGACATGTTCTGCTTTCAGAGAGCAGGGAAAACTTACCATGTATTCTGAACACAGCAGCTCAAGCGATTCTTTGAAAATATAAGATCTATCTCTCCACACAGCTCCAAACCCTTCAACATTCTCTATCCCTCTCAGCATGAAAGCAAAATTCCTCACAGGTCTTTGTGACCTGCCCTCCTCATGCACCCTTTCTTTATGACCTGCTCTTCTACCACACCTCTCCCCTTTGGGCCTTTTGGCCTTCTGCTTATCAAACTTGCTGCTGTCTTAGTTGGTTCAGGCAATTATCACAAAAATACCACACTGGGTGTCCTCCACACATTTATTTCTCACAGTTGAAAAAAATCCTAGATGTAAGAACCAGCAGATTTGGTGTCTGATGAGGACCTGCCTCATAGATGGCCCTTCTCACTGTGCTCACAGAGTAGATGGTACAAAGGAGTTTTCTTGGGTAACTTGCATAAAGGATTAATCCCATTCAGGAGGGCTCTGCTCCCACCATTGAATCACCTCCCAAATTCCCCACCCCCTGCCACCTTTCCCACTGGGGTTTAGATTTTGACACATGAATTTTTTAGGGAAACACAAACATTCAGTCTATAGCACAGAACAGCCATGTTCCTACCTTAACAACTCTGTACTCGCCATGTTTGCTCTTTGCAACAATCTTTTCCCAGGAACTCAAAACCATGTATTCTTTTCTCCTTCAAGTGTTTGCTGGAATACCAACCTCTTGATGAATCCTATCTTTACCAACCTGTTTAAAGCTGCAATGTGCTTGCCACACCCATCTCCACATTCTGTCTTCTACTATACTCCTTATTTTCCACTTCGCATTCTCCTTTCTAGGATTCCAACATATTATTTAATTTAGTTAACTTTATGATTCCCTACCCCTCACTACTAGAATATGTCTTAAAAGGGCAAGTATTTTTCTTTTTTTTTCTGTTACAGGAAGTTGGTTATCAATATGTGTATGTGTGTGTATGTATGTGTATATATATATATTCCAAATACATTGAAAAATTCTAGACTCAGCAAGTTTCATAATGTAAAAGAAACAACTGTAAAAGAGAAAACAAGATTGTATTCTAGTCATTTTTAAAAAATCTCTCAGTTCAACATTTGGTACATAGTAGGTTTTAGTGTTTGATGAATTAAATTAAATATATAAGGCATTTTCTTTTTAAAAATGTCTAAAAAGCCATGAATTAGAAAAGAAGAGGTATCTAACATTGCAGTAATGAATGTCAATTGAAATTTTGTCATAGACTGTAGGGAATTTTGCTACCTGTCGTCATTTAAACACTTTTATTCTTAGAATTTTTAGTTTGCTTGTTTTTCTATGTTCCAACTAGCACTTAAATCTATAAACAAATAATAGAGAAATGCTGCAAGTCTAAATGTTTGAAAAAATTTGGCTGTTTTAGTTAGCCTTCCCCACCTACCATGGAACTAAACTCAGAATTTTATCTGTTATTCTATTTGCCATTTTGTTTTGTCAGACTTGGAATTTGGTTACAACTGATTTCTTTTTGAGCCTTCCTATATATAAAAAAATTCATTAAATACTAATTCATTATACTAATAATAGCTTATGCAAATAGTTACATTAGAATATCAACCTTACAGAAAACATAACACAAGTTTTCCCTGGAATTGAGAAAAATATTATCTGTTAATTTTATGGAATTCGAAGTGCTAATTGATCATAGAAACAGATCATAATTAGTTTGGCAATTCCGTGAATTTTATGGATGAGTGCGAATGTTTGTATATGTGTATGTTTGTGTACGTGTGTGCGCATCTGTATGTGGGCACATGCTTGTTTTTGATGGTGCTGGTGGTAGCAGCAGTAGTGATGCCCTTATTTTTATTTTTTCAGAAGAGACAAAGGGTTTGTAAAGTAAAGAAAACAAAGGCAGAAAGTAATCACAAATTGGGCTTCCAGTTGGAGTAGTTTTGAAGTGTTAGAAATTGGAAGGAATGGTTGAAATAGGTTGAATTTATAGAAAGCTCCTTTAAATAGGGTTTCTTATAAATTACATTAAATGCTAAATTTAGGTCTGGTTTTCTATTTTGTGTCCAAATTCTTATTGCTGCATGCTTTTAGAAGAAAAGCAAAGCACATTTTTATGAACATATCAAGTTGTCTAGTTTATAGTTTTTGGTGTGGAAATTCACTATCTGTGGCAATTCTAAGACTCCTCACTGAAGTTCTCCATTAATTTCATTGGATTTTAAAAACCTTTGTTCAGCAGGAAATTATTTTTGTCTCTTTCAGGGAAGGAATCAACTAGAAAAAAACATTAGATTTCAATGGGTTTTAGACATCTTATGAAACTGACCTGGATTTGTATGTCTAAAAGAATTGTGTATCTAAAGTTCTATATTTGAGAAAAGATGTAAATCCAGTGATAACTAAAATTTAATTTGTTAATAAAAATAAATTATATAAAAAAGAGTAAAGTGAGTCCAAATTACTGACCCTAACATGTGGAATCTCAATTTACTTGAGATTTCAAGTCAGCAGCAAAGGCGCTTAGTATGTGTGTGCTATGTGTTAAACAATTTTCTCATCTCTTTTAGAGGGATGGAAATTAATCAGCTGGAATACCTCCTGAAAATATGTGTGAAATCTAAATAAAATAGTAGCTTTAAAAGCTAGCATAATCTGCATCTTTCCCTAATTTCATGTCCTGATCTAAAAAATTAAAAGATTTTAACTAATCTCAAAATAAGCTCAAACGAGAGTAAAAAATTATTTTCCCCTTAATCATTCTGCATTTCAGAGTTAATAAAAGCATCTTACAATAGTGCTTTGAAGATAGACTCTAGATCAGTATCAATATGTTATTGACATCATGAGGATTTGCAGTTTACAAGAAGGAATTCTCCATTGATAAAAAATGAGTACTAAAGTATTAAGTAATAGGTAATTCTAATATATATAATTCAGTTGCATGACTAAATCCACCTCTTCTAAAAACAGCAAAAAAATAAAAATGTTCCATCGAGTTGTAAAACACTGTTTTGAATACTTTTTCTGTCCTTTGTTATCTTTTGTCAATAAAAATTAAAAACAGCCCTTTGGTTCAGCAATAATTTCCTAATTACAGATGAGTCATAACTCATCATTTTTAAAGAATGAAGTCTTCCTATTCGTATTTGTTGACTGATAATATTTTCAGTATAAAATCATACTTTAAATATTTCTGAATACTTATATCTGGTCACTTTCTTTTCAGTAATTTAAAAAAATCTGAATTTACAAAGGTTTTTTTTGTGAAAATTGCAAAAGCTCTAGTGATTCTATGGGGGTTCATAGATGCCACAGTTTGATATATGAATTATGCTATAACTCTAAAAATCATAACATTTACAATTCTGAAATAGTTACTAAGTCCATGATTTATTCCAAAATATAATACTGGTTTAAAGACTTGCTTTCATGATCTTGGAATTGTGATGGGTTGATGCGATAGTCTCGTGATTCATGAGGATGGCTCATTCATTATTTTTGAGTGGAATAAGGATAGTAGAGCTTATTTATAACTCCCTTAATTGTTTGAAGCTAGAGATGGAGATATAAAATTCTACAACTTAGTTTGCCCTATTCTTGTTTATGCTGTATCACAAGGACAAAGATTCATTAAAGAGACCTTTAAAATGTGTTAATCTAGGTACTTTAATGAAATTTGTTTGCAGGGCAACCTGTCCCACTTATTTATGCTTAGTAGTATTCATACATAATGGTAATGTGACTGCTCATCTCTAAACCATTAAGGAAAGAAATATGAGAAAAGGGGGCATGGTGATTAATTTGGGGTGGAGTGCTTAGAAGTTTTTTTGCTTTTTAAAGCAAACTATACTTATCTTACTTAGCCTTTAAAAAAAACATTAAAAATATGAATTAAAATATGCAGTAGACCAGGAAGACTATAAAATTGAAAAGGTAAGTAGTATTTTATCACCATGAATAAAGTATGCGAAATAGATTTAGTATATAATTTCTAAGAAATTAAAGGGATTCAATATTCCCTAAACTTACACCCCAAAAAACTATTTTAGCAACGTTTTTGCTTATTATTTGACTATCTCTACATTGTCAACCCTTTTGCCATCCTCAGAGAAAGAAGTGTGCCAGATCTTTTATTATTAATCATCCCACTTGTGCTTTTGATCTCAAACTCTCCTTTGAATTGTCACCTTTTCTGTTTCTTCACTCCTCTAATCTAGCTGCTTCTGCAAATACTTAATACATACTAAAATAATACTTTCTCTGGGAATACTTTCTCTGCAAAAGAATACTTTTTTTATGTGAATACCTTCACTTCCATAAGGCTATTAATCAAATCACTCCAAATCACAGTGGGTTTTAAAATTCATGATGATTATATTTTGCTCATTAACCTGAAATGTGGAGAGGACTGAGCACAGCTAACTCACCTATAACCCTTTCAGTATCACAAACATCAGCTGTGATGGTTCAAAGGTTGGAAATTGGAATCCTCTGAAAGCTCAGCCATTCATGTGTTGGAAGTTTGATGTGGGCTGGCAGTTAGAAAATTAGTGAAGTTGTTAGGCCTGACCATCACTCCATGTGGCCTAGGTCTCTACATGATGGTTAGATTCCAGGGGAAAGCATCCCGAGAGAGAGACATCCAAAGCACTTTAATGACCTTGCTTCCAATATCAAGCTCCCACTCCCACTAAATTTTATTCTTAGAGGCAGCCCAATTTTAATAAGAAGGTAAGTAGATTTACTCTTGTCGGAACACAGGAAATGTTTTGAAAGAGTGCATGAGATCAAAGGTATTGCTATGGCCATTTTGGGAAGTACAGTCTTCCACGGAGTGCCCACAAGAACTCAAACTCTCCAGATGCAGTATTCACTCTTCCTCCAGCAAGAACTCCCTAAAATCCCATTTCAGAAACAGGGTCACCTCGTTGTCTAAATCAGAGACAATGAGGCTCTTCAAGTGCACCTCTCCAAGTGTTCCTTCAGCACATTTCTCAATCTGATGACTTGAGAACCAAAGAAACAGTTTCTCTTCCTCATACCTGACATATATAACAGTGAGACATCATTCATAGCCACTGACCCCTTCACCCCAAAGATAGAAATATGCGGGGGGAATGTTGTTGTTATGTGTGTTTTGTTGTTGTTGTTATTATTTTATATTTCTTTTCTATAAAACTTTTCCAGAAAAATCTCTGCTAGACTGTTGCTCATCGGTGCTGGAGGGATCCAAGAGGAGACGTGTTCTCTCCTGTTTGCTTTTGGCTTCTCTTGGTAACAACCAGCAAAGCTTCACCCTGAGGGTAATAGATTGTTCTGGGAGCAGTAATTGATCCCACTTTTAACTCTTCCGGTACTCTGAGAAATGAACTCACCAAGTCCCCCAACCCTGAAGCAGTCAGATCAGTGGACTGACACCCTCTTCTCCGGGAATCAAGTAGCAGCCCCTTATTGACCCTTCTCTACCTGGCACCTTCTCCTCAAAGAACAGAGTTATGAATTTTTGGAGCCCTGCTCTGATACTCAAGTTTCAGTACAATGAGTTCTTTCTTTTGTTTTCCCATTCCTAGGACTGGACATAGCTTCTATGTGATTCTGACTGTGTGATAATTTACTGTGCTCTTCTTGCCATTTTTAATTCTTCATTGCCTAGTTAATGATGTTTTATATTTAATTATTTTTCTGTTGAAATAACTGGCATGGTTGGAATCTGAAATGAACACTAATTAATAGACTTGATATACTTTATATCTCTTATAAAATCATATAGATATTAATCTTCTATTATAGCTAAGTCCCTTCAACCTGCCTCATATTTTTTATCATAGGTAGGTACAAATTCAAATGATTAAAATCTTCTAAGTATTTTGGAATGCAGATTTTTAATAAAGAAAAACAAACCTACATACTAGGGTATATTATCTTATAGAAGTTCAAAAGATGATAAAAAACTAAGACTAAAAATGAAACTAAACAAACAAAAATGCCATCTTTTTATAATATTTTTTATTGCTTTCGTTGCATGTGCACTGTCTTTATGAGTTAGAGTGGTAAAAACAATGGATGAGGTCACCAAAGAATCAGCATCTGGTTACATTATGTTTAAAATACTTATCACAGCACAATTTGGCATATAAACTATCTATTTTGTCACAAAAACACATGAAATACACTTAAATCATATTTAATGTTGGTTGGCTTATATTATTTTCAAGAGAATACAAATAAAATAATATCTTTAATAGCATTATATTTAATAATAAAGGATTATATGCTTGAAGTAGTTATGTGTTTGATGCAGTGATTTTCCAGAGGACAACAAAGTAATGCTACTTTATTTTGCCTTTATTATAGGCATTATTTGGAATAAGTAGAATAAAATAAAATTGTATCCTGTTTTAATATTATTTATTCTTTCCTCCAAATTAATCAACAGTATGTTCGTCTAACACATGTATACCTTTATGCATTTAACCCTGCAAATGACTTTAAAGAATTTTTAATTCTAGTCTTCAAAGCTAACTTATTGTTCTTAAATAACCTCATTTGTTACCCTGATTCTTGCCTCTTTGACTTTTGTCTAAAGAGAGTCAAACTCTCCCTAGAGCACTGAGGCACTTGTCTAATGACATGTAGAGTAACCTGTACTTTTCTATGTCAGAATACGAAGAAGAGAGAAGGATGACTTCTATTCCGTATCATGCTTCTAGAAACTTTGCTCATTTATTTCATCTGTTTGTCAGAGATAGGTCAACCTTAAAGGCACTGCCTCTCACCTTTTCTTACAGAAAGGAAAAAAAGGCCACAAATATTTAGTGAAATGCAGACTGGGACATTAAAGAAAAAGATGGTCCTATTAACAGGAACCCGAGGAGCCGTAACCATTTAACTGACACACAACAGCCACCCAAATAATTAAATAAAGGTTTTAAGTTTTCCTTATGGAATGAACTTTTAATGCTGGCAGAATATTGAATCAGTGGTTAATGCCCCAAGGAAATATTTAGCTCACCCTTGAATTTGCCAGAAAGCAGAGAGAATGTTGCTTTCTTAATTCAGAACTCAAGACAAATTGGTTGAAACTTCAATTGAATGAATGAAATTATACAGACAGCTTGAAGAAGAGAAAGATTTTAACAAGGTGTATATTTTAAAACAGACATAGAATTTGAAAATAAAATTACAATTGGAAATGACAGAAAGTTATAAGGTTGCAGTTATGTTTTAACTTATTTATTGTAAAATAACCATTTTTCAAGGGTGTGTATTTCAGGAGGGCATCCACAGTATTCCTGAAATGTGACAATGAACTATAACCTAATACTGTCTAGGAGCAAACAGGAAAGAAAGGAGATGCAGCTTTTCTGTTATTTTCCCTATGATTTAGAAATCCTGGGTCTTTGTGTAGAATGCAGTCAGAGTTTGGGAAATTACCAATGAAGACGTTACCGCGATACTGACAATTGCCCTGTTAACCTCAAGTAGAAAATTGGGAAACTCTGGTTTTTGTTATTTAGCGCTCCCAATAAATAAAAAGACTTTCAATAAGAGATTAAAAATGCAGAAAGACAAAACAGAAGGTAGAAGCTTATTCTGTAGAGAAAATGTGCCTAAAAAAAAATTGAGGGTCTTTGATTTTTTTTTTTTTTAATTTTTGTGCATTTCAACTATGTACAAGATTTATGCAAATACATCTCAGAGTTGGAAGAAAATTCATGAGATTGTTTTCTCAGTTTCTTCACCAGTCAGGTAAGGTATTATTTACCCATTTTGCAGAAGCAGACAACAGAAATTTGAGAAGAGGTAAAGGCATTGTCTTTAGTCATGTGAAAGTGGAATAGAGAAGAGATGGAGTAAAGATTGCATGTCTCTCATTTCTCAATATTTAGTATATATGCTTCTGACTTAAAACACAAACCGCTAAAGAAATCAAGGCTATATATCTAAAATTCACCTTGAACATACTCAAAGTTACCAATGACAAAGACTGGAAGCTGTTATTAAATATGATTTTAAGTTTTCAAAAAATATGAGATCAAAAAGATCTTATACATTAGTTCTGAAAATGCCCTCATTTGACTATGATTGACAATTTTTGACAATGATTGACAGGTTCTGCTGAGCAGTGATAAAAAATGATAGCCTTAAGTATTTTAAAACAAGTTACATTTTAAAGGAATTAAGTTGCTAATGAACTAACAGTGGTCAATGAGGAAACAATCGACAACGACTTTTTATATTTCTGCATTGTCATTCCTCATAGAACACTGATTATCATTCTCATAAGCTCTTCCTTAGATTCCAGTGAAGCAGAATTCTCTTTCAGATCAGATTTTATTTTATTATGTAGCCCAAGTTACCCCATTAGATCAGTCATTTTGCCTTGGGTTGTTGATGATTCACTGAAGAAAAATAAGACCCTTTTTTTTCTAATATCACCTCTTTGGATACATGTACAGCATTTTTCTCAAATTCATGCAAAATAGGTAATTAAGCCAAAATCATTTCTAGGTATCAGATTCCCTCCCATCTGTGGTCCCTGTTCTTGTAATCCTGACTAGTTTCCTAACAAATTAACAAATTATTTGCTCTAATAACATAAAGTTCAATGTACCGATTTTTAGCTCTTAAAGAAAATCAAAGTTGCAGCTTTGAGTTCCATTCACTGGGATGTCAGCCAGAAATAAAGGACCGTTTTTGAAGTATCTAATATAGATTAAAGTCAGTCCAAGTAGCTTTTCAGTTTTCCAGTAAAAGTTAATTTTGTCTTACAAACAAAAACTTTTTCCTAAAACTCTTCATTTGGGTCAATAATATTAATATATTTATATAAATAATCATCAGTTATATTAATCATGCTTTTCACTTTCTCTGTACAGCTGCAGTTTATTTCTACTTGTTGCTAATTTTTATAGCATTGTTTATATTCTTCCCTTTCTTTTGCTCATACAATAAATTTAATTTAATTTAATGGTTTCCAATGAGTGCAAAACCAAATTCTTAAAAGTATAGGATCAAAAAATCACACTTAACAGTATATACATGTATGAAAAACATAGGAATGTTGTTGACAATACACTCAATGTTAATTAACCTCTGGTCAATTTATATGTTACTTATTTTAACAAAACTACGACATTCCGTTGAAGCAAACTCTTCCTCTATTTTATTTTTCTGTGTCAATGAAACTTTTTCCACATTTTTGCCTTAGGGTCCATTGACAGGTTTACCTTCTTATCTCCACGACTATTTCCAGCAATTACCCTTTAATTCCCCAGAAAGTACTTCTTTGAGACTCCTGCCATCTAATTTTAATACTCCTTCTGACTAACCTTCTGTCCATCCTTGTTTTTATCTTTTGGAATCTCCTCCTCATCTTATGAGAACTTTTGTATTTGTTTTATACTTAAGGAGAAATACACTGTTGACCAATAGATGCATAGACTGCTGAGCAGTTCAACTGGTGAGCTCTTTAGTTCTTGGCTCTTCAGATTTCCAGTTTCCTCTGCTGCATTTCAGAAATACATTCCCAAGATTATATTCAAAATATTTCTCGTACTTATCATCAAAGCGTGGCACATACCAAAAAATAAAATTGTTTAGGTTAGCAACTCTTTTTTATTTTACCCAGATTCACTGTGTAATTTAGATGTAAATACCTCACTTTAAGTGTTTCACTTTGTCTGATTCAAATATCAAGTGTTTTTTATATACTCTTTTACAACCTCTTTTTTCTTGTACTTCCTCCTGGACAATTTCTATCCCCTTTCTGAATGACTTTTTTTCCATTGTAGTTAGAGGCCATAGACTATCTTTTCAGTGGTTTTGTTGCATTTATGTATTTTCAATTCTCTTGTGCTTTTTTTTTAACCTTATCCTGTGACAATTCAGTTTCTAGAGACACTCAAACCCTTCTCACCTTATAAAAATATTTCCCTTGAAGACACATTCTTCTCTAACAATCACTTATTGGTTTCCTTTATTAGTAAACGTCTTGACATTTCTTGAAAAAGGACTATAGTTGCTGTTTCTTACATCCCATTTAATCCTCACTTCACTTTAATCTGATTTCTGTTTCTACCATTTCACTGAATCCACTTTCACTAATATCTATACTACCCTCGGTATCACTCAGTGAAACATTTACTGTGCTTATTCACAGATATCTATGGTAACTTTCACTGTTGAACATTCATTCCTTCCTAAAAGCTTTTTGCTTCAGAATTCTGTGCTTTTTATCTCACCTAGGAGCCCTTCTTTTCTCATTTTTTCTATTCTATTTCTTCCTGTGTTGTTTCTCCACATAACTTTAACACATTTTCCCTAGAGGACCTCAACTAACATCAGATCTTCAACTAACACATATGTACTGAAGATTCTCAATTTCCAGGTGACAAGTATCAGAATCAGGACACCACCCTTCTCTTTCAAGCTGCCTTGTAAATGTGTCCAAGTGTCTGAAACTCCTGCCACTGTCTAAACTCATTTTTTAATACTTTCAGTGGAACTTCCTTTTATACCGTTACTGACCTCAGAAAATGGTACCATGTAGTCCTAGTCAGATACAGTAACAGTTGTTTTGCATTTATTTCTCTTTCTTTGCCTCAAATTTACTCCAACACAAGGTATTCTTTTACTTATTACAGAAAAAAAGATGCACAGAAAGGAAATTAGACAATAATGTAGATGCAATGTTATAAAAAACAATGTGTTATGTCATCCAAGAATCTGATTGAATAGACCTATCTAAGCCCATTCTTGTTCTCCTTCCCTTTTCCATCATTATTCCTGTTTTCCTTCTACTTTGCTACAGTATCCTCTTGTTCTACAAAGTCTGGACCTTTTAGTCTACATCAGAGTGACCTTTCTAAAATGCCATTTTGATCAGGCTGACATTCAAATCTTATATGGGTCTCAAGCCTGCCTCACTATAGTTCACAGTTCAGTACTTAGCACCAAAGTTCTTTATGTTGAAGTCTCAGATTGTTTCTAACCTCATCTTAGACCATGCTTCACTTGTTTTTACTACTTCCTAATACGGTGTCTTCTCCTAGGGTATGTGAATTTGTCTTACATCTCTGTACTTTCCCATCTATTATTACCTTTTTAAAAGTACCATTTCCTTTATTACATCTGTTATGTGGGTGTTCACGTTATGGCAGAGTAATGCCCTGCCTAGTAGAGGCAAGGACATGGCCTTTATTGTACTCACGACAGGGGGTTCTGATGGTGCTGGGTCGGACAGGTTTCCAGAAAACTACTGCCTTCCCCAATGATGGCCGGTCAGGGAAATTATTCTGCCACTAGTGGAAAGAAGGACTCTTTCAAAGGGGATATCAGCAAAGGGAGCATAGTGAGCAGCAAGAAAGAACCAAGTAGGCAAGAACAAAGAAGAGTCAAATAGTCAAGAACAGCAGAACTCCTGGGCAGACCATCTTGGGTACAGTCAATGCAGGTGGAGGCAGTTAGCATACCAGAAAATACATCTTACTACATTCAGGTCTGAGCTCAGCATTGATCAGCTGTCAAGCCCACTTTCAAGGGTGGAGTAAGGGTCCTGTTCTCATGCTACCCAACAATATTCTTCCAGCTGATTTCCAGAAAGTCTTTCCCTGACTACTTCAAGCTTTTTTTGAGCTATCTCCCACTGATTCTTTATCTCCTTTGTTATACCATTATCATGATCTCTTTTTCATTAATTTAACCAATCATTTATTGAACACATACATCACACTTTAATTTACTTGCACTTTTTCCTTACTGCACTGTAAATTCCCCAAGAGGAGAAATCATATCTCATTTAAGCTGAGTCCCAGAGCTTAGTATAATTATATCAGCATATAGATGGCATGCAATAAATATGTGCTAAATGAGTGAGTTCCTATCATAAGTTCACTGAAAGAAGTCTACTATATTAATGGAATTTATTGGGAGCCCCATAGCTAGTTACTAAGATCTCTTGTCCTAGAACCAGGCTGTTTATATGAAAGACAGGAATAGTACTAAGTGTGTCCCTGGGGAGTTTTCCTAACTTCTCTAAGGTTTCATTTCTATAAAATGAAGATAAATTCAGTCTCTATTTTATGGAATTTTTGGAATTTATTAAGTATAGAGTACTTGGAATATGGTCTGACCACAGCAAAAAGTCAATGTTTCAGCAGTGTTGTAATCAGAGGTCCCACATCTACAAAATGGCCACTTCATTATTGTGCATTAGATTTCAGAATCAGATATCTTGTTGACTTACTTCATCTTCAACAGCCTTCAAAACTCAGAGACTCTATGTATTTATGATAATAAAATCATGCATCTCATATAATGTTTAAGTAATTCAGGTTATGATAATAAAGATTATAGCCATTGTTATAAAATGTACTAACAAAGCTTTATTTTTTTTTATGGAATGCTGATATGCTCAAGAGCAAATTAGTTCCAATATATGCCGAAGGTATAGAAATTAATGCTGAGGGAAGACCCATTCTTACTGCTTTCCATTATCTCCAGGGAAAGTATGAAACAATTTGTTTGAAGTCTGAGACCAAATAAAAATTAAGGTACGATCTGAGTAGGTCTCTATTGTATAGGTATGACTTTAAGAGCAGGAAGAGTCTTAAGACAGACGTCTAACTTGATACTTGGAAAGCAGTTGAGTAAGCATTCCTCCACTTTTCCCGGTAGAGCTAGAATTCAAGAGTAGATAAAATAAAATGCTTCTTCCTCATTTCCTCTTCCTGTCTGTCTACTCACCTTCATTCCTGCCTGCACCTTTTCTTTAAAAAGTAAAATGAAAATTGTTCACAGATGCTTGCCAAGCAACAAAGAGTTGAAGTTTATGGAACAAGTAGATAAAATCATAGAGGCATATGGCATGTGGAAAGCTTCAATGAGTGTAGCATGACTAGAGAATAAATTTTGAGTGATGAAGTTATGGGATATGAAACCAGGAGTAGAGAATCTTGCATTCCTTATTAGTGCATTTTAGTCAGTACTCCAGTAAACACTGGAATGAAAATCAGTTATTAGGGAAGGTCTATCATATTAGACGCTCTTAATCATGATCAGAAAGATTTGACCATTATTTACTGATCACAGGGACTTTTAGCTTCAAACCCAGGTGTAACAAATATGGGAAAGTAAACTTTTTTTAGTCCTACCAACTAGTAGAGAAAAGATTTCAATATTTAGATTTTGTTCTAAGTGACTTTAAGACCTAGCAGAAATGCAACTTACGTGGCTTTTGTCATGATCCCCTTAACCATGACTCTTAACAGAAAAGTTTGGTTGGGGAGGATTCCCACCTTCTGTTTTGAAGATTGAAATATTCTGTACTTGGATACTCATAGCTGTTAGGTAAAGAAACTGCTCTGTGATATGTGCTGAAGAACAAATTACTAAAGACTATCACTTTTAAGTTACTTAGGGTTAGAGAATCAATCAAATACATGATTTTTACTTTTTTATGAACTCATAATTATAAAGTTGGCAGTATATATCAGAATAAATTAACAATAATAATAATTATGCATTATCTTTGCCACCACTCTTAGAATTCTTCTTACTTGATCTGTCTTTCAATCTCTATCACATGTAATTTTTACTCATATAAAGCTTATCTAATTTGAATTGATTGTTCCAATCTCTTACCTCTTTGCATCATCTGGATAAGCTTTTCTCTGAACTTTAGAGTGAATAAGACTCTCTTTTCTGTTAATACCCCCAAGAAAGCCTCCTTTCCAGATTTCCCCTGAACTCCGCTCATTTGAGAAATAATGATCACCTATCAACTGTCAATTTGCTCTCAGATGCGTTCCGAGCCTCCCACCTTCTGTTTTGTTCTGTATGTCACTGCATATTTGTCAGATTCTCGCCTACTAATTTCTAGGTATATATATTTAGAACATGAGAGGAGAGAAGAAGACAAACTACTTTGGTTTGTCAGATTTCTTCGTGTGATATCACTAGAAGCAGTCTTATCTCTACTATGAACTCTGCTTTATAGAACTCATTCTCCTCTGTAGTCCCTGTTCCCACATGACCTCTGGTTCCTTCAGCTTTCTTTAATTGAAAATGTCTGTTGGACTGTTGGTGGTGATTTACCGTATTATATATAGATGTTGATTTACAATGATGCACACCTTAAACCTGCATAATGCTATGAGGCAATGTCCCACATGTATGTGTGTGTATATAGATATATTTTTTTAAAGAAAATGTCTGAATTATCTCATTCTTTGGTTTCTCAACTTTTCCTTTGCCAGAATAACACTATTTCCTGTAATAACTTTCTACTGTTAAAAATCTGTGTAGTGCTTTCTGTCTTCCAGACTGGACTCTGACTGAAATAGGACATCTTTCAACATTTTTAAGTATGTATATATTATATTGATTGTGAATGCTTCTATAAATATTTCATCTAAATAAATTTAGATATTATCTATTCCAACTCAGGTTTTTATTACTTGTAGAAAGAAATACAGATTTTCAGTTATTAGTCAAATTCTTTCCTAAATAGAAAAGAGCCTAGTGTTCTCTTTGCATTTAGTGAGTTTTAAATGAGTACTGTTGAACATTTGTGTCCACAATATATTTGTTTTCTCTTTAAGAATTTGATCAATTCTTTTTAACCACATTAGTTGTCTGTGTTAAAATTACCACCCAGGCAAACCCTGGTGGAGTAGAGGTTGGGTACACTCCACACACAACCTAAGGACTTGGGTTCGTGTCTCAGGGCCAGGGTGGGGAGAATGGGCAGGATGAACCACTAAATAAACAAAGTACTTCTTCCTCCATTCTTTTCTTTCCTGCCTGCCTCTGCTTGCCTTGATTCCTGTCTACACCTTTCCTTAAACAAAACAAGACAAAAACTACCTTCTAAAACCTTCCCACTAGCATCAATAAATCAGCTCATTTATGCCACAGAAATACCTAAATACTGCAATGTACTTATGGGTGATTAATAGACTTCAATAATGATTTGTATCATGAAGATGCTTTAGTTAATGTGATAAAATATGTATGCTCAAGGATCATCATCCTACCAAAGATCTGTCTTTGCTCTGTTTATAGAATTTTCTGTCTCAGATTTATTAATCTATTCAATAGAGGTATTTCATTTTTATTAACTACTCATAATAAAATGGCATAATTTTCGTACAAGAAGTACAAAAGAGGCAACTATCCCTTCCTTCATGGAACATGAACATATGAACATCTAAATGTATAAATACATTCTTCATAGATCATTCAATAAGTAATTAATATGTAAGTTAATATCTTTAATATATAATCAAATCAAAAGAAAATATGAACTAATAAAACATGTTTTGTTTAAACTGAACTTCTGTGGAAGAACATAATCAATAACCCTATGGACAAAAATTCAACTCTTTAGTAATCAAATGCCATTATTTTTAGGTGAGATACAAATTTCCACATTCAAGTCAGCAGATAGATATATAGTTACACTAAGGTGATGTGGTTTATACAAAAACATCTTGTTTAACTTCATTATTCTAGTGAAGATTTGAAAGAAATGTATTTCTAAGAACTTTATGAAAAATATTTGGCAATATGTTGAAAGACTTAAAGGTAGATATGCTTTTTGGTTTGCAATTGCTCGGACTGATAAATTTACAGAATTTCCTTGATGGTGATACTGTAGTAGTAGTAATAATAAGTATCTCAAAGCAATTAATGAGTAAAATATGTTAAACATTAAGCTAAGAATTGTATATAAATTACTTGGTTTAGTACTAAGAAAATCTGCATGGCATTATTAGCTCACTTACAAATGAGAAAACTGAAACTTAAGAAGATTAAATTCTAGAAAAGGAGAGTCAAAGTAGTTCACCTAACTAGACACAGAGTGTGAGGGAGGTTTCTCGGGTTTATGCCCTGCAATCTTACTGTCACCAGAGCTTACATCCTTAACCAGTCCACCCATCCTGACTTGCTGCTCCCTGAAAAAATGCAAGATGCACCTTGAAAAATGTGAGAACAAACGAAAGCAAAAAGAAAATTATAGACATGCTGAACAATAGCAGATAAGTTAAATAAAATATGACTTATTTTTACAATGGAATACTAGTTAGACTTTAAAAGGTTTTTTATTATATTTGTTAACAGGATATACTACAGTATCTTTAGAAATAAGCATTCAGCGAGATTCCATCATAATAATGAGATTTTAGCTTCTATTTGCTGTTTATCTTTTTTTTTACTTATTTTTCCACAATGAAAATACCTTGCTTTAATACTATTACTACTAATAATACATCATCACACACTTATAACATAAAGACCATACTTGGCTTTTAAAGTCAAGATTCTGGGCCTAAAATTGGACAATATTATTCCCTTATACAGAAGTCTGCCTTATGAAGGCTTTCTGATTGGATATACTACATTTTCAGCATGAATCAATCTAGCATATTGTGTCTGTATTTTAAAGTGTCTGAAAGAGAAGTACCTTTCTGTGCAAAAACCTATATAGTTTGCTTGCAAAAAATTCTTAAAATAGCTTTTTCCCATTAAAATCTTAAGAGGATTGTACACTCTAAATTAGTGCCTGGGCTGCAAAAAGCCATAATGAACTTCGTATTATTGGTTTCCAAAATATAGACCAACTCTTAATAGACTATTTTACAATAGGAAGTGCCTTTAGGGGTCAGTATAACAAAATTAAGATCAGTTAATAAAGTCTTACAAAAGGCCTGATGGCAGCATAAAAGTGTCCAGTGTAATTATTTGTGAGTTTATGTGCTCACACACCACTGTCCTTCCTAGATTTGGTTCAGAATGAAGTGGACTGACAGATTGTTTACTTTTCTTTCAGTAATGCATTTGCATTGTGCTCTTTCCCTAATATATAAAGGCTGCTCATATTTATCTTAGCAAGGACAAATTTAATGTTGTTGGAGCTGAGATGTGAAACTGATTATTGAAGATTTGTCTTCAGTTATTTAAAACTGAATTAATTAGGAAACAAACTTAAAGAGAGTCATCTGCTCTCCTAGCAGATCAAGCATCCTTCATACTTTCTCCAAAATATTCAAGGCTTGCTTAAGCAGAAGCTACTTTTACTGCATAATTCAAGCTTCTATACTCAACTATAGAGATTGACTAAACAAACTCTCTAAGGGCATAACTCTGGCATTGAAAATCTGACATTAAAACGGAATTATAATTTGATAACCAGATTCTTTAAAGATATACCAGAGTAGGCTTAATGTACAATTATTTTTATTACTCAAAGACAGAAAACTCCAGTGATGTTTTTAAAAATAAGGCACACTGGGGTGCACCCTGGTGGCCTAGAGTCTAGTGAACAGTCCCACATACATCTCAAGGGTTTAAGACCTGGGACCAGGGTGAACCACAAATGTAAACAACTAAAAAAAACAAAATAACAAAGCTCTTCCTCCTCTTCTCCCTTCCTTCCTATTTGCCTACTCACCTTCGTTCCTGCCCTTACCTTTTCTTTTAAGAAAATAATAATAAGGCAAATTACAGTATATCAGAATCATCTCATATTAATGAAAATATAGTTTATAATTAAAATAAAAGTACTCATGAACATGTACATTATATACTCACTCATTTGATGTTTGTTAGCAAAAAAACAAAAATAAAAACAAAAAACGTGAGGTCATCTTTGTGATTCCATAATTCATTGTTACAGCAATACTTGCAAGATTAAGGAATTGGTTTCCAGTTAGGATTAGACTTTCTAAGAGGAAGCCCAAAAGAAAATTTGTTTCCTGAAGTAGGGTAAGAAAGATCTCTGATCTGTATGGAAAACTGCAGGAAGAGTCTATTCCAATTATGTAAAAATCTGAGACTATGTTGAAAATTTTCCTTAGTCTTGAGGTCTGCCTAGTGATATGTTTGAGTAGAAAAAACAGCAATTTTAGACAGGTTTTTAATAATTTTGACCATTTTTTATTCCTTCTATGGCTTCTATGTTAATTGCTCTGATTTTCCACTCTTAAAAATAAAAATCAGCAATATTTCTCCTGATTGGTGGTGGTTAGTCTTCCAAAAAGAAAATTGGCTCCATTGTTAGAATATATATTTGAAGAGAAATTTCTTTTGTTGTCTTCTTTAGAAACTGCATGTTAGAAGAGTACAAGTCATTGTCAGTTTTCAATGCCAAAACAAATATCACTGGAAAAGAAAAGCGTATATTTCAATATTGCCACCAGAACCCAATATGTAGAAAAACTCTTAAATTTTATCTTAAACTGTTTCTCTCATGTCAGTTCATGGATGAAGGGTACATTGTACATAAATAGTCTGTGCTGAGTGAAATAACTAATTAACACACCTATAGTAACTTACTTAGTTTTTGTCAATGGAGTGGCTTCCCAAAGGAAGAATTGTACTGTACTTGAAGTCATCACTTGAGTCATTTAAAACGACATTGAACAAGACATCAAAGGACAGGTGATAGGGAATGTACCTTTATTAGCAGAAAGAGGGGAATTGCAAGGAAAATAAGGACATTAAAATTACCTGGAGGTTTATGGTGTGCTATTTATTTCTCATATTCTATGAAAATAAAGTTATTATATATAATGTTACTATTCTATTCATTTATTATTTAGCATCACCTGAATTTTATTTAAATGAAATACATGAAGAAGATAACCTCTGGGAAAAATTTGCTAAGGTCTGAAAGCTTAAGCTACTTGAGTATTTTGAGATATTCTGAGATTTGTGTGTAAAGTGTAACAGTATATGTAAATACTATAAATATAATGTCTCGTCAAGTTTATTGCTATTAAATATTCCTTAATATTTAAAGATTTAATCACTTCATTCTATACCTCAATGATTAGAGTGTTCGCCACATGAATTACTTAAATCTAAGCATATATTTCTATTTTTAGATGCTTTATTGAAGGCCTTTAGTCAAAAAAAAATCCATATTGAAATGTTAGTGGTAAACCTCAGTTGTATAAATAATGGTGATCTTGTGTAATGAATAATTTAGTCATACTTTAAAAATAATTCATCAGGAACACCATGTGAGTAGTTAACAGGATCAAGTACTAACATATGAATGCTATCCAGATATTAACATGTAGAATGTTGATTTATAACATCATTTTATTGTCTATGCTTCTTTGTCTTTACAGGCGCCATCAAAAATCAGTGGTTTTAGAGCCATAGTATTGCATCCCACTCAAATTTGAATAGCTTAAGTTCAAAGAAATACTGGTAAGTTGTTGTAAATTTAGAAGATGAATATAGTGACAAGTAGTAGCCAGTTCCCAAACAGCAAGTTAAACACTATGTCTCTAGTGTAAATCCAGCAACACCTCTGATTTTGTCCCTCCTTTTCTAGCTTAATGCTAAGCTCATGATTCTCAGTCAAGAATGGTTCGCACACTCCCCTCTCCACCCAGGTTACAGTCGTCAATGTTGAAATTTTTATGTGGACTCCATACATGTCAGCTGGATGGGAAAGCACGTAGTGAGTAGAATCAGAGATGCTACTCTAAGTCCTACAAGGTACAGGACAACTTCCCACAACAAACGTTGTCTTTCCCCATATGTCAATAGTCCTTAGCATGAGAAAATATGTTATTAACTAAAGGGTTCTTATCCTTTTTTTGAAAGAGACACATAACCTTAGGTGGTTTTAGGCATTCATCCACTTATTTTAAATTACAAGAAAATCTTACATAGGAACAAAAATGTGGCAAAAACTTTGCCATCCTAGATCAGAGCCATGCAAATTTAGAGTCTAAGAGAGGGACTTAGCTGGTGACACCAGTGAGTTATGTTCTCAGGGTCATGTTTGCTAGTTTGGCCCATTTTAAGACAATCATTACAGTCCACCTCAAGGAATTTGTAGCCAGGCATGAGTAAAAGCCTACGGAATTTATCATTTTTTAAGAGAATCCAGAAATCTAGATTTTTATATAAAATTCCTTAAATTTTAAATGTTGCTAACTAATTCTGTTTTTAGCATACTAGGAAGGTCAATCAAAATACACCTGGGGATTAAAGCTATTCTTCTGGCTATCACTTTTTTTAACCTCTTTTCCCAGTTCTGATTGTCATATTAGGCATATGACAAGAGAATATTCATTCATTTACTCATTCATTTATTCATTCCATTCACCTAATAGACACTTATTGAGCACTCATTGTATTCTGGGTATGGTGGATAGCTAGGATTGCAATAGACCACAGAGAGTTCTTGATTACTCTGAAATGGTGAGATTATCCTTCACTGTATATTCTTCACTGAAGATCAAAAAGACTATTTTGATGTTTAGTGATATGTTCTAATTAATTTATCAATTGATTGATTGCTTTCCATTCTTTTAGCAACTTTCCTTATTAAATGACTGCATGTATCTGTGTATCTCATTCTCCAATGGTCTGTAGCAACTCAGAGGCAATATTTTGAAAATTAAAAGCACTAAATGTAATGATTTTGAAAATTCCCTCTCAACAATTAATATCTTCCATCTTTGCTTTTTCCTCAGCTCTTTTTTAAACTTATCATTTTATCATGATGAATCATTTACCATTTTATCATGATGAATGGTTTAAAGGCTTAGAGAAAAAACACTCTTGTTTTAATTTAAAGAAAAGGTGTAGGAAAGAATAAAAGCAAGCAGGCAGGCAGATAGAATAAGAGAGGAAGAAGAAGCTTTTGTTTATTTTATTTAGTGGTCCATCTTGGTTGTTATTCCCAAACAGGGTTCCTCAGGATGCATGTGGACTGAGCTGGCAAAAAGCTGTGAACTTAACTGCTAAGCCACTAGGACACGCTGAAAGCTAAGTATTTTAAAAGTACTTTAAAGAGTACTGGCACAATCTAGTAGATCAAGAATTGTGCTTTAAAATAAATGTCATTTGCATAGACCTTGCAATTCTGATATTAGGCTCTGATATAAGAAATCCTTACCTGATAATTCATTTAGTTCTTTTGACAATTCTAGAGACTATTTTCATCTTGCACAGGAAGAAATTGAGTCAAAGGTTGAGGAAGTTGATCATTATTGCTCAGTTTGTAAGTGTTGAAGCCAGAATTGTAATCTGACTGTGGCAAATACCTTGACCTTTACCATTATGACATAAAGATCAACAGAATAGATATATGAACTTAAATTTGGGTAGGGGATCAAGAATGAAAGGAAAACTAAATTCTTCATATTTACTCTTCCCAATGAGTTTATTTAATCCTTTCAGTTTCTTTAGGTTTGAACACACACACACACACATACACACACACATACACACCATTCACACAGAGTCAGAAAATACCTCCAAGAAAGTGTGCATTCTGATGACCCAGAGCTGAAATGCCAGGTCTGGCACTAAGGGGATTGCATTACTCCTGGATGCCAGGGTTACTGGCACTGTCTACACTCACTTTGTGATGATAAGAATTAAGTTAGGTGGCTTTTATCTTTTGCACTCTCTTTCTAAGTAATTAGCCAATTTATGCACAATTTTGTCTTTTAAATTGAATACAATCATCAGTGGCAGTTGTTATTTAGTTCAAATTTAGACTACTGATCTATTGTTAATGTGCAGACTTTTAACTACATTTCTCTACTTGCATGTTTCAGTTTTAAAAAACAAAAATATGAACTTGAAAAGAGGTCATGAGTAAGAGTATTATGATTTACTTTTACCGAATTTAGAAAGCCCCACTTAAATGCATAATACATTCTATTAATTTAATGGAAACAAGACTTATGTGTGAATCAAGGTTTATTCTCAGGCTATTCAAGGAAAGAATTTTCTTCCCCCCAAAAAAATAAAACCTGTTTCCGTACAGTAAAGTAGACTCATTGCATTAGTCATCTACAGTGTTAAGAAACTAATAATTGTTTCTTATGCTTTTCAAGCCTCTTAATTTAGTAAACCTATAATTGAAAAGTGAAATTTCGCAATAAAGTAGTATAATTCAGTTCACGTTGCTATGGAAAAGTAGAAGGTTTCCTCCTACTTTAGTTTATTAATTTTCAAATAATGCTTAAGGGCTTGTTATGATAGTTCTTTACAAGGTAGTAAATATATAGTTTATCCAGACTGTCTGGGCTGAAAACTAATTACCATTAGAAACTGAAGCATTTAAGCTTGTTATTTCTGCAAATCAAACAACTCCAAATACAATTTTCATATTAAATCCAGTGTGCAATGATCCAGGAATATCCTCTCAACGCAAACCATAATCTAAAACAGCCCCCCTTCCTTATTATTGTTGGTAAGCAAGTCAACCAGAACTTTTAAATGTGGCATCAAAAAGGAAGTTGGGGAGACAGGTATTGAAAGCAACAATCTGAAAGAACAAAAGAAAAAAATGAAGTTATTCAAATAATTAAAAGTTTCTTTGAATGAAACTGTGAAAAAGCAGTGGACAGAAAGAAAATATATCATCTAAAGGAAAATATCAAGTGGTATGCAAACTAGGAACTATGTCCAGACTAAGGGAATAAAGCTTTATATAATTCTGCAATTCCTCCATGATTCTCATTGGCATTGCTTGTTTTAAATCCTTTTTCATGTGATAGTTTTAAAAATGCCGCACATTCCAAAATTAGTACTAGCATGCATTAGAGTAGGAAAGGGAGTTTTACTATTCAAAGGAAATTGGAGGTTTAAAAACAGAAGAAAAATCACGATTTTTCTTTTAAATGGTCAAATCATATTGGATTTGAAAATTATTTTTACACAAGATCTTTAAAAAGACAAATGTTTCATAGCCATTGAATAATTTCAAGGTTTAAAAATAAGTTTTAAAAAATATGACAAATACATAAATACCAAAAAGTAAATATTATAGTAAGATAATATGAATAGCTATTTAGTAAATTAGGTGGCTATCAAAACACATTGTCATGTGGAGGTTTGAATGTGTTTGCATGTGTAAACTTGAGTCAGAATATGGGGAGGCCAAAAGACGGAAATTATTTTGGAAAATTGTATCTTATATTGAATAACTGCAAATGCTGTGTTAGTTTGGAAAAATGAAAAAAATGACAACTGATAAATATTGTATAATATGGAAAACAAATACAATTGCGTATGTACTGACTTCAAGTTTGTAAATGCAAAAGGATTCAACAGTAATCTTATGAACTGTTCTTTCAAGTTTTATATAATATTGCAGTGTAGGCAACTGACATGTTCAGAAAAAGTTAGGGGGGAAATAATTTTTGTATTAAAACCTTTTGTTATGTGAGGAGAGAAAACATTTCAAAAGACATCCCAACGAAGCTTCATTTTTAGAAAATAAAAATGTAAAATTAAAAAGAGGTTATGAGTAAGATTATCAAGATTTATTTTTACCTAATTTAGATAGTCCTTCTTAAGCATATAATGTATTTTGGTAATTTAATATAAAAAGGACCTACTTGTGAATAATTTATGTAAAATTATTTCTCATTTTAATATTTATTTTGTAAACTAATTCATACTGAGATGCACTTTTTAATAATGAATTCTTATCACCAAAAAGTAAATTCCCTTGGACCTAATCTCAATTTTTTTCTGTTTATTTTTGTCCATATTTTAAACATTTTTGCTATTTGAGTGATGGCAATTATTTTTGACAAAGAAATGAAGTAGAAGAGTAAGAAATATGACTGAATGGATTAACATGTAAGAAAATGCTCATTACCTAAAGCAACTTCTTAACATTTTTGACATAAAGTGGTGAATGAGGGTGTAAGAGACTGATTCCCCCAATGAAGTATGTGTCTTTTCTTTCCCAACTTCATTATACTTATCTATTACATTTTTCAGGAAAATGGCACTACTAAAGAAATGAGACATAGGTCTGTGACAAATTCCATTTTGCATTCAGCAATATTAACAGAATACCACAATCACGACAATACTAATATTTATTGAGTAGTTACTGTAAGGTTTTTTAAAGCTGAACCTATGCTACTCCATCACCATCTTGATCCATTTTTCTCCGTCTATGAATATTCTGTACATTATTTTATTCATTTATTATCTTTCTTCCCCCACTAGAATGCAAGTTCCAAGAGTATCCTTGAGACATTGAAATAAGAAACTCCAACGCCACCCCTTTTTTATATGAGATAATTGTTTTCCGATAACATTTTAATAGGAGTATTTTGTTTCCTACCAACCTGGGGAAAAGGCAGGAAAAGAGCTAGTGGAAAGATTCTAAAATAGGTGTGAGGATGGAATATAATACTAATAGAAAGAGAGCCAGTGTGGTTGAATTTTAGAGAATGAACTGATTGAAGAGGTAGGAAGGGGTCAATCTGCCATTGTGTTGCAGGATGCTGGAAAGACTACATATTATGAGATACCATAGGAGGTTTTAAGCATGGAAGAGATTGATTCAGGTTTATTTTGTTTTGCTTCGGTTTTTGGTTTTTGCTTTTTTAGTGTTCTATTTTTTAGTATTTTTTATTGTTTTACTGCAGTAACTGTTTTACAAATTGGCATAAAGTCATATGTGTAGGTTTTAAACAGATCTATCTGGCTACATTGATGACAGACTTCACCGAAGTGTGATTGAAAAATATAATCCTGGGAGCATTTATGAAAGTATTGCAACAAACAAGGCAATTTAAGGGATCGTTATAATGGCAGCAGAAATGAAGAAGTAGACTCTCTCTCTCTCTCTCTCTCTCTCTCTCTCTCTCTCTCTCTCTCTAAATAGTGGTAGAATCAACATAATATCTTTGTAGATCTTATTAGTAAGCTCCATGAGGACAGGAATTTCTCTCTCTTGTTCATTGTGAATCCCTGCTACCTATAAATGAACCTGGCACATAGGAGGTGCTCGAAAACTATTATAAAACAAATGATGACTAAAGGAGAGAAAGAAGAAAAATTTAGTTTTAAAGTAAGGAATTATTTTCCAATTCACTAAACTAATGAGGAACACAAAAATTTTGTGCTTTTTAATAGATAATGGTATGAAGTTCTTAGGTTTCAATGAACTTAGCTGGCAAAATTAAAAGATGGCAACCCAATACCAGTCTCCAGATTATGTGTACATATGTTTTTTTGAAGAGAGGTATCATTTTACTAAAATATAAGTGTCTAAAATTATTGCTCCAAAATACCCCCATTTAAAAATCCTTTTCCAGCACTCTAAGCAAAGAATATTTGTGGAACTCAGAGAATTTCATTGCCTATGTTTGTGTATAAATGTGAAAATTAGTACCAAGCATATTTAAATGAATTCTTCTCTATCCTTCCTAAACAGTATATAGTAAGCATATGCCTTATTAAGCACTAAACAAATTTATCCCCTTTTTTAATGAGGAAAAAAATGTAACTAACATTCATATTGATGAAAAGTCCTTCACAATCAAGTTTACTTTTAATTTTGCAGGTATTGATTTTAGAAACACAAAAGTTTTTGCCTTTATCTGTAATTTTTCCTTCATTTGGCTAAGCTTAATTACTTTCCATAATAAACTTCCTAACCGTGAGACTTGTTTTTAAGTCACTACTGTAGTCACAGCAATGACCTCAATAATCAGAGTATCTCTCTGTGGGTTTTTCTAAATTAAGCTGATGTAATTTTCCAGTCTAATTTATATTAAAAAAAAAAAAAACTGATCTAGGCCAAATAATATTCTTCTGTGTTTGTGTTGGGAGAAAAATCCAAAACTCTTAACATTCAGGAATAACTCTTACTCTACACATTGTGACATTCTGTTTATATTGGAAATTTGTAACATTTTCTTTAGCTATTAGTTTACAAAACAAAGTCACAAAATGGGAAACAAGATTTTTACATAATCAAGTAGACAAATGACTACTGTGTAGCTTACAGATTATTTTCTTTAATGTCAGTTATTGTCAGAAGTCATATAACATGTATTTCAAATCTCTAGATGAATGTGAAGTGATTGTTGCTATGTAAATGGATAAAACTGAAATCGTGCAACTCACCATGTATTTGTCTGGTTAAGGGTAAAATTAGGATACCCCAATTTCTGACAGAAATGTGAGCATGTGTTGCTAAATTAAGTGTGTCAGTATTATAGTCTCCTTCAGATTTTTTTTAGCTGTTTATCCTTATTTTATCACAGGCAATGATATTGATTCATTTATTTATTTTGTAGAGATGAGCTTCAAAGTGCCTGTGCTGGTGATTGCTGTTTGTTTCTAAAACAGCCTGTCTCTCTGGTAGTAGCCAGTGAGAAAGGAAACCTCCAGATATGTGGATATAGTATCACCACAAATTCTTTCATATGTCAACTGATTTTCCTAAAAAAAAAAAAATGCAATATGGTAGCGTGTCCTCTTAATCAAAATATATTTCCCCTTAGATATAAAGTATAATATTTATGCAAGTTTAAAAATAATATATTAAACATTTTCAAAAATCTAAATTATACAATGCAAAACTCAAATTCCTTTTAGTTGTCCATTGATTCTTCTTTAATGACCGTCAATTATCAGATTATAGTTTAATGCTTTTAGTTTTTAAATAAAAGTCTGTGATTCATACCATTTAGAAGTATACATGCAATAAAACTTGAAGAAAAAAAGTTGCTTAACCCCTTTTAGCCTGTGTTTTCTTATCTACAGAATAGGGACAATTATAACATATAGTAATAAATGAGTCCATGTTTGCAAAGTTCCTAATAAATATCCAGTACATCTTTAAAATGTTTATTGTCTAATATATAACATTCTTGGACAAAAATAAAGCAAAATCATAGTAACTCTGGCTTCCTTTTACCAAGAAGGGAATGTTAAAATGTTAATTTACTGAAACATGGCAATTCTATTAAAAGAGAGGCATGCACGCCCACATCCATAATATGATTCAAACTATCCCCAGTCTCTTTCCTTCCATAAAAATTGGCATCAGGGACTTTATTTATTTAAATTTATTTATTTAAATAAAGAGACAGACAAAGCACATGCAATACTGTTTTTATGTTCTATTATGAAAGTCATATTTGACTCAAAGTGTAACTAAAAAATATTTGACTATTAGTACAAAATAGTACTGAGAATTTTCAAGAAATTAAGAGATATGTTAATAAGTAGTTTCAACGATCCCAACTTTTTTAGAAAATAATTGATTTTGAATAGCAGGCCATCCTCTAATAATTGTGAGCCTGTACTTAGAATATAAGTAAAGACTCACATATTATATGTTTAAATAATTAAGAGCTGTAAAGCAAACTGGAAAACCATTAAATAAAAAATACTTTATAAATTTGACAAACTTTGTAATGATCTGTATGGACAGATGTAAGTGTAACAGAATCCTCAGATGCCTTTGAGATCCAGAACTGACTTTTAACACTGGTATCTCTCCCCAGTGGCCTTCTCTTCTCTTCCCAACCCAGCCATCATCATGAGTTCCCATGGCATGAATCTGGATGTGTCACCCAAACTCAACCCTCATCGATCACAAATATTGCCCTCTGCTAAGTTTTCAGACCTAAATGTAGACCAGACAGCTGATAAAAAGATATATCCCAGAAACAGGCATTGCCAGATTTAGGAAAAGATATTTGACTTGACTGAGTAGGGATTGCTAGGCTTTCACTTGAACATGGGCCCCAAGGATTTATCACCTTACATGGAGAGAGATATAGGACTAGAACAGGGAATTATTCTGTGCAGGCGAACTGATAAACAAGATTGCAAATCCAAGATTATTTTCATAAACCACATATAAAATCAGCCTTAGAACAGTCATACCTGTCATGTGATAGATTTAAAGATATGGCAAATATTTTTTCCTAATAGAATATACTGTTAATTGGAGTGACCTTTTGCTACTGGATTATTGAGTACAATGCAATTTGTTTAGTGTAACATGGGTCTCGGCCGTTTTCCTTAGATTGTCCTTATTCCCATGTGCCTCACTTAAAATTGTGACCTCACTGACTTCCTTACATAAGCTCAGCCACTCAATCAGTTAGTCAACCATCCAAAATATATTAGCAGAGAATCTATTATGTGCCAGGACCAGTGCCAGCACTGGGATACAGTGCTCCGTTTCTGCCTTCCCCAAACTTACAACTGAGGGGAGAAGATCACACAAAGAAATGAATTATGCTGTTTGATGAGTGAAACACAGTGAACTCTAAGAACATATAGATGGCTGCATTGAAAAACAAGACAGACTTGTTAAGGGAGGTGGTTTTTAAGATGATCCTTGAAAGAGAAGTAGGAATTAACCAAAGAAAGGGAAAGATAAAGAAAAACAAGGATGAAAGAAAATACGCAAGTTCAAGGAATTGAGTGTGTGCTTGTGTGTGTCCGTGTGTGTCCGTGTGTGTGTGTGTGCGGTGTGTACAGAGAAAATGAATCTCAATATCATTATCCATTACAATTGGTAAAATTTGAAAAGAAAAATGGTTAAGTAATGATCAAGACATGATCTACAGGACTCAGGTAATGTATGACCTTGAAAATCATTCACAGATTAGACTTCATTCTAATAGTAATGTGGTAATTTGGGGGGCATTAATTAAAAGACTTCAGGCAATAGAGAAATGATCAGGTTCTTGTCTTATGAAAGTCACTCTGACATCAGACTAGAGAATTTACTCAAAGGCCTGTGTTATCACAGAGACAGCAGATAATGGTGGCCTATTCCATAGATATGACAGGAATATAAATAGAAATTAAGGGATGAGAAATAGAATCTTACTTGGAAACAGGACTTGCTGACTGAGTGTAGAAGTGAGGGGAGTGGAGAAATAGTGGATGAGTTCTGGATATCTGTGTTGAACATCTGCATGGTTGGTAATCGCTACTAAAATGAGTAAGAAGAAAAAGGCTTAGGTTGCAGGAAGAGAAGGTGTGTGAGATGATGAATGCATTCTTATGTACTCTGAATTTCAGATAATGGTGGACATCTAAGTAAAGAGATGTGTATGGTCAGTGAGTACATCTAAGGAAGAGAGCCAACCTATAAGAATAGATTTGGATACTTTCAGTAAACCGTGGGAATATGGTAAGAGTACCAGACGGTGGTATGTGGAATGAGAAAAAAAAAGAATTGTGATATAGAACTCTGAAAATGGATTGGCAGAGAAAGAAAAAATATACAAAACATAGAAGTAATAGAAAATCTGAACCTATGAAATTTTTAAAAACAAATTACAAAAAAAACACCTTAGTGTCTACAGAGCACACTTTATACTTATTCAGACACAGACTCATATGGGTCAGTTTTTCCCACAGACTACGTACAGTTGTAGTCAGACCCACCCATACTCCAGATACACACCCACACAAGTTCACAGACACTACACAGAGCTCCATAAACCCACAGGCATGGTAATACCACACAGAGAAATTCTCATTTATTAAATTCAACCGTAGGTCTCTGCTAGCATGCTAATTACTAACTTCAGGAAGTCTACTGATTTAAAATGAGAAAGCTTTGGCTTAGGGTTTAAACAAGAATGCGGCTCACTTTTCCTTCTCTTAAATGGACACAGTAATACCAGCATAGGGAAGTGTTGAGATTTAATTGATGTTTACCAAGTGATTTGTGAACCTAAGATGAAAGGTGCTATGTAATGCTATTACTCTCATTGGGATTGATGGGGGTGACCTACCTTAGTAGTTGAGTATTGCAATATTTTAAACTACAATGTAATCCAGGATGATAAAATACAAGATATTATTATATGACTTAGAAGTGGTAAGACTATCACTAAAATATCTTGCTGGTTATTTATATATCATTATCTTTTTTGATGTCTGCTCAGTGTTAGCCCTTATTTCCCAGGCAGCTCTCTCATTCTGTACTTTGTCTTAATATCCTAGAATAATTTGGCTGAAACAGACCTTGGGGATTTTCCAATTCAACCTTCCAATTTAACAGATGAAGAAACTGAGTCCCAAGCTTATGTTCTTTATCCCCAAATCACTCAGCTAGAATTGAAAATCAAATCTCCTAACTTCTGTGTTTATCCACTAGAGAACATTTTACAAACAAGAAAATAATTCTGAAATGAGGATACCATACCCAATAAGAGCACTAAGAAAATGCTACCAGCAATAACAAAGTAAACAGAATTAACAATGGCTATGAGAAAGATGAAGTAGCACTTCTTTTTAAAATTAATACAAGAGATACTTTAAATTTAATATTGAAAGCAGAATACCCATTACTGACGAAAACCAATACACAATGGAGTCATAAGAGAAGGATGAAAGTAATTAAAATTCATGAATTACAATTGAGTTATTCAGGTTCATCTATTGTTAGTCTTGGGGAAAGGAACAAATTTGTTTGCTATGAATATCAGAAGATGTGATTTTTTTCCTCAGCAAATATTTCCTTGAAACCCAACTATGTCACAGGTACCTGTTAGACTCTTAAAAAGCACAATTAAGATGACTATTTTCATTTAGTTTATAATGAGAAGACCAAAAAAAGCTAAAATCATAAAAATAATTCCATATTTAATCAATGCTCTAATGGAAATAAACATGGTTGGTTATCTGAGTCACTAATTTACATAGAATGGGGTGTGAAAGATAAGGAAAACATTTTAATTGAGAATGTGAATAATTCATTTGGCATATTTCAAGCTTGAAATATTTATTGGACATCTAATTGGAGACATCAAGGAGGTAACTATGTATACAAACTTGGACCTTGTATGAAAGATGTAATATATATAAATTTGAGAGTTGAGCTCTTTCCTATCTTTGAGTTCCATACATTTTTCCACCCAAAGAACAGCCTGCCTGTCACTCTTCGCTAAACTTTTCTGGCTCCCCATCACTCAAAATCTCATCTTACCAAAAATTTCACCCTTCAAAAACCCTTTCCTGGCATGTCCATTTGTGTTACAAATCCCTGTAATATTTTCTCATAGCATCTATGTTTGGTCATATATTATTTATGATATTTTTCTAATTTTTCTTACTTAGTGGACATGTTTATTTGCCTATTTTATTCACTGCCTTATATCCCCAGCCCTTAGAAAAGCTCATCTCATAATATGTTCAATAAGTATTTATTAAATACATACATAAATATATTATTTCTTTCTTTAAAGTTTCTGTAATTTCTATCTACAATCAGAGAAAGTTAGAGAAGGAAGAAAGAAAGGAGGGAAGAAAAGGAAAGGTTAGTAGGAGAGAAGGAAGGTGGGAAGAAGGAAGGACAAGGAGGGGAGGGAGACAGCTGAAAGAGTTCCTCATAAAAAATAATTAAGATGCCAGACAATTTGTAAGGCAGTGACACTTTGTGATAGGCACATGACATTGTTCATTTATCAAAACCCATAGAACGATACAATACAAAGAGAAAAACTTAATGTAGACTACAGACCTCAGTGAACAGTGATGTGTTAGTATCCCTTTATCAATTGTAACCAATCTATCAGAGAAATGTGAAATGTTAATAACAGAAGAAACTGGGAGGAGGCAAGGACAGGGAGATATACGTGAACTCTTTGTACTTTCTGATCATTTTCCTGTAAACCTAACAGTATTCTAAACATGATGCTTCTTAATTTTTAAAAAGCTAGAGAAGGGAAGTGTATCTTTTATAGTCGTTTATAGCTATAGCTCAGTAATAGGAGGAAATACTCCCTCTCTAAATCACACTATAGCTTTCATCTAATTTCCAGTGTTTTCCCTATCAATTTACCTGTAGTGATAAATACAACAGAATTTTAGGGGCCTTTAAATGCATGTGCAGACAGTATCTAGTAAAGTTAATCATGTCCACAAAATATTTGAAATTCAATTGTAAAGAAGGGAACATATCCATGTTAACATTTGAGAGAAGGCTTTCAAGTTAACTGGATTTTTTTCCAAGAAGGAGGTAGAAGAGATAGAGAAGAAAGAGGAGAAAGAAACGGAGAAGACAAGTCACCAGCGATGTGTTAAATAGAAACCCATCCATGAATTTTACAGCTATAGTTATCATTATTGGTATTTCATAGTTGAGGAAACAGATTCAGAAAAGTTGAAATTCCACCCACTGCACATAACTTGCAAAGGGCAAAGTGGTCTATTAGAGAAGTAAGTAGATATTTAGATTCAGATAGGAAGAAGACACAAGCTACCTTTATGTGCCCAGGATACTTGAAAAGCTAAATGTCAATAATTTCAGGAATGTTTACATTTGTAGTAAGTGTTCTAAATTCCCACGTAACAGATCTTATAATTACTTGATAAGGTATATTCAAAGATTAATTTCTGAAAAATTGTTGGTCAAGATTTTCTATCTCAGCTGATGTCTCTTTCTCTTTACATGCTTCTTTCTGATAGTTGGCAACAATGATGGACTCTCATACAAACGGTAAATCTCAACATGATAAAGACTCTCTTCAGTGGCTAGATATTTAACCCAGTATCACAAAAAACCTAATCCAGATTATTGTGACTTTTTCTATGAGAAAATTAATCAAAGTCATTGATATGCCAGTTTGTAAAGTAAAAGCTCTTACAGAAAATCACTCTTTTGTTGGAGCATGTTATTTCATTCATTTATTAATTTTTAAGGGAAGGTGAATACAGGAATAGAGAGGACGAAGAAGCACTTTATTGTTATTTAGTTGTTCACATTGATTTTTCCCCTAGTCTCAAATTTTGAACCTGGGACCTCGGGATGTATGTGGGACTGCTCTCAGAGTGCACTAGTTCACTAGGCCACTAGGGCGCACCATTGTTAGAGCATTTTGAAAGAATTTGCGAAATAATGCGTAGTGTGGATTGCTTCTAAAATATTATGATACTGCTTTTTGTTTTAATTTCCTTCTACTGAATCTTCTATGCAATCCTTCCAGAGGCATCAAGTACAAATGGAAGCAGGGGCAGAAGTGGAGGTGGGAAAGAGATCAGACTTAAAATTATTAGAGCAGGAATGCAAATATAGATTTGCTATTCAGTTTCTGATATTCGTAATAAGATTTTATAGCAACCCGCTAAGTTTGAGTGACAACGTTTTTTTCATAGGAGGAAATTTTTCCGAATTCTTTACTGTTCGTGAACATACCGGGATGAAAGCAAGAGGAATCAAATTAGAGTTTCTTCCCAAGTGTAGATAGGACAACTTTTCTTGTTATAAACTAAATGTAGAGTCTTGCTGTCCTTCCTATAAAATGGTGATAATAGAGAGCACTGGTTTTCTCATACTTTGAGCAAAACCCTCAGGAAGAAATGCATTTTATCTTGTGACTCAGTCTAGAAAATAAGATATAAAATAAATATATGATTACAGTCAATATGGAAGTTAAAAGTTTCTGAAATCATATTTAAAAGTATATTCCAATATTGCATAGTCTGTTCAACTGCATTTTTTAAATAGGTATGATGCTGCATTGGTTAATGTGCTCCAGCTTGAAATTGAAGAGAGGTTGATTAGACAAAAGAGAAATCTATGAATTACTACCACACAAGGGATTATGAGAATGAGAAGGAAAAGATAAATAGAGCAAATGAAGGAGGTGATCATGCTGTCTTTTTCTCTGTCTCTTCTAGGGACAACACACTATAGAAAGGGTGTCTTTAGAAACACCTAGAAAAACATGAAGGGAATTTCATTTTGCAGAGATCCTCTTTTTTTAACCTGTTTGATGGCCCATATCGCTTATTAGGCTAAGCTGCACCATCTTGATAGTGTGGAGGTCATAGCAAGCCCGGGAGGAAAAGGAAAGGCCTGTGTGTAGCACTCTACAGCTGCCTTTGGATCACTTATAGCCTGAGGGGTGACTAAGCATTTTCATGTGCCTCCAGCAGGGACACCAAGTATCAGAGAGAAACTAATGGGAAGCAGTGCATTGTGGTGGGGCAGAAGTTCTTCTAGAACTTCAGAGGACACTGCGGTTGTTGCTGTCTTACGGCTGTTAGAGCCATTAACAGTTAAGATGGACTCTGAGTGGTTGTCAAGGTGAGGCCACACCATGAATTGTATCAACAACAGATATTTATATGATGTCAGGAGAATTCATCATACCTCAGGGGTCATATCACCTTTATTTTCTAAAAGAAATGGCCACAATAGGCAGTAGAAAAACTGCAATGCATTCACAACATTCCACACCTCTGTGGGTCCTTCCAGCTAAAGGAATATAACTGACATCCAAAGTTCTCACTGCAAGAGCATCTGGATAGTGTAACTTTTAGTTTTACATTGCAGAAAATGAATGAAATGAGTCTTGGACCTCTAGAATGCAATCAAGTAATTAATGATATAATAGTATTAATAATGATAATAAAAATGCAGAAATGTATGGGATTAAATGCCCATCAAAAAGGATGTTATTTAATGGATCATAGCATGTCTGTCTTATAAAACACATTAAAGCTACCAAAAAGTAATGGTGGTTCACTTGTACAAGAACTATTTATTCAATGCATTCACCCAGCAAATATTTCTTGAGTTCTGCTCTGTAAGTTGCATTATCCAATAAAAAAGCTAGAAAAGGGTATATATTATATGACCCCATATGCAATTTAAAAATCAGGTGTATCTATGCATATTTCAGTCTGTCTCTTTCATAAATTATCTCATTTAATTATCCAGACAAATACATTGTTTTCTTCAGTTTACAGATAAGATAGTTAAAGCATAAACAAATTAAGTAATTATAATTAGTTCAGCATGAATTAACTTGTCCCATGGGAATGAGGTCAGGTTTAAAACCCAGACACTCTGACCACAGAATAGGAAAATATAATAATTTAGTTTAAAGCCATAGATAACCTATACTGTTCTGAATTATTCAAAGAAGATCTCATAGACATTAATTTGAATCTTTTGATGGCATGGTACAAATCTACAGATGACCACTTTGAAATTTTGACTTTGTTCTCTTTTTTTATATAAGTTAGAATAAGTTAATATTGATTGATAACTTCTTATTAATAGAATTGTTTTTAGTGTTTTCTAATCAACAGTTTCAAGGAAAGCATAAAATTCTGGAATGAGAAATACATTGCTAATTTCGGGTACTTTACTCACATCTATTCTGTAAAATTATTGCTCAAAAAGTAGTGCTAGACATGCCCCGGTGGAGTAGCAGTTAGGTCCACCAGCTCTGCCCAGTGCAGTCCACATATATCCCAAGAACCCAGGTGTGAGTGCTGAGTCCAAGAGGGAACAGGCAGTGTGAACAACTAAATAAAAATAAAATAAAATGCTTCTTCCTCCTCTCCTTTCCTGCCTGCCTGCCTGTTAGCCTTTATTCCTGCCTGTATCTTTCCTTTAAAAAAAAAAAATACTGCCAGATAACGTTTCAAATAGCAAAGCCACTATTACAGTTACTATCTACTTTATTAAAAACATCTTCATTGAGTTCTAATTATTTTTTTTCATTTTCTTTTAACCATGCTTTCAAAAAATTCCAAATTTCATTACAAATCAGTTTAATTTAGTTACTTTAAAAAGTAAGAATTACCATTATACTTAGAATATCCTGTAATGAGATTTTTTTTTTTTTCAAATATAACTGTATATGTTCTTAGGGTATATCTATCACTTACTAACAATTGTTATCAAAGTAATTACTTTCATTAGAATATCTTAAACATGTAATAAGAAAAAGTAACCCATATTCCTAGCTATAAGCACTGGCTAGACCTTGGATATTCTTGTCCCACTACACACTGTTTCCAGAAGAGATCTGTTTTCATGACAGCAACTCATCTGATGCCTTCCCATGTCTATTTCTAACTTGCTTTTCACTAGAGTTACATTCCTATATCTGCAGCTACAGTGTTGAATCCAAACAACAAAGAACTTCTGTATCATGTTTTGATGCATTCTCAGTGTTTAGTGTCTAATGCCTAGCAAGAGCTCAATAAATGTTTGTTGAATAAAAGAATAAATGAATGTAGCATGGGATTCTATAATGCTATTTCATTCATTAACAACTATATTCCAGTATGCTTTGTGACAAACTTTATGCTGAACTTTAAAACCACAAATATGGGTCATACACAGCCTTTTATAGAGAGCTCAAGACCAGTGTGCGTTGCTAAATAAGTAAATAAATAAATCTAATTTGCTATTTTATATACTAAGAAAGTGATTTGGGTTGGATATTACTGTATAGAGACCAAAATGTGTATTGTGCTTTCTTAATTTTTTTTTTTTTTTTTTTTTTTTTAAGGAAAGGTACAGACAGGAATGAAGGCAAGGAGAGACAGGCAGGAAGAGAAAGAAAGAAGTATTTTATTTAGTTATTCATCGTGGTTTTCACCCCAGTCCAGGGTCTTGAGCCCAGGTACTTGAGATGTATGTGGACTGTGCTCTCTGCCAAAGGTAGAATGTTGGTCTCATATGAACTATATACACAGATGTGAAAGGCTAGGCCAGATTCAGTCATTAAGACCAGTAGATGGAGAGTACATAAACCCTCCAGAAGGTGAGGGAGAAGCTGGGAACATACTGAAATGGAGCCAGATGACTGGTTTTCAGAAGCTGGGCTCACAGAGGATACTTCTCTTTCATCCAATCAGAGGCAGCAAACAACTAAGGGGAACTGGACTGAGATGCTGAGAAGCAGGTACTCAGGATCAGAGGAAAAGAGAAAGAGTCATTTTCTTTCAGGTGTTTCTACTTTCATCTGGTCTCCATTTCCACACATCTTTTCTCCCCTGTACTGAGCCTGTCAGCTTCTATTTCTCTTTCTTCTAATTCTTAGTCTCTTCTCCAATAACTACAATATCTGAACTTAGGTATGCTCACATTTAAAAAAAGTGATATCTATTATATATTTGTTTGTCCTAAACAAAAATGTTATTTTCTTTTTACTTCTACATAGCAATTAAATATTTGTTCTTCAATATTTACTTCTATAACACCTGTTTAAAATAAAGTTCTTTTGCTCCTTATATAGAAGAACATTAAATTGCATAATAAAGGGTCAATGATGTCATAATTTTCTTTCTAAATATGACCATCTTCATTCATGAGACTTTTCTTCTCGGAGTTTACCATATTCCATCAAAGGAAGTGTATTTAAGCAGCTTCTCTGCTAAGTGTTCAGCAGAACCCAATTATTCTCTACCCAGCCCTTCATGTTCCTTTTAACCTGCAACAACTTAATCCTTGCCCTGAGTGATTACTCAATAATTATTTTGTGGGAGGCTGAAAAGATTGCCTGAGGCTCCTCCGCCTACAAGTCTGGCCCTGATGCTAACCTGGGGTGCAGGGTGAAGGAGGGGGTGAACTGAATCAGCTCTTGGTGACTCAGGAGTTTAGCCAGCTGAAGGTGTCAGATGTGTGAAACTGTAGTTAAAAGTAAGTGTTGGAAAGAGACATTTCTAAATCAATTAGAAGCATGTGGAATATACACAGTCCTTTGCAGTAAATCACACAAGAGGAAATGTGTCCCAGCAGTTGTGAAGAACAATTTAGCTTTTAGGTGGATTGTTCTCAAACACATATCCAAGCATCACTGTGTACCCTGAATGGAGTAATTACTATCAGCTTGTTTCTTATTTTCCAACATTATTACCCATGAGAAGCTTCAGTTTCTGCCCTTTTTGGGTTTTATGTCATTCAAAATGGAATCATATGGAAAGACAGGAAGAATTAATGTAGTGTTCAAAAATAGGAAGTTTCAAAAATGAAGCCATTAAAGTAAAAAAAAAAATCATAGCTACCACACATAAATTGAAAAAGTGTTCAATTAGAAAAATATGTTGTTCTGTCTGTTAATACTAGGTTAGTTCTTAAGTACAAGAGCTATGTTAATGATTATGACAAGCAATCTCATTAGATAACGTGGCTAGAGTTTAGAAAGACCAACATAAATCTCACTACAAAGGGATAAGAATATTTTGGTTCCATATTACTTAGAGGACTTTCTCAAATAACTGTTTGGTGGTGAGATTTTTTTCATTTGTTGGTTTTAAAGGAAATGTACAGGGAGGAATGAAGGCAAGCAGAAGCAGGCAGGCTGGAAGACAGAGAAAGAAGAAGCACTTTATTTTATTGCAATTGTTCATCTTGGTTGCTCCCCCACTCCAGGATGCAATATTCATTGGGATATATATGGGATATATATGGATTAGTCAGCCAAAGCTGACTAATCAAACCACTGCTCCATCAAGGAGCAGCTTTTAGAAAACAGAGTAACAATAAGTTGGGTACAAGACGTTAGAAACATAAGGAAGCTACAAAAAAAAAAAATTAGATAAAAATGTGACATAGTTAATTAGGGCCTAAATGTTAGGATGATGGTAGTGGGATCCAATTTTATAACACACATTTCTCATACTTTAACTAAAAGTGCATTTACTTGAATGGCTTTAGGATATCAGTAAATGATTAAAAAAACAAATATAAATCACTTTTATCTTCGACTCTACTAAGTTTCTAGACTTGGATAAGTAGATGTTCTGGAGCCAAACTTAATATTATCTACTTAAAAGACTCTACCTTAACATTAAGAGATCCCAGATGCTATAATTAACAGGCATAAACCATTAGCATAACTAGTTCTGAATTGGTTTATAAGATTTGAATATCTGTGACACTGTCTATATCCTCCTGGTACCATAAATATTTGTCTGGGGCATAATTTTCTGACTCCCCAAAATTCTATCTCATACTTAATTATGTGTGTGTGATTTTTTTGTGTTGTGTCATTGAATAGCATAAGTGCTGCCATGTTTTCAGTAAGTATTTATTCACAATAAATAACCACTACTAAAGTGAAAAATTTCTTAGCACCACAGGACTAGAAAATAGAAAAAGTCACTGAGAAAAAGATACAAAATTAAGTGGTAACTAATATGTCTAAACAGATAAAGAATAAATCAAAAGTTTCATCTCAGGAAACCAAGTATTTTTTTTCCTCCATATAAATATGTCTGTGTTTAAAATTTCCAGCATCCTAAGTCTAAATAAATGAACCAGATATGTTCAATTTTTCTCTACAGTATCCCAATTCAAAAGAAACTGAATCAGGTAGAGTTAAATTTTCTATGTGAAACACCACAAACTACTTAACAAATAAGAAAGTAAAAACAGCGATGTGGCATAATTAAGAAAACTTGGAGAACAGTCGTGGCAAGTGCAAATTGATTATAGACTTTAGTCTTATTTGTTGTGACATTGGGGGAGCAAAGATTTCGAAATGAGTGTCAGGAAAATGTTCACATGCTGTCTTATTCCTGTGGTCCTATTTTTATTAGTTTCACCGGAGATTTGTATATATTCTTAAAATCATTTTACAGCTCATTGACAATTTTAAAACTCTCTGGGAATCTACCTGCTTATCATGAATGTAAAGCAATGAAAGAGGAATGAGCAGGATGGGAATTTGGTTCACTGAGATCTCACCCTCAGAGCTGCCACGGTCTTACAGAACAGCCTGGGGCTAGTCACAGCCTCAGTGTGTCGGCTTCCTCACTGGGGACAAGGGGAGGAGGATATTTATCTATCTGGTAAAAGTGTTAGGAGAATTAATTAATGTTTAGAAAGGGCTTTGAGATCCTTGGATGAAAGCTACTCAGTAAGGGCACAGTGTTATTATGATTATTTTAATAGTTGTGATTACTGAGATATTAAATGTATAATATTCAGCTGACCTGCAAATTCTAGTCTGGGTGGATGGTATAGACTGCATTCAAATGGATTTAAATAAGTCGCTTCAATGAGAGTTGTAATTTGGTTTACAGTCAAAACCTGGGTGGTCAGGATAGGTATCTTTTTTCTGTATTTTTGCCACTGGAAATTGAAATTTAGTATTTTTGCTTCTAAAATCTAATAGTGAAGTCTTCATGATAAAAATGACTAAATAGTGCCATTCGTCTTGAAAAAGCATGAAAGCATTTAGTGCTGCGATCCACCGATGACCAGAACAGAGAAAGTATACTCTGGAAGAAACTAATCTTGTTCATGGGGGCCATCACTGAGGAAGTTTGGAAGGACTTCATGTCCTGTACTAGCAGTAAGCCTTTGCTCGTTTATCCAGCTTTAATCAAGACTCCGCTTGACACGATGGAGAGAAAACCAAGCTGATTTAAGGGAGCAGCAGCTCAGGAGTTGCAGATGGTGGGGTAAAGCTGTAAGTCAAAATTTCTAAGGAAGATCTTTGACTACATTGGAGATAAAGTAATATGATCTAATCAAAATGTATCCAAAACATTTTTAGATTTTTTTTCGAAATCTGCAATGAGAAATAGAGGACTCATAAAGAAAAACAAAGTAATTTGTGTCAACAAAAATATTTCAGATTAAGAGTACTCTTAATGATTGAATACAGTATTATTTTAAAATCATTTGCTTTTCTTGAATCTTTCACTAATTGTAAGGATTCCTTTCCCATGCATAAGACTGTACATAAAGGCTTGAGGAATGGCTATAAGTTTGAAAAGCATTGTACCTAGACTGATTTTGCCTTTCTCTTTTGTGAATCTGAAATAGATTAGAAGCGATAGCTGAATGGAAATAGAAAACTGTTTACTTTATTTGTCTTTTATATGTGCACAACAATCCAAATGTCACTACCGGATATTTTAACGACAGCAACATAAAACAAGAACAGAATTATTGAGTCACAATCAATTAACATATTTGGCCCAGTGGGAAATAATCATTGCCTGAAAGAATGTTATGAAGTTTAGTTTAAATGTGAAAAATGGAGATCATCTATTACAGATGAGGTACTGACAATAAAATAAATAGAACAAAAAATTCATTTATTTAAATTGAAAAGAAAATGTGAGTCCAATTTCCATCCGGAGGACCTGTAAAGAAAAATTTGCAAGTGAGCTTCATTTCATTATATTTTGTAACAGTGATCAAATTTATAAATTTTTTCATACTTGTTCCCTTAATAATTCCCAGTTTTTATATGGTAATGGAATAAAAGCAGAGACATAGGTCAGTGGAATAGAACGCAATTACCAGAAATAGACTAGCACATATATGGTTAGTTAATTTATGGCAAAGGAGTCAAGACCATATGATGGAGAAAGGAAAGTCTTTTCAACAAATGATACTGGGGAAACCGGACACTCTCATGCAAAAGAATAAAGCGAGACCATTCTCAAAAAAATTAGTTACAAATGGCCTAGTTACTTAGATGTAAGAACAGAAACCATAAAAAACAAGAAAACATAGGTAATACATTCCATGACCTTGACCTTGGAGAGGTCTTCAGGTACTCCACTTCATAGATAAGGGAAGCAAACAAAAAATAAATAAATGGGATTGTATCAAACTGAAAAACTTCTAAACAGAGAAAGAAACAATCACTAAAATGAAAAGACATATTATAGGTTGGGAAAATATATTTGCACATCATACATCTGACAAGGGCTTAATATTCACAGTACATAAAAAACTCATAAAACTCAACAGCAAAAAAACAAACCAATCAGAAAACGGGCAGCAGAATTAAATAAAATAAGCATTTCTCTAAATAAAACATAAAGATGGCCAACAGGCTCGTGAAAAGACGTTTCTCCTTGTTTGTTATTATGGAAATGCAAATCAAAACAACAATGAGATACTACCTCACACCTTTTAGAAAGATTATTATCCAAAGATTTGAAAAAACAAATGTTGACAAGGATACAGAGAAAAGGGAACTCTTTATATTGTGGTAGGAGTGTAAATTGGGGCAACTTTTATGGAAAGCAGTATAGAGACACCTCAAACACTTGAGAATGAGAATTCCATACAATCCTGTCATGTGACTTCAGGATATTAACCCCCAAAACATAAAAACAGTAACTTGCAGACATACATGTACCCTCATGATTATTGTAGCATTGTTTATAATAGACAGGAATTGAAAATTGCTTAATTGCCCATTGTCAGATGAATGGAAAAAGAAGAAGTGGTGTGTGTAATCAATGGAATATCACACATTGCTAAAAAATGTGAAATCCTGTCATCTGTGCCAACATAGACGGAGCTAAGAGGGAATTAGGCTAAGCTACATACACTGAAAGAAGAAACACAAATAATAAATGACCCCACTCATACATGAAATATAAAGGAATAAGGCAGATGAAACAAAATCAACCTTAGACATTGAAAATAAAGCAGATTTTCAGTGGGGAAGAGGGTGACGGACAGAAATAAGTGGTGGCAGACTCCAATAGAGAGTAGTGAAGGACTTATAGCAATTTGGTGAGGTAGAGAGCTTATTGTCATGTATTTGAGGGATGTGGAACCTACACATATTTACACATTTTGCAAATCAAAGCTACCTCAATAAACATTTTAAAAAGAAAATAAATATCAATTTACAGAATATTTTGACGAAGTTGAAGCAGAACATGGAGATCTAGATTGACTTAATGCAAGCAGATTTCTAGGTAATGGAAACTCTTTGAAAATGTATACTCAACAATGCTTTTTTTACATAAGAGCTAACATTTTTCTTACAAAAATAGAAACATTTAGGGATAAGAAACAACTTATTTCCTGCAGTTGCTGAGAATAGAAAGAAATGGTGCACTTATTCAGCCGGGTGCCTGTCTGTAGTAAGAACTCAATACATGTAAAGTAGCATTATCATATGAAAATTGAGCATGATATATGGGTTAACGAGGATTGAGAGTTCCTGTTCAAAATAAGGAGCACATTCCAAAGGTCCCAAACATGTAAAGGCAAAATGTGCTACCTCAAGAAGCAGTAAAATCTCCAAACCAGGAGAATTCCCAGTTTAGACTGGACAGTTACCTGACAGTGCTTTTACTTAGAATTCACACTTTAACTGAATAAATAGATGGTTGCCCTCAAGTTGTAATAAATATTTTGTTCCATCTAGAGATTCATTGATATCCAAGAACCCCACTATATTTAAAAATCTGGACAGTCTTTTCTGGCATTTTTTTGACTAAGTGACTTTGAATTTAGGTCAATTGGGCAGTGACACACATTTTTGTACATAACTAAAAAAGTAAAATATTTACAAAAAGAAAGAGGGAATTTTGTACTGACTCACATATATTTCGCTTCTCGCTTCTCATGGTCCCTCCCCAGACACCACTACCTACTCGCCGTCTTGCTGATCACGCCACTTAGATTCTCATTGTGGGGGGAAGCAAAAGCATTTCTAATTGAATTTGTACATCAAATGTTGTGATATCAAGGGCTAGTGTGGTAAAATAAATACCATAAAATTTGCCCTTTAATCATTTTTCAGTGTACACTTCAGTGACATTGAGCACAGCCACCATACTGTGTAATAGTTTTCTATGCACCTTTAGAAATTTTTATCTTCCCAACCAGAAATTCCATACCCATTTACTAGTAACTTCCTATTTTTATTAATTTGCCTATTCTAGGTACCTCATGTAAGCAGAATCTTGCAATATTTGTCCTTTCTGGTGCATTTTTCATGTTAAGATTTCGTTTTTAAATAAAACATCTGCCCTAAAAAATTTGACTATGTGGATAAAGTCTAGGTCCATCTTAGTTTCACCCTGTCTACTAAAGTTCCCTTTTCTTCCACAAAATTACTTACAGAAATCTTCAGTATAGAATAAAGAATGAATTATAACCTAACTGCATAGCTCTTAAAAGCAAGAAAAGCTGAGACTTCTAAATACAGTTTTAGTGTAGAGGAGTCTAACAGTAACTAGTATCAGTCTACCAATTTCGAACTCCTCTAAGAATAAATTTACCTATACTACTTTGTATCTGTTATTGTGCTGCCTTTTTAAATGCATCATTTTGAAAATTTAATATGCTGTTTTTAATCACTACTCATTTTTGACCAGTGAAAGCATAAAGCTGATTTATAAAAGGGTTTCTTATAATTTGATCAACTCCTGCAAAGCAGAATTCTAGTTCTGACTCTTAACTCTAGTCACAAATGTTTCTCTCTACTGATACTTTTGGCTGGTCTGGTTTCAATCTATCCTACTTTTTCTTTTAATGTGACTGTGTCTTGGGACTTTTTTTATATTGTAAAGATCAACAAAGCACAAACAACAAGGGTGGTTTATTAGTACCAGTAATTGAAAATTCAGAGATAGAGTAGGCTAGAGCAGGCTCCATGGTTGTGAGAATCAGTGGTAACTGTCCTTTCTGCCCTCCTTTCTGGGATATCTGCTTCATCTCATCTTCCTTCCAACATGACTGCAAAATATCTACCAGAAGCAATCAAGGCCACATTCTCCCACTGCCACCCACAAAGAAAGTGAGAGTCTAAGAAAGTGACAATGCCAAAAGAACATGCTTATTAGTTTAAGGCCACTGAGTAGTTGCTAGGTAGTAGTCAGTGTTCTACCAAAGTACTTGAATTACTATACTGAGCTTATTTGGAGGCAGAGGATGAGGAGGGTGAGGCAGGAGGGAATGCGTCCAGATCCACCACAGCATGACTGTTGATCACATCCTATGAACCAAATGCAAAAATAGAGTAAAAATTTTAAGTTACATTGAGAAATATGAGACTATTACATTCTCATGTGGAATAAATCAACAAGATATTACTTTACTACAAAGAAAGTCTGACCATACAGATTTTCATTGCCTAATTTGGAAAATAATGATATTTGGGTAAACGATGGTATCAAGAACACATAAGTGACTCATATATTTTCCTGTTGTCATAGAGTAAGAAAATAAGATGCCTGAGAAAGCAGAGCTTGTATCTATAAAGAAATATATTTATTTAATCAGTGATTTCAATCTTTATTTTAGGCATGGGAATACTTTCTTCTAATAAAGTGGAATAAGGAAAAAAAAATAACATACAAGTCAAAGAAAAATTCAGTTGAGATAGAAAATCCTGAATAATTTCCTACTCTTCGTTGTTCTCTTTCTAGCCTTCATACCATTTTTGTTTATTTTTGCCATTAAACTAGGAAAGATACTAGAATGGAAAGTAGACAAGCAAAAAAAAAAAATCTAAATTCTTCCTTAAAATGTATTAGTATGTGCCCTTGGAAAAGTCATATAAGTTAGAATTTCCTTTCACAATTTCAAGAACTCAGGTCCTTCGAAGTCCATTCGTTTGGTTAAAATGTGAATACCACAGATACTACATGTAAATGCCTACCTCCAGTTTTTGTCTCTCACTTTATAGCAAGTACCCAGGTCAACCCTATGAAAACAACAAAAAGTTCTGGATAAAATAATTTTTCAAAATCTTTTTAAACATATCCATTAGCTGGTGAGAATGCAAAGTGAGATGAATTCAAATTCAAAATGCAAAGGGGAGGTTTGAGACAGAAGTAGAGTGTTGAAATCTGCTTTAGCTTGAGGTCTTTTAAATACCCAAATAAATTTTAGTTTCCAATGTGAGGACTTGTCTGCCATATTCCTCTCTCTCTCCACTTCCCATCTTGTGGATTTTGGCCAAGGCTGAAAAAACTGAGTGGTTCAAAAAGTGGTGGTAAAGAGGTTGAGGTTTGAACAAAGTGTCAAGACATGTGTGAAGCTAGAGATTAAGAAAGTGAAACCCAGAAGATGGTGATGGAATTGGGGTCAGCTAAGCAGTCGACAGGAGAGACAGTGGTAGAACTAGCGTGTGAGAAGACAGCAGAAAGATCAAGGTCAATGAGATAACCAGCATGTTTGGATATTGGTTATACTCAAGAAAAAAGACAAAATTAAGTCCATTGAGGGTAATGGAAGTCAGATTTCTCACTATCAAAAACACGAAAAGTAGAGAAACTAAGCTAGAATAACAACAAAGGTATTATTATATTGGAATTAGCAGATTGTGTAAACTCAAGATAGATGTAGATAGATAATGGAAATAGATATCTAGATAAAAATCTGTATTTACACATAATTTTTCAATTTATTTATTAATTAGTATATTTCATACACACACAAACACAAACACACTCATAAATTTTCTATCTTGTTTATTGAGAGGGTGTAGAAAATGTAAAACATGTATAGCAATGCATATACTGAGCATCCAGGTCTTGGTTTCTACATATAATCTTCCACAAAGACCTGGAATTAATGGAGAAATGGTTAATTTTAGGACTGAAGCATGAAAAGAACAAGACGGACCTTGGGATCTTGGATCTTGAACCAAATATGATGGACATCTCAAAGGATATAGTGGCATGACAACAGGACAAAGATCAGCTGGAGTGTGTTCCAACTGGTCAAATCTGTACCAATTTCAACATAAAAATAAAGAATAATAAATTGATTAAAATAAATTAAAATTTAAATAAGGTAATACAAATTTTGGGAAAAAAGTTCTTTTTCCACTGGAATGAAAACTTGTAAATGTAGAAGGAATAATGGAAATAAGCACAACTTGGTAGATGTTCTACAGACTGATAACCTGAATGAACATTAAAAGGTAAAGGAAGGTAATAGAAAATTTAAAAGGTGTTACAAATAAAACCATCAGATGAAATAATAGATATAAATACGAAAATATTAATGATTGCAATGTATACACATGGACTAAGTGGTTCATTTTAAAAGGTCATTTAAAAGACAAGGAGGACCCACATGGATTTCACATTAATGTACTGCCTCAGAAATGTATTAAATCAAAACATAAGACTTAACACTATAAAACTCATAGAAGAAAACAGGGAAAAAAATCTTTATTGCATTGGATTTGACAATAGTTTCTTACATATGACATTAAAAGCATGGACAATAAAAGCAGAGCTAAACAAAAGGGAGTACATCTTAAAAAGATCTGTGTAGCAAAAAAAATAACAATGAGAAGTCAATCTATAGAGTGAAATATTTGCACCTATATTATAAACATATATGTATATTTATATGTAAATACATGTTAACAAACAGAATTATAAAAAATCCTTCAACTTAACAAGAAAAAAAAACCTATTAAAAAACAGGCAAAGGACATATGCTGGTAGAATAGCAGCTAAGTCAATTGCCTCCAAAGGATGCAGGCCACATATCCCTGGATTCTAGTCCTGTGTGCAGTGGGATAATGAGTGTGAAAAACCAACTAAAACATAAATAAAGTGCTTCTTCACTTTCTCTCTTCCTGCCTGCCTGGCTACTACTGCCTTCATTCCTGCCTGTAACTTTCCTTTGATTAAATAAATAAGTAAATAAATAAATAAAATTAATACAAGCAAAGGACTTGAGTAGACATTTTTCCAAAGAAGCTACATAAAAGGAACTACAAGCATATGGAAAGATGATCAGCATCACTAATTATCAAATATCGCTTGGAAACACTACAAAGCTCTATTTATTATCTGTTTATTTATGTATTTATTTAGTTTTGTATTACTAATTGATGGTTTAATCGTAGTATAAAATACCTATAACATGAAATTTACCCACTTAATCATAGATAAAGGAAATGAAAATCAAAACCTCAATGAAATATTAGCTCTACCCGTTAGGATGGCAGAGAGGGGAGGCAGAG